>OX346246.1:99520627-100001627 GCA_947049315.1 Epistrophella euchroma
AAGTAGCCGCTATTATAAAAATAGAATAGTGAAATGTCCAGGGTTATTTACCAAATCCAAATTTGCCAAAAATAGAATCTTTTGCTTTGGAAAGCATTTCGCCTCCGGGAGCGGCGGCAGCCATAACATTTAGTTTTGACATGAAACCAGGACCTTGACTGGATTGTTGCTGTTGTGGATTTTGTTGCTGTTGTTGCTGTTGTTGCTGCATATGCTGCTGGTCACTTTGTTGTTGTTGGTTTCCTCCACCAAATATCCCCCCAAGCCCTTGTGATAATTGCTGCGTTGGCTGTTCAACACTAGGTGGATTTTTTTGATCCATTTTAGGCTTCGAACCAAAAAGACCACTCGTGGCAGCCTGTGTAGCACCAGAAAGTAAGCTAGTTGCTCCCGAGAAAAGACCACCCCCAGAAGGCTGTGATACCGGTGGAGGTTGCTGCTGTTGCTGTTGAGGTTGCTGGTGATATTGTTGAGCATTATAGTCTTGTTGTTGCTGATGTGAAGATGGATATTGTTGGTACACCGCGTTATTGCCACCGGCGCTCATCCCTCCGGGCCCCGGTATCACCTGCGAAAATTGAATATTCTACATTAAAATATCATAACATTTTTAAATATTATAAATTTCCAAAATGGGAGAGTATGAATGAAATGATTATAAATATATTAATTTTGACATTTTTTTAAGAAAGAAAAGTGAAATTACAAAAATGCATGTTTTTTTTCAACCAAGATCTAATAACACTTGCATATATATTATATAAAAGCGAAGCTGCTTAGATTTTCAATTGGGTATGGGGCCTACTGAATGGATCAATTTTAGGGCTTGAATCAACAATGAGGAAATGTAAAAAAGGCACATTTCTTGGAGCTAGAAATGAGGTCTGGATAATTCAAGCAAACATATTTGTATCTATAAACTGAATGTTTTTGCTAACGTGCAATTTCCAACGTTGCAATGTACTCAAATTTCTAAACGAACTTATACAGAATGAACGTATGCTTTCTGTGTACGATGTTTAAACTAACACATCCCGTAACATATACTTTGTGCATTTTGTTTAAAAAAGGTATATGTTGGTGTCAGTATCGGTTATATCAGAGGAGTATTGTTTAAATAATATACCAAACCAAAACATTTAAACTTAAAACAAAACATAGTATCACAGACTATACAATTTAAAAAAAAATAAGTAAAATATGTCGCAATTAAACTCAATAATTTTTTAAATACTTAAAATGTTTTTGTTTACAATAGTTAACATTAACATTAACACAAATAAATATGTAAGCGGTAGGCAAAATACATTTGACAAAATTTAAATATTATAATATGAAGGTACACAAAATCATTGTGTTTAAGATAACATACATAACTAAGAATGAAGCAATATTGATGTAATTAACAACTTAAATATATAGAGCAGTTACTGTATTATAGATGCTTCCGAACCAAAAAAAAAATGTATACTAATTTAACGAAAAATGGAATATACACATGTTTAAAATATTAGAACTGTTTAACTAAAAAAATGACTTTTAAGAACGAAAACAGTAAAAATTGTGATCTTAAATGAAAATTAACTATGTCTATTCAGAAACTGAAAGCATATTCCAATTCAAAATGATTTAAATGCTTTAAAAGAAATAATGGGTAAGTTAGAAAGAGTATTTACCTGCGTTGAGTGATCGGGGGCAGGATGGCCCGTGTTGTCTAACAGTGTAGGGGAAGCAGGGCGAGCATCTATAGCAACAAATAACATAAAGACTTCACATTTACCACAGCAGACCATTTAAAAAATGATTTTTTTACTCGAAAAAAAAACATTTATTTTTTTTTTTTCTAAAAACAAAATCAATATGCTTTTCACACTGCGAATCAGTGCGGCATCTATTAAAGTGCAAAATAAAAGTTTGAAAACAAAAATGCATTAAGCGAACACGTTGAGCTAAATTTGCAATCAATTTTGTACAACGTTGATTTACGAGCGATTTAAAATTGATTATAAACTGAGTTTGTGTATTTCATAATAAAATTTATGGAAAGTATGTTTATTTTGAAATATCTGGACTTGTTAAGTTGTGTTTGTTTACCTACTCACTAGGATTATTTATCATTTATCGTAAAAATTTTGTTGCGACAAGAAAACGATACGTCAGCGTGACGAGATCTCTTCGCAGTTGCTCTCTCTTAAAAAAGAATTTTAAACAGTGAACGAGAAATGCTTAATTATGTATTTTTAATTAAGCATTTCTCGTTGTCACGTTGCGTTTTTTTTTTTTTTTTTCAATTTTTCGAACTTTATTAAGTGACGCAATGACGAGAAATGCTTATGTGTCTCATTTCACTGTTTAAAATTCCTTTTTAAGAGAGAACAACTTCGAAGAGGTCTGGTCACGCTAACGTCTCGTTCTCGCCGCATTGTAAAACAACCTTAAAGTTTAACATACATAGTTCCTATTAGTACGGAGGCTAGTAGCAAAAATTACATAGCTCAAATGTGTCCCTCAAACTGACTAGTTGAGGTTTTTGTATACTTACGGTGATATTATTGACTTTCTTCAAAGGTAGTTTTACTGAAAAACTAGTTCTATACGGGTTGCGAGTTTTAAAAGCGTCTTCATTTGGGGGTCCAGAAGCATTCCGAATGCTTATGAAACCGTTCGTTTAGCATAAAATGACAGTTCTTCTTCCGAAAAGAAGAGAAAATCTATTCTAGATTTAAAGAAAGAATCAAACCCAGAAGAACGCACACATGCGAATACTTTAAACGTCAATATCCTAGAATGTTATTTTTTAATTGATTTTGGAAAAGCGATTGTACAATTGTGATTAAATTCGACCTACTTTTTTTTATTTACCTACTAATTATCTATATTGGAGCATTATTAAACAATACAGACATGCAATCTCACTATTTACTTTAGAAAAATATATCAAAATTTTCGAAATAGTTTACGCCTTGTTTAAAATAACAGCTTTTATTTAAAATCTGCATTTGAGGTTTCACAAATACAACAAAACACAAACTTGAGAAACAATACAAGATTTGCAACTTGTTCGTTTGGCGTTCCGGATTGCAGACTTGCGGATAATTCTTTGGGATTACCAAATAAAAATGCTGTAAGTTTTTCAAAAACAATACTGATTTGATTCAGATGTCGACATATGTATGTATGAATTTTATTATTTATTTAGTTATTTAGCTGTCAAAGTAATACAAATTTTTGAAAAACTTAAAACTCGAAACCCTTATATAAGTAGTTTTTCCGTAAAACTAGCTTTGAAAAAAGTCAACAATTTGGCCGTTAAAACCATTTCACACATATCCGGAAACCGGCCACCACCATCGGCCAAATATTATTTGGTATAGTAGATCTTATGGGTCCTTTCACACTTGCCAACGGGTATCGATGCCGCTGACTGGAAGCCAATCGCCGGACGATGCTGCCGACTTTGCTCACTGCAATAGCTGGTTCGGGTGGATGTAGAAAACCAAATTGCGCTTTCACACGTACCCGATCAGGTTGTTGTTTGCTTTGCTGATTTTCAGTATGTTATCTCGTGAGTACAAAATGGGGACTGTTGTGTGTGTTTGATTTTTATTTATATTTATTTGGTTAAAATAAAACTGGCTACCCGATGTCGCGTATGTAGGTACACTTTTTTTTATAAAAAAAAAACGGCAAATCAGTGCCGATGTCGGCCTCCGGGTAAGTGGGAAATGGCTCTTATAGTACATGTAATAACGTTAATTTTAAGGTGAGTTGTCACGTGGCAACACTCACAGAAGGACCAAAGGAGGTTTGCCGTCTTTCCAAGTTAAAAGTCTGCAATTTTTCATGTGGCCGAGATCCAGATATATCGGACAATGAGGCGAATACTCTGGTTAGGTGTAACAGGTACCGCTCATGTTACACATGCCACTCCAAAACATATCATTTAAAAAGAAATATGATTACATACAAAAGATAACGAACTACAATTAATTGCCCTTTGTATGAAATCATGAAATCAGGTGAAATAATTCCAAGAATTATTTTATTGAAATCGATTTGCATATTGCGAACGATTCCAAGAAATAGTTTCTTGCAATCGTTGCACTTAATGCTTAACTTAACTTTGGTCTTTAGACAATAAGTTTTTAACAAAGAAATGTATTAGTTAGTCTTAAGGAAGAACTCAATAAAGGAAGTAGAGTTTTCAACATAAAAATTGTCTTTTTTTTTAAGCTCCGCTCTAACGCACATAAAACTGGTGCAGTCGGTAGGATTCGCGATATATTGACGAAAAATAAAAGCAATAGTGCGTCTTTACGCTTAAATCGTGAAACCGTAAACTTTAGTATTTAGTATTTAGTATTTTTTTTTAGTATTTTTTTTTAGTATTTATTTTATTAAGAAATAAAAAAAAAATAAAACCAGTTACAAACACTGTGAACATTCTGTGAAAATTCAGTTTTAATTAAGAAATAAAAAAAATAAAACCAATATCAAACACTGTGAAAATTCAGTTTTTTATTAAGAAATAAGAAAATAAAACCAATATCAAAACACTGTGAACATTCTGTGAACATTCAGTTTTTATTAAGAACAAAAAAAGTGCCTAATATAAAAACAAAAAGAACAATCATTTTAAATTGAACGAAAGAATAACCCTTTTTTTCAACGAAACGAAGCAGAACAATTATTTCAACTGTAATCATCAATCATTTCAACTATAATCAGCAATCATCTGAAGATAACACCCAACTGGAATCAGCAATCATCTGAACATAACAACTAAGGTCATTTTTTTTTATCTTTTCATTATTTTTTTTATAATTATTATTGTTACTTCATAAAATATTTTTGTTTTTACACATATGTTGTAAAACTATGAAATATTACAACATTTACAAAGTGCTAGGCAAAGAAGTGTGCAAATTTCAAATATAGTAGACAATTTTTTTCGAAACCAAGATATGAATGCAGACAATATGCTGACTCTGAACATTGATCCTCTTAAGTACATAACGAAACTCCCCGATTTTAGCGCATATTTCCGAGATCTAAAAAATTTCATTGATTTAGTAGACAAAATCCACCCTCTATTAATAAGATACGATAAACTATCACAGAGTATATCTTCGGACTATTTGAAGTCCAAGGAAAAAGCTAGGAAAGTAATAGAAATTAATGCACACATTACATCTTGGCCAGAAATAAAAGCCACACTCATAAATAATTTCGGAGATAGGCTAACTCTTGAAGAGTTATTCGATGAGTTACGATCAGTCAAATTTAAAACTAACAGTGTAGATTTCTTTAATGATATAAAAACAGCTCTTAAACGGGTAAATGTTAAAACCAAACACGTTTTCGAAAATGCAGGAAACAATGCAAAAGTTATTAACACAAATATAGAAATCTTATTGTTTTCTATATCTGCCCTAGTAGTTTTTAAGAATAAAATACCCGAACCCATGCGATCACTATTATGTTGCAGAAACCCTCCTAATCTGGAGAAAGCAATTAATATATTACATGAGTGCGAACATGCGCATTATAATCTCTTTTCGAAAAATCATACAAATACCCAAAATCAATCAAACAAATCATCGCAACCTGGAACATCAAAACTGAAGAGTTCCCAAAATCAATCAAATATGCCTCGGCAACCTAAGCCAAGTAGTCAAAATGCATCATGGCAACCCAAGACATCTAATCAATACCAATACATCAAACCCCCGTTTGAACACTATCACCCAAATAATTATTCGAGTAATAATAATAATCCTAATAATAATTATTCGAGCAATAATAATAATAACCATAATAGTTCCAATGGTAACTCTAACAACAACCATAACCCTTTTAAGAGTTATAATAACAATAACAATCATAAAAATAGGCTTAGCGCAAAATAGTAATACAAAATATAGAAAAAATAAAAAAAATGGAAATAATACAAGTAATGCAAATAATGAAAATAATGATCAAAACTATAATAAAGAGGCCGCAAATTCTCACTCACAAGCCTCGGATGCAGTGGACGCAGTCTACCCTACATAATAGTAGCCTCCAAAACCAGACCTTTGAAGTTTATAATTGATACGGGAGCCACCCATTCAATTATCAATCCAAACAAACTTATGTCATCCTAAATGGCATGTTACGTTAAACGAACCTTTGAATTTAAAAACACTAAGCCATAACATTAAAATAAAAGAAATGGTACAAAAGCCCTTATTTAAGTGAATTAGGCGATAATAAGGTAAAAATAGAATTTTTAATTTGTCAGTCTCATAACGAGTTCGACGGATTAATAGGAAATAACATTACTCTCCCCATTAAAAGTAAATATAGATTACGAAAATAAATGGTTAAAAATTAAAGATAAAATTGTTGTACTACATTTTAATAAAAATTGTAAATCAGAAGTTAAATTTACTGAAATATAAACCTGTTCATCAGAAAGAAGGACTAGGATATATAAATGAAATAATATTACGAAACAATTTAAGAGTAGAGGAAGGAGACTATAACATAGACAATTACGTCATGTTTTGCAAAAGCGAAAATAGTAGGAAACAAAACAGATTTGTTTCCATTTGAAGATAAAGTGGACATCGAAAATGTGGACTCAGAAAATTTTAATGTAATAGAAGAACCTTCAAATAATTTTCCACTATTAGACCAAATAAAAATAGAACATTTGAATGGCGAAGAAGAAAAGGAACTATTGAAACTAATTAAACAGTATAGCGATATTTTCTATGAAGAAAAAACGAAACTTTCTTTTACAAACGCTATTAAACATAGAATATTAAAACTAGGGATAATATCCCCATACAAGGCAAAAGTTATCGTTATCCTTATGTCCACAAAGAGGAAGTTAGAAGACAAATTCAAGAAATGATAGATAGAAAAATAATACGCCACAGCAATTCGCCATATTCGGCTCCGATTTGGACCTTCCCTAAGAAGGCTGAAGCCAGCGGAAAATCTAAATGGAGACTTGGCATCGATCACAGGAAACTCAATTTGGTAACTGTTGATGACAAGTATCCCATCCCGAATATTTACGAAATTCTAGATAAGCTTGGCAGATGCCAATACTTTACTACATTAGATCTGGCAAAGGGATTCCACCAGATCGAGATACATGAAGACGATAATCACAAAACTGCTTTTAGTCTTCAAAATGGACATTACGAATTCAAAGGCTTATGAATGAGGTTCTTGGAGATTACATCAATAAGATCTGTCTCGTCTACATAGACGATATAATTGTTTTTTCAACATCGTTGCAAGAACATATTGTCTCACTAACAAAAATTTTTAAACGACTAATAGAAGTCAACTTAAAAGTACAGCTGGACAAGTCGGAATTTCTTAATAAAGAAACCAAAAACCACTCTTTTTAATTTTTAGGCTTAACCGGTTATTACCGGAAATTCATCAGAGATTATTCCAAATTGCGAAACATATGACATTATATCTTAAAAAGGACGCAAAAATAAATATTTCTAATCCCGAATATAATAAAGCCTTCGAGACACCTAAAACTCTCATAGTAAATTACCCAATTTTAGTTTATCCCAATTTTTCAAAAACCTTCACTTTGACTACAGACGCAAGTAATTTTGCGATAGGTGCTGTTCTCTCACAAGAGAACCATCCGATTTCATTTCGAAGCCGTACCTTGAACGAGCATGAAATTAATTATAGTACGATTGAAAAAAAATTGCTTGCCATTGTATGGGCAACCAAATACTATAGACCTTATTTGTTTTGTAGGAAATTTATCATCGAAACCGATCATAAACCCTTAGCATGGCTATTTTCTATCAAAGAACCAAACTCGAAGCTTATAAGATGGAGATTAAAACTATCTGAATTCGATTACGAAATAAAATATAAAAAAGGTACACTTAATAGTAACGCCGAACCCTTTCCCGTATCCCTAGTACAGAAGTAAATTTAATTGATAACAATTGCATACCAGTTAGTAAATCATGTATTAACATTTTCAAAAATAAAGTCATAATCATTAAGTCTAGTTCAGGGGCAAATAGAATAAAACATTTAAAGGTATTCGATAAGAACCGATTTACATTGCATATGAAATGCCTAAATGAACAGTCAGCCATTATACTGCTAAAAAATCATTTCAAACCTGTGCCGAGATTTAGCTATTTCAGCGAGTGAAGTGAGATAACTCGCCTTACTCGCCGACTCATCTCACTTCATTCGCAAAAGTGATTTAGCTATTAAAGTGAAATGAGTAATTTCGAATCTAGTTTCGAACACATGAAATGTCATAACCAAAGACTATGTTTTAATTTGTTGTCTTTGGTTTTGTTTGTTTGAGGTTTAATTTTACCATTTTGTATTTTTATTTTAATTAAACTTTATCAAAAAACTTAGGAAAATAAAATTTAATCAATGTGTGACTTTAGTGTGAAGTTAGTGTGCCCTATCCACTCCTAAACATTCTTCCAAAGTTTTGTAGTTTGTCCTCACGAAGTTGATGGGGTCTTCCTTGCGATGCTGAATTATAGTTTCCACTTGTATTAAATAAATGTATATCTACAATAAGAATGTAAATAACAAATTAATAATGTTCATCAAATACCATGTTTACATAAATATATGTTTGTATAAAAAACAAATCTTTTATGTGCTGCATACTCATTTTTACATATGTACAAGTACATACATTGTTGTTTTGCTATTTCATTTCACATACGTGAATAGATATGTTAAAATTCCTTTGGAAAAGAACGCATACTTATGCAAATGTGTAAATTTACCAACACATACACCAAGTCACCGCTGAAACATCCGGCGAGTAAACTGACGTTTCATTTTCATTTCACTCGCCTACTCACTCACTTTTACTAGCTAAATCGATTTTCAATGAAAAGTGAGTCATCTCACTCACTCGTTATTAGCTAAATCTCGGCACTGATGCTTTAAACGCAATCTTCATCGAGGATGAACAATTTTATAAAACTATTGGAAAAGTGTTCAGTGAGAACTTTTCAAACGACTCTAGATTTCAAATTTTTCTTTGTTTTAAACTGTTAGAAGATGTAACAGATGAAAACAATTTAGCAAATATTATAGAGAAAGAACATTTGAGAAACAACCACAGAGGCATTGAAGAAGTATATAAAGAAATAAAATTAAATTATTTTAACCCAAATTATTAAAACGAATAACTATATTCATAAACAATTGCGATTTATGCAATACTGAAAAATATGTTAGAAAACCTTCCAAATCACTTCTAAAAATTACAGAAACAGCCACGAAACCACATGAAATTATTCATGTAGATGTATTTGATAGCTTAGAAAAGTCTCTCTTTTTAACGATTATAGATAAATTCTCAAAACACGCTTGCGTGATAAAAATCACTAACAGGAATTGAATTGAGTTGAAGAGAGTCCTTTCTTATTATTTAAGTCAATTCGGCAATGTAAGAACAATTAAAGTGTATAATGAATTAGGATTCAAAGCAATTCCCATGAAAGAATATTTAGAACATTGTAACATAGAAATCCATTACACATCAAACAGTAATAACACATCAAACTCTGATGTTGAACGATTACACAATACAATAAATGAACACATTAGACTTTTGAAGCATGACGAAAGAACTAAAGAAGATACAGTCGAAGATAAAATTCTTAAGATTACAGCGTATTACAACAATACAATACATTCTACAACAAATCGAAAACCCATTGATTTTGTTAATGGACAGATACATCAAGACGAATATAAAGACATAAAGAAAAATAAAATAGTTATAGACAGACTAAACGAAAATCGAAAAAACCACATTTTATAAGACGGACAGAATTTTATCAAAGAAGTCAGAGGTGGAAAAAACCATTCAAAGTATAGGAAATTAAATACACACCAAATTGACGAAGACCATGTTATCGACACACAGAACAAAAATAAGTATTATAGAACTCATATTAAATCAAGGAAAAAATATCAAAATATAGACCATTCAACAGTTAGTATATAGAAAACTAAAATTCGTAAGAGCAAATAAAAAACATTACTGACCATATTTAAAATCAGCAAAAAATTATCGAAACCTACTTCAATAAATATAACCTTGAATTAGATAAAAGAGTAACAACCCTAGAAGAAGAAGTTCAATTAATGCAATACATGTACCAAATTAATAATGACATTACTCTTCTTAGAAAGAGTAACAACCCTAGAAGAAGAAGTTCAATTAATGCAATACATGTACCAAATTAATAATGACATTACTTTTCTTAGAAACCATGTAGTGACATTGAAAAAATACTTTTTTCAAGTAAACTAGGTGTTCTTTGAAGAAATATTTTAGGAGCAGAAGAACTAAAGTTAATAGATAATATAGAAAATTATAATGAAGTTAAGTTAGCAGTTGCTTTCTACAAAGACCAAATTATAATAATATAACTCATCCCTAAACTGTCTGATATCGATTACTCAAAAGTCTTGATAGAACCTATCCCAGATAAAAATAATATGTCAATTTTAATAGAAACTAGAACAATTTTAGTAGACCAAGAAAATAACATATATAAATATCCTGTTAAAGACTATGTTAAAAGAAATCTAATTATGTTCGATGATAAATGTGTTAAAAATATTATGAAATCAAAAGAAGCAATATGTTCTAAGATTGTAACAATTGAAAGTGAATTTAAAGAAATCACACCAGTACCCATGTTCTGTAACTCAGGCGATAACTTATCGCATCGTTAAAAAATTAAACGATTCATTCCTCTCTTATCACCTCTGGAAAAAATTGGGTTTCTGTAATTCGATGCGATAACTTCAATTTTCAACTGGAATTTCCATTGGAAGGCGATAAGATGAACTGTCATATTGACATTTAAAAACAAAACAAACGAGGGAAAAGCAATTTTTGTGAGTTTTGTTTAATCCATTTGTTTATTTTATATTGTTATTTTATTGTTTTGTTAATAGTGAATTGCTTTCCTGTCACCGGATCATACATTCCCTGAACCACAAAACCACAAAAAAGTATTGAAATACAAGAAAAAAAACTTAAGTGCATTTTGTAGATTTTAAAGATTCATAAATGAAAATTGGATTTGTGCTGCCGAGGACGTCAAGGGTCAACAGAAACAAAGAACAAAACTAAAGAAGAAACAATTGTGGACATTGGAGCCCTCCAATACTGGAGAAAGTATTATCTATCTTCGATCTCATCTCAATAAATATCTTTCGGTCGACTCATTCAGAAATTTACTTTGCGAGACTGAAGAACGCGATGCTGGATAATACCGGCAGATGGGCGCTGAAGAATGAATCGCGCGGCTACTTCTTAGGTGGCACTCCAGACAAGCTCGTATGCACAGCAAAGACTCCGTCCAATGGGGAATTCTGGACAGTATATTTAGCGGCCAGACCGCAGGTGAATCTGCGCACGATTGGGAGGAAACGGTTCGTACACATGTCCGAGACACAAGATGAGATTCATGTGGACGCAAACATTCCATGGGGTGAGGACACTCTGTTCACCTTGGAGTTCCGTGCCGACGAGGGGGGCCGCTATGCGCTACACACATGGAACAACAAGTGTTTTAATGCCAACGGAAAACTCCAGGTGCAATGCAACGAAGATTGTTTATTTAGCGCTGAGTACCATAGAGGACATTTGGCACTTAGGGATAGACAAAGTAATATCGTTCGCCAATTGGTTCGTAGGCCGTACTCAAGTCTCGCTCGTCGAAGTTACCCGCGATGAATTGTTCTCTTTGGAGGATTCTCTGCCACAAGCTTCATTTATTGCTGGATTAAATACGCGCTATGTTTCTGTGAAACAAGGTGTTGATGTGACCGCTAATCAGGATAAAGTTGGTGAGAATGAGACATTCCAATTGGAATTCGATTGGTCAGCACACCGCTGGGCACTGCGCACAACACAAGACCGATATTGGTGTTTATCCACCGGTGGCGGAATACAAGCAACCGGCAATAGACGATGTGCTGATGCACTATTTTAGCTCATTTGGCATGGCAATGGATCTCTTTCGTTTAGAGCAAACAATGGAAAGTTCTTGGCAACAAAACGTCCGGTCATTTATTTGCAACCTCAGAGGCAATTGAGGAAATCACGAAATTCTATTTTTATCTTATAAACAGACCAATTCTAGTACTTAAATGCGAACAAGGATTTGTGGGCTATAGAACACCTGGAAATCTTAAACTAGAATGCAATAAAGCAACATACGAGACAATTCTAGTAAAGCGAGCACAGAAAGGTTTGGTTCATCTGAAGGCGCACAGTGGCAAATACTGGAGAATTGATGGTGATGGTATCTCAGTCGATTCTGACATTCCTGTCGATGGTTTCTACTTAAGACTTAGAGAACCAACAAGAATTTGCATTCGAACATTTGATGGCAAATTACTTGGTGCCACCAAAAATGGTGCATTTAAATTCGTAGAAGATGGCACCGACACATCCACACAGTGGGAATTCTAAACTCTAAAATCAGCCAATGCCCTTGTCCAAAAGTCATGATCGAACAATAAAAACTCCTTTATTATTCGAAACGGAATTTCTTTGATTATTATTTTACTAAAGGATTCTTATAGAAATTATAATCATTAATATCATAATATGTAATTTCACGAGCATTAAGAAGATACCCTTGCAATATATTTAGAAGAAAAATAATTATTTTAAAAGAAATACCAATTAAGCAAGTACTTTTACAATGAGCCCATTTTTTAGGTAACACTTACAAGAATTTCAAGAGAATTTCATACGAAATTCTTGTACGTGTTGCCTAAAAAATGGCCTCATTTTAAAACTACTTGCCTCATTGGGGTGATTGAAGTGATTTTTAGTTTTAATGACGTCCTCTTTGTGAATTTTGGAAACCGTTTCCAATTCGACTGAAGATATCAAAAAAAATCCATACAAAAGTAATTTCGGCATTGGCTTCAAAATCGAAAAATGCCGAAATTACTTTTGTATGGATTTTTTTTTTAATCTTTGGTCAAATGAAAAACGGTTTACTAAAATCGCAAATTAGACTTAAGTTAAACTAAAAACCACTTCAATGAATTCAATGAAGTAAGTAGTTCTGAAATGAGATAATTTTTTACGTAACACTTACAAGAATTGCAAGAGAAATTCATAAGAAATACTCGTAAGTGTTACGTAAAAAGTGCTCTAATTTCAAAACTTCTTACTTCATTGAATTGATTGAAGTGGTTTTTAGCCTTTATTAAGTCCTATTTACGATTCTAGCAAACCGTTTTCAATTCGACTAAAGATAAAAAAAAAATCCATATAAAAGTAATTTCGGCATTTTTCGGATTTTCGAGCGAATGCCGAAATTATTTTTGTATAGATTTTTTTTTGGATCTTTGGTCGAATTGGAAACGGTTTCCAAACACCATTGAAAGGACTTAGTTTAAACTAAAAACAGCTTTAGTCACCCCAATGGTTTAGTTATCACCTACTATTTTGCAAGTGATACATTTTGACGTTTAAAATGAAAAAGTTAACGATTCTCAAAGATACAGAAACCCATTTTATCGCATTTTCCAGGCATTTCTATTCCGCGAGTTCCAGTCGATAAAGTTATCGCCTGTCAAAGTTATAGAAACCCGATTGTGCGATAAAGTGAGTTTCGTTTCAATTCTCATCGTTTCTCGACTATTTTTATCGATGCGATAGTTACAGAACATGGGTACAGGAACCATAATTATAAAGAATGTAAATGAAATAAACCTAATGCACAATTGTAATAAGTTAAACTTTTTGTTAAAAGGAAACTACCTCGTAAAATTCAAAAACTGTAAAATTTCTATTAATAATAAAACATTTGAAAACTTTGAAAAGAAGCAATGACAATTATACTACCAAACTTTGTAACTAAAATTAATGAAAATAAAATGGAACCAAACATAAGTTTTAACGATTTAGGTATATTTAAAACACGTAGAAAATAGAGAATTTATTAAAGAAGTATCGAAAAATAATAAAACACTAAATATCTCATCTTTAAGTATCAATGTTATTATTATATTTTTTGCTTCTCTTGTCATTATTATTTTACTAAAGAAATTACAGACAAAAAACATATATATTTCGTTGGAGCCTCAATCTAACGGAGGGGGTGTTACACGTGCCGTTCATGTTACACATGCCACTCCAAAACATATAATTTAAAAAGAAATATAATTACATACAAAAGACAACAAACTACAATTCATTGCCCTTTGTATAAAATAATGAAATTAGGTGAAATAATTCCAAGAATTTTTTTCTTGAAATCGATTAGCATATTGCAAACGATTCCAAGAAATAGTTTCTTGCAATCGTTGCACTTAACGCTTAACTTAACTTTGGTCTTTAGACAATAAGTTTTTAACAAAGAAATGTATTAGTTAGTCTTAAGGAAGAACTCAATAAAGGAAGTAGAGTTTAAAACATAAAAATTGTCTTTTTTTTAAGTTCCGCTCTACCGCACATAAAACTGTTACGCCGTGTCCAGCGTAGTCACGGTTCGTGCGGTGCATCCGTTTAATATAAAATGAAACCTTTATTGGTAAATGAAGATGTCCACTTTAGACACGATATTGCGATCAATGCGTTTCGTGCGGCGTCTCCGCATCGCACGCATTGTTTTGAAAATCAAACTGGTTTGATTCTGGCCGCATTATCGTACGGAAAGTTGACGGCCGGAACCTTAGGCTCAACCCACTTGAAAACATAGGTGTCCATCTTTTAATTAACCCCCATACAGAAGCTTGCGGTTGGGCAAGAGTAGGAGTTAACATGGTGGCTCCACGAGAAATATTTCATGTATTGTATTGCATGCTATGTACTGTATTGCATGCTATGAAAATTGCTCATGGGAACTACTTAAAGTATTTTATACAAAATTTCTTGCCACATAGTATTCTTTGAAGAAGAAAATTTCCGTTTGACATTTGTGGGTTAGTTTCAATTTTGTTTTGTATTGTGTTTTTTCGAATGTAATTAATTTATTGTAGGTACCAAAAGGAATTCTTAGAGAGAAATGAAATAGTGAGCTAGGAAAATGCCCAACTAACATTTTATGGTATACTATCTCTTTCGTTCTATCAAAAGCGACATATATGGTATTCTATGAAATATTTCAGGTGTAGACCCGGTGTAAGTAAATCCAAAAATGATCGCCGCGTTCAATAGACAATCTAAAATTTCAAAATCTGAAAATTCCGATTTTTTTTTGTTATTTTTTTTAACGCAAAAAAATCTGAAATTGCAGAGTGTGTGAAGTTAGCCCCCCTTTGTTTTTTTGTAAATTGTTTTTATTATTTAATGTACATGTACATATATGTTTTTTTTAAAGATTTTTTCTTCAGTTTATCGTAAGTTAGTTTCATAAAAATGGGGCAGTATGTATACAGTTCGATTTTCAAAAGTGGGCCGCAAAATAAAGATGTTTGTTTAATATCGTAAAAATCGTTTTTTGGCTCTTTAATCTTCGAATATAAATATTTTTTAATGAAATTTTGGAACAATTTTTTTGAAAAGTGGAGGGGGTTTTTGATATTTTGTCTGATTAGTGTGCGTTTTAAATAAACAGGATTTTGAAGCCGCTTAGATAAATTGGTAACGAAAGCAGAATCAAGTTTTCAATTTTTGAAATTTTGAAAGGGGTGGTCGGGGGAGCGAAAAAAATGATTTACTAGTTTTTGTTGGGTTTAAGCCTTTCGTTATTTATATTTTTTGGATAAAATTTTGGGATATTACACACAAACACTGAACAATGTTCAGAACCCTTTTTGAAACCAGAAAAAAGTTTTTAAAAAATGGACTTTCGAAAAAATGGGGGCTAGAATTTTTTTCGAATTTTGTCAACTTACGAAATTTTGATTTTCGAAAAAAATGGTCAAAAATGGATTTTGGGGTCTAAAACCCCCATTTTTGAATATTTTTCGAAAAAAATTTGGAACAATGCGTAACAAATCGGGAACAACTTTCAAAAATAACAAAATCAAAAAAGAGGGGCTAACTTCACACACTCAAAATTGCAGCCAAAAGTCATTGTGTAAAATTCTCATACTAACTTATAGAATTTGAATTTAAGCGAAATAATATAGAACTTTAATTATATTCGTAAGTTGATAACAGGTTTTATTAAATTTTATTTGTTATTGTCTATGCAGTAAATTTGTTCCATGGTTTTCAAATGTTTTTTATAATAAATCTTGATAGAAATCATACAAAATATAGCAAAATTATTTAACTTCAATGAATAATTGTTCCATAATAATCCAATGGAGAATTATGGGAATACTTTTGTGAGAGAAATCATTCCTTTGATTCAAAGAGTCTTTTACCATCTAAGTTTAATGGTAACTCAAGCATTTAAGTATTCACCATACCTATTATATAAATAAACCTTTCACCACCGAGTTCGTCGGTCGGTGCTTTTGTATTTTAGTCAAACTTTGTAAGTTAGTTTTTAAGTAATATTTAAAGAGAAAAGTTAATTTAATAAAAGGTAAAAAATTATAAAACTGTTTTTTTTTTTTTTGATTAAGATTGTGGTACTGCAAGAAAGTTTTATTTTTACAGCACAGTGCACACACTTTTGATTTTGGTTCCCTTTGGAAAGAAGTTTCTTGGTAAAGTCGCCTACCCATAGCGATTTCCCACTAGCTGCCAACCCATAGCAGCAGAAGAAGATTAAAGCATTTAGAGAGGATTTATATTTGACTGGGATTTAATTGAGAAATCCCCCCAACATTTTTTTTGGTCCTTCGAGCCGGATCGGAAGCCTTTGGACAAAATTAATCTATGCTTAATGGTGCATCATAATTATATAAAATCCCGTATCCCATAACCAAGGTAGGTGCTGTGCACTAAAAAATAATTATTGAATTTTGATTGAACAAATTAAAAAAAATATTTTGATCGATAAATTAATCAAAAAGAAATAACTTTTTTAATTAATGAATAATTTGATATAGTGAAAAAAATAAGATCTTTTAGTTTTTGCATACTTTACTGTGCAGATTGTGTGATAAGTTTTTATAGAAAAATAATTAAAAAGTCTTTGTGTGGCTTTGAGGCATTTGGAAGATTTTTGATTTAAAAGCAAAAGTACAGTCTCGCGTTACAGTTATTTGATCTCGTGATTTTACGTTTTCCAATTTTCTTCGGTAAACAAAATAAAGTTTTTTTCTGTATCCTGTTATTGATTACCGGTGCTTTATATAAAAGAAATTTCTCGATTTTATAAAGAAAAGATTGCTTTCAATTTTTAAATTATTTTATTTGAAACTTTATTGCATATTTTGTGCACCTTTTTTTTCGTTTGGGATCTTTTCTATATATTTTCTTTCTATTGTCGAAATGTCGCTGTTGGAAGATTTTTATCTTTGCGTGAGACAAATAAATGAAACTATTAAAAGTTTTCGTAATGTTCCAAATAAAGAAAACTTGACCTGTGGTATGTTGGAAGTATGGAAACAGGAATTTGAGGTTTTATGGAATGGATTTAGGGTAGTCTATGCAAAATGTTTGAAAAACGAAGACAAAAGTTTGGATGATGCCAAATCATTGGCAATCAAATCGAAATACACTTCGGTTTCAAATAGTTACTTCACTACAGTAGGTAGTATTATCGATTTAATAAAAGCCGATGCAGGCAATGAAACTAAAGGAAAGATTGCACTTCGTGTTTTGAGTCATAGATCTGATCCAGAGTATGGAATTAGGGTTCCACCTTGCGATGCGGAATGTTTCGAAGGTGATTATAAATCCTGGCCTACTTTTCGTGACATGTTCACTTCAATCTATGTAGCTCACCCGCGATTAAGTGATGTAGAGAAACTTTTTCACTTACGTTTAAAAACTAAAAGGGAGGCACATGCCATTGTCGATAAATTTCCACTTATTGCAAATAAACTTCAAGCTTGCTTGGGACGCTTTAAAATCCCAGTATGAAAATAAACGCATCTTAATAAATACGCAGCTTAAAGCATTATTTTCCATACCGTCTATCTCAACTGAAAGTGGTTCAGCTATGAGAAAACTCCACCGAACTGTAAGCGATTGCTTAGGAATCCTTTCAAGCTACGACGTTAAAACTGAAAATTGGGATCCGATCCTCATTTACATTATATCTCAAAAAATTCCAGAACAGACTTTATTCCTTTTTGAACAAAGTCTCCCAAAGGATAATGAAATTCCCACTTGGAATTCTTTGAATGATTTTCTTGCTTACAGATACAAGAAACTTGAGTCTGTCGAAGAAGTCAAACAGTACCCGCGTAAAAATATTAATCAAACGTCAAATTCTAACTCGAGAAAAGTAAACTCATTTTATAGCGAACAAAAGAATTTTTGCTGCAAGCTATGCAATAGCAACCATCGCACCCCTTGCGTTAATGCAAGAAATTTTTGGATATGGATGTCTCATCCCGCCGTAAAGTAGTACAATCCCAAAAGTACTGTTAAAATTGTCTTGCACTTACACATTCGGTGTATGAGTGCAAAAGTAAAGTATCTTGTGACCAATGTGGTAGAAGGCACCACTGTTTTGCCCCCTCTGAATGCCACCCCCATACAGTCCACTACGAAGACACCAAAACAACCGACGGCCCCGATTAAAGTAGAAGAAGATATTCAACCTGACTCTACTACCATTAAAAGTTTTATAGTTAACCAAAAACGAAATGTTTTGTTAGCTACAGCTTTGGTCAAGATTACAATTCATAACCAAACTTTTCTTTTGAGGGCTTTAATCGACCCTGGTTCTGAAGCTACTTACATTTTGCAATCTGTAGTGAACCGATTAAAGCTTTTTACCCGCTCTAGCAATGCATCTAATTGTGGCATTGGACAAATTCAAAGTGAATTTTCTACGAGTATGTGTCCCCTCACTCTCGAATCACGCATCAACCCTGATGTACATATACTAGCTTCAGCCGTTGTTTTGAAAAAGTTGACAGGTAATCTGCTATCGCAAACAATTGATGCATCAAACTTGGTTGAGCTCAAAAGTTTGCGACTGACAGATCCTAATTTTGATAAACCTGCTCCCGTAGATATTTTGATCGGAGCAGATATTTACCCCCTTATTTTATGTGAAGGTGTAAAGAGAGAAAAGGACTTTTCTCCAATTGCACAAAATACAGTTTTTGGATGGATCCTTTCAGGTCCAAGTGACGAAGGTCAAAATAAATCCACCCTTAACACATTTCAAAAATTTTGGAAACTCGAAGAAGTTCCACATGTAAAACCCTTATCAAAGGAAGACAAATTTTGTGAAGAATTGTTCATGGCTACTACAACTCGAAATTCAGATGGTCGTTATGTAGTAAAACTTCCATTTAAGCCCCATTTAAATACGTCAGATTTAGGTCTTTCAAGAAGTAGTGCAGTTGGCCAATATCTGTGCCAGACTTCTTAGTGATACATTTCTCAAGGAAGAGTATAACAAAGTTCTTAACGAATACGTTTCATTAAATCACATGAGCGTTATTCCTAAAAACGACTTAGGTCTTTCAAGTGCACATTTTTATTTACCGCACCACGCCGTGGTTAAACCAGATAGTGCATCTACTAAAGTAAGAGTCGTTTTTAACGCCAGTGCTTTTACCAACAAAGGAGTGAGTCTGAATGACTTTTTATGCAGCGGTCCTGTTTTTCAAAATGATATTTTGCTTAGGTGGCGTCAATATCCGTATGTTTTCAATAGCGATATTGAAAAAATGTATCATCAGATACATGTGCACAAAGACCACCAAAAATTCCAAAGAATAATTTTTCGAGACGCAAAATCAGAATTGGCAGATTTAGAAATAAGTCGAGTGACTTTTGGAGTCAACTGTGCTCCATATTTAGCAATCGGAACATTGCACCAACTCGCTTCCGATGAAGGTAATAAATATCCTTTAGCGAAAGAGGTTGTTTTATCAGATTTTTATGTTGATGACGTCTTTTCTGGGGGTTTCAACTTAGATTCCGTCGTTAAAGTTGAAGAAGAATTGATGGCACTTCTACTTTCTGGAGGATTTTGTTTGAGGAAATGGACTGCAAACCATCCTTACCTGTTGGAAAATATCCCCTTGGGGATGTTTTAGACCAACACTTTCTGCATTTTGAAGAGTCTTCAAATGCAAAAGTTCTAGGTATAGGATAGAATGCAAGAGAAGATATTTTCTATATACGATGTGAACTGTTTCCTCCTCCACAATTTTCTCTAACAAAACGTGAACTTTTTTCAAATATTGCTAACCCTATTGGTTGGCTAGCTCCAACAACGATTTTACTAAAAATCTTAATGCAAGATGTATGGAAACATAAAACGGATTGGGTTGCGCCCATAAAATCCACTCTTGGAAAGAATTTGTGAAATCTTTTCCAATAATAAAAGACATAAAAATCCAAAGATGGATTAATTACACCCCTGAGTGTGGAAATTCATGGCTATTGCGATGCATCTCTTAATGCGTATGCCGCTGCTATATATTCTAGGGTTTCAGATTCATCTGGAAATGTATTTACCCACCTTCTCTGCTCAAAATCAAAAGTGGTACCTTTGAAAGCCATTTCAATTCCCCGATTAGAGCTATGTGGAGCTGTTTTGCTAACAGGGTTAGTGAACGCTGTACTAAATAGTCTCAAGCTAAAACACTGTCCTGTCTATCTTTGGACTGACTCCTTAATTGTTCTTTATTGGATACGTGAATGTCCATCTCGTCTTGAAACTTTTGTGAGAAATCGAGTTTCTAAAGTGCAAACTGATAGTCCTACAGGTAGTACTTGGAAACATGTTCCCTCTGAACATATTCCAGCCGATATCGGCTCCCGAGGTATTATGCCTCAGTTGTTAATTCATAATTCCCAGTGGTGGCACGGTCCAAGTTGGTTAAGTTCATCTAAGGAAACCTGGCCAGTCACAAAAGTTCAAGAAGATCCCAATTGGAACCTTGAAATAAGGAAAATTAAAAGCTTTTCAGTACATCTAAATATAAATGAAGATATTTTAAAGAGATTTTCGTGTTATGGTCGTGCCATCAAAGTTTTAGCTTATTTATTTAGATTTATAAACCTAGCTTCCCCAAAAGAAAAAAATTATATATTCATCGTCATTCTTCGATAAGTCTTGCCCACCATGAAGTAACTTTTGTAAAAACTCGGCTAATATTACTAGCTCAACGTTTTTATTTAGCTGAAGAGTACAAAGCTCTTTCAAATTCAAAACCCTTGAGCAGGAATAGCTCAATTTTATCCCTTAACCCTTCTTTGGACTCTGAAGGAATTATTAGAGTAAATGGTCGATTGAGTAATGCGAATTTGAGTTACAATGAAACATTTCCCATTATTCTACCCTATTCGTGTCAGTTGACAAAACTGTTGGTAGGCTTTGTACATAAAATTTCATTACATGGTGGGAATCAGCAAGTTTTGTACTTAGAACTTAAAAATTTAATAAAATCATGTCGTAACCGTTTCAAAGTTTGTGTTTTGCACAAAATGGAATTTCAATCTCAGTTAATGGGTATTCTCCCACCTGAAAGAGTTAACTTTTCCTTCCCTTTCACTCATGTTGGACTTGATTTCGCTGGCCCCTTTGAACTAAAGGTTCAAAAAGGTCGATTTTATCAAGCCATCAAAGGCTATACTTGTCTTTTTATTTGTTTTTGTACAAAAGCCATACATTTGGAGGCAGTAGGAAGCCTCTCTACAGAATCCTTTTTAGCAGCTTTTGATAGGTTTGTCGGGCAAAGAGGCGTTCCCCAACAGCTTTTCTCCGACAATGGCACCAATTTTGTGGGTGTTTTTGAATTTTAGTTTCTAAAAATAACTACCAGATATACATTTCTATTTATTTTTGATTTTAAATGCACAGCATCTTATTAAATTAAACTTAAACATTTAATTCCCATTCCATTTAAAATTCCCTTTTTTTTTTCCTACTAACATGTTTGAGTGAGTAGGGGCACTTTTTAATCAACCCTCACCGATGGATTTTACTAATCATTATTTTTTTTCCTGATAATACCTCTATCGTTGGATTCTCGTTTTAAAAAATAAATTTCGAAGAGCTATTTGGATTTGACTCTTTGCATTCCTACAAAAGGAGGCCGGAATGTTTACGCCAAAATATAGACCAGTTTAAACGAATAATATACAACCAGAATTAGAATTTAAATAGTCTACTCTTAGGAGTTTTACATTTAATTAAGTATGTATACTAGCTTATAACGATTGAGTGAGTGTTGCATTAAACTTAGTTACTATCTAAGTTTAATGGTAACTCAAGCATTTAAGTATTCACCATACCTGTTATATAAATAAAGCTTTCACCACCGAGCTCGTCGGTCGGTGCTATTGTATTTTAGTCAAACTTTGTAAGTTAGTTTTAAGAGAAAAATAAATATATGTATAAAAGGTACAAAATTATAAAACTGTTTTTTTTTTCGATTAAGATTGTGGTACTGCTAGAAAGTTTTATTTTTACAGCACAGTCACACACTTTTGATTTTGGTTCCCTTTGGAAGGAAGTTTCTTGGTAAAGTCGCCTACCCATAGTGATTTCCCACTAGCTGCCAACCCATAGCAGCAGAAGAAGATTAAAGTATTTAGAGAGGATTTTTATTTGACTGGGATTTAATTGAGAAATCTCCCCAACAGAGTCACTAAAACCATTAAAAAAACATTAATATGTTGCACTTAAAAAATAACCCTCGCTGATAACAACTTTTTTGCTATATAATTTATTTTTTGATATGTATAACTCGATAAAAATAACTTTCCATCAAGGGGTCACCAGATTAGATCACATCTAAAGGGTATTAAGGGCTTAAAGGCACAGAGGATGAGCGGAGGACTTTCTTTTTAAAACGATAACTAAACGACTTTGCCGAGAAGTTAAAAAGTTGGTTATTGTCTATCGTATTCACGAGTGCTCTACAGTGGAATAAATCCAAATTTATTGTTTTTAAAGGAAAGTTTATAAAAAATACATAAAATTGCGCTTGTTTTTACAATTTAAAGACTTTGCCAATTAGAAATTCAATTTTGTATATAGAAAACAGTGTTAAGTGTTAAGTTAAGTAGTGTTTTGTGCAATTATATTTTTTTGAAATATTTGTGTTCAAACAGGTCGGTAACACTTTTTAAAAAGGAGTCGTATTGGGGCACAGAGGATTTTTATAGTCTTCTGTGCCCCCTGATTAATGTTTGATTGTTTCTGTTGTAGATCGAATTTGTAGGTCATTTATTCAATAAAAAGAATAAGTTAATTAAAATACCTATACATAGTGAAAGTTATTCATAATTATTACTTTTTGAACAGGAGATGTTTCATACGATCTAGTCTAGATGGTCCTCTGTACCCCGACAAGTGGGCACAGAGGACCAAAAGCACTTTATACGCATTTTTAATAAAATAGTTGCAATAGAAATTAAATACCTATTTGATTTTAACTCTTTAAGGTATGTTGTGACCAAATTTGAGCCTATTTTCTTTGTTTAATTTACTTTAATAAATCGGCAAACGTTTGGTGGTCCTCTGTGCCCCGTCTATTTATAAAAGAAAAATTTGTAAAAAAAAAGATAGGTATAAAACTCAGGTACCTATGGTCCGGTTCGTTTTATTTTCATAGGATGGCCTGTATGGATAATCAGGATTAAAAAATGGGTCTAATTCCGTTCATAGAGTGAAGTTAGGGGAATGACACAAAAAAGAAGTTAGGGGAATGAGTGTCCCAAAGGTGTTTTAAGGAAATTAAATCGAAGTTATTAGAAAATTCAAAGCAATATATATTTTGATATGTAGGCACTTTGGAAAGACACAGAGGAGTAAACCTTTTTTAATTTTTAAACTACACCATTTAATAAAAAAACACTGCTTATGGGAATGACATATTCGTTGGACGAAAAACAAAATCGTGGTTTTGACATTAAATATAAATAGGGCTGGCAACGAGACGAGACCAGGCGAGACTTTTGTTAGCCTCGTCTCGGTCTCGTCAAAATCGAAAAATTTCAGTCTCGTTTCGGTCTCGGTCTTGGTCTCGCCTTGACATTAAATATAAATAGGGCTGGCAACGAGACGAGACCAGGCGAGACTTTTGTTAGCCTCGTCTCGGTCTCGTCAAAATCGAAAAATTTCAGTCTCGTCTCGGTCTCGGCCTTGGTCTCGCCTAACCAAGTATCGTCTCGATCTCGGTCTCGCCTTTTTCTCTTGAAAATTTTAATGTGCCGGTCTCGTCTCGGTTTTGGTCTAGGTCTAGGTCTAGGTCTAGGTCTAGGTCTAGGTCTAGGTCAAGGTCTAGGTCTAGGTCTAGGTCTAGGTCTAGGTCTAGGTCTAGGTCTAGGTCTAGGTCTAGGTCTAGGTCTAGGTCTAGGTCTAGGTCTAGGTCTAGGTCTAGGTCTAGGTCTAGGTCTAGGTCTAGGTCTAGGTCTAGGTCTAGGTCTAGGTCTAGGTCTAGGTCTAGGTCTAGGTCTAGGTCTAGGTCTAGGTCTAGGTCTAGGTCTAGGTCTAGGTCTAGGTCTAGGTCTAGGTCTAGGTCTAGGTCTAGGTCTAGGTCTAGGTCTAGGTCTAGGTCTAGGTCTAGGTCTAGGTCTAGGTCTAGGTCTAGGTCTAGGTCTAGGTCTAGGTCTAGGTCTAGGTCTAGGTCTAGGTCTAGGTCTAGGTCTAGGTCTAGGTCTAGGTCTAGGTCTAGGTCTAGGTCTAGGTCTAGGTCTAGGTCTAGGTCTAGGTCTAGGTCTAGGTCTAGGTCTAGGTCTAGGTCTAGGTCTAGGTCTAGGTCTAGGTCTAGGTCTAGGTCTAGGTCTAGGTCTAGGTCTAGGTCTAGGTCTAGGTCTAGGTCTAGGTCTAGGTCTAGGTCTAGGTCTAGGTCTAGGTCTAGGTCTAGGTCTAGGTCTAGGTCTAGGTCTAGGTCTAGGTCTAGGTCTAGGTCTAGGTCTAGGTCTAGGTCTAGGTCTAGGTCTAGGTCTAGGTCTAGGTCTAGGTCTAGGTCTAGGTCTAGGTCTAGGTCTAGGTCTAGGTCTAGGTCTAGGTCTAGGTCTAGGTCTAGGTCTAGGTCTAGGTCTAGGTCTAGGTCTAGGTCTAGGTCTAGGTCTAGGTCTAGGTCTAGGTCTAGGTCTAGGTCTAGGTCTAGGTCTAGGTCTAGGTCTAGGTCTAGGTCTAGGTCTAGGTCTAGGTCTAGGTCTAGGTCTAGGTCTAGGTCTAGGTCTAGGTCTAGGTCTAGGTCTAGGTCTAGGTCTAGGTCTAGGTCTAGGTCTAGGTCTAGGTCTAGGTCTAGGTCTAGGTCTAGGTCTAGGTCTAGGTCTAGGTCTAGGTCTAGGTCTAGGTCTAGGTCTAGGTCTAGGTCTAGGTCTAGGTCTAGGTCTAGGTCTAGGTCTAGGTCTAGGTCTAGGTCTAGGTCTAGGTCTAGGTCTAGGTCTAGGTCTAGGTCTAGGTCTAGGTCTAGGTCTAGGTCTAGGTCTAGGTCTAGGTCTAGGTCTAGGTCTAGGTCTAGGTCTAGGTCTAGGTCTAGGTCTAGGTCTAGGTCTAGGTCTAGGTCTAGGTCTAGGTCTAGGTCTAGGTCTAGGTCTAGGTCTAGGTCTAGGTCTAGGTCTAGGTCTAGGTCTAGGTCTAGGTCTAGGTCTAGGTCTAGGTCTAGGTGGCAACTCTGACACTTTTCCGTCTGCCTGCATCATTTTTAGCTCCTGTGTTTATAATTATCTTTTTACCAACAAACCATAAATATAAAACACTTTTTGCATTTTGTTTTTGATCAACTTGATAAATTTGACAACAAGTTTTTCGATTTGTAGTGTGTATATTTATTAAAGTTTAATTTATAAAGTTTTAATCAATATAAATTTAATTCATTTATTTTGAGTGAAAATAATTTTATTAAATGCCAACATTCTTCATTGCATTACCGTTTAAGTCTTCTGTTTCTTTCTGCCTGGTGAGTGAAACATTTTAGTATATGCTCTGCCGCCGAAGCAAATTTAAGGCTACACACATTCTGCATATTTTCATTACATGACGCAACAAAGTCTCAAATGACTGATTGCCGAGAAGTCTATACGTACTCATCGCAATTGAAGTAATCTTCGTGGTAATTCTACTGCGGTCAACAAAAAACAATGACATAGTTTTTTGACTTGCCTCTGCGGGTGAGTTCATTTTAGTATTGTTCTGCCAAGCTTTCATTAGATGCTACTCAATCAATTATTCTGGTCTGTGTTTATCTTTGCATGATACATCTACAGCTGTTTGTCATCGTTATCAACATCTACAACTTCATACCTTAATGACAATTCACAATAGGGATCGTGTATTTGCAAACTTTATTACATCTAGTAGATAATTGAACCATTTCACACCATTGGTTCGTGTACACTGATGATAAAAATTTTACAGATTTTAATTTTAAAAAATTTACACTTTATGATAGACTCTATTATGTGTTATGGTAATTGCCATAGAACATTTCATGTTGAATGCATAAATGCTACGTTCAGTTCAATCAAGCTTTTTAATAAAAATAAAGGCTTTTATTACGTTTGTGACGAATGTGATCCTTTTACACATAAAAATACTATTCGCGACCTTCTCTCTAATACTTAAATGATTGATAATCATCATCATCATCATCATCATCATCATCATCATCATCATCATCATCATCATCATCATCATCATCATCATCATCATCATCATCATCATCATCATCATCATCATCATCATCATCATCATCATCATCATCACCATCATCATCATCATCATCATCATCATCATCATCATCATCATCATCATCATCATCATCATCATCATCATCATCATCATCATCATCATCATCATCATCATCATCATCATCATCATCATCATCATCATCATCATCATCATCATCATCATCATCATCATCATCATCATCATCATCATCATCATCATCATCATCATCATCATCATCATCATCATCATCATCATCATCATCATCATCATCATCATCATCATCATCATCATCATCATCATCATCATCATCATCATCATCATCATCATCATCATCATCATCATCATCATCATCATCATCATCATCATCATCATCATCATCATCATCATCATCATCATCATCATCATCATCATCATCATCATCATCATCATCATCATCATCATCATCATCATCATCATCATCATCATCATCATCATCATCATCATCATCATCATCATCATCATCATCATCATCATCATCATCATCATCATCATCATCATCATCATCATCATCATCATCATCATCATCATCATCATCATCATCATCATCATCATCATCATCATCATCATCATCATCATCATCATCATCATCATCATCATCATCATCATCATCATCATCATCATCATCATCATCATCATCATCATCATCATCATCATCATCATCATCATCATCATCATCATCATCATCATCATCATCATCATCATCATCATCATCATCATCATCATCATCATCATCATCATCATCATCATCATCATCATCATCATCATCATCATCATCATCATCATCATCATCATCATCATCATCATCATCATCATCATCATCATCATCATCATCATCATCATCATCATCATCATCATCATCATCATCATCATCATCATCATCATCATCATCATCATCATCATCATCATCATCATCATCATCATCATCATCATCATCATCATCATCATCATCATCATCATCATCATCATCATCATCATCATCATCATCATCATCATCATCATCATCATCATCATCATCATCATCATCATCATCATCATCATCATCATCATCATCATCATCATCATCATCATCATCATCATCATCATCATCATCATCATCATCATCATCATCATCATCATCATCATCATCATCATCATCATCATCATCATCATCATCATCATCATCATCATCATCATCATCATCATCATCATCATCATCATCATCATCATCATCATCATCATCATCATCATCATCATCAACGAATTCTGTACTATAATTGATACAATGGCCTGAGAAATGAGCGATTTCTATTCCAACGACATGTATACGTATTTTTCTCTGGATTTTCGCAGTGCAAAACTATGTACATACATATGTGGTTCGATATTTTAACGCGCATAGAATATTTTATATTTCGCAAAAAAACTTGTGAATATTATAAAAACTGAACATGAGTACCTACTAAAAAATAATTATATAAGGTTCTTCTAGCGAAAACCGAAACCAAACCACCGAGACCGGCAAGACCACCGATACCGGCGAGACCACCGAGACCAGCGAGACTCTCGGCGAATTTCGGTACCAAAATTACGGTCTCGTCTCGAATGCTTTCAAGGTAGTCTCGTCTCGGTCTCGGTCCCAAAACCGAGACTAGACTTATTCTCGTTGCCAGCCCTAATATATATAGCAATACTGAGTAGTTCTCAAACTTTTAAATCAATTTTCGTAAAGTGCAATCTTATCCCTTTAAGCCTAGTATACAGTTCTTTTGAAGAAAAAAAAAATATGTGGTGAAACAAATTGTTTTTTGGTCAACTATTACACGGTGCCTCAAGAATCATGACTCTCCGATGTTTTGTCTCTTTCATACTCCTTTAGGTTCATAAAAAGTCATTACTCTTGAGGCCCCATGTAGGTATAAACTAGACTTTTTGCACAAAATAAAGTCACTGACATTGTTTTGCGCGAAAAAGAATCGTGGTGAGCATAATTTTCTTTTGCTGGGTTAGTTCACAGTTCAAGAAAAAAAAATTCAGCAGAAACATTTTTTTTTGCGATAAAATCACTACCATAAGAAGTACATCGTCGCCTGAGAAAACTAATGTCGTATGTTGCAAAAATGGTTTTTTGAGGTTTGAATGCAGTTTTTATAAGAAAAAAATTATCTTTCGAATGGTTCTATTCGCGTTTTGATATCTCTTTTAGTTTCGGAGATATTTTGTATTATTTTGTCGTATGTGCAAGGTCAAATGCGTTTTGGGTATTTATTTTGTCGTATGTGTAAGAATTTTTCACATACGACATTTTTTCTATGGAAAATCGCGGTTTTTGTTCGTTGCGTAAATGATTGTCGTATGTGTTTGAAATCCTGCACATACAACAATTTTTTACCCAACTTACGGTAAATTATTGTCGTATGTGCCATAAGAATATGTATGCAGAAGAACAATTTCAGTCGACTTCAGAATGTCGTGGAGTGCGGATGGGTCCCCTGCGCCGGAGTTACCACCAGAACTTTTAGCGTAAGTATTATAAATTATAAATCAACTTGAATATTTTTTTAATAAAAAATATATTATTATACTAGCATGGGTGATGATATTCTAAATGACACTGATTCTTCTGTCGACTTTTCTGTTGACGACGAAGAAGACGACCCCACCTTCTTACCCACAACTGTAAACAACGAGCGCTCTGCTCTCAGATGTTTCTACGAAAATGCACCAAACGAAATAGAAACTCCATCGTGTTCGAATCAAATACAGAGAAGTTTACCTTCCAATTACACAAGCTCCTGTAATTTTGTTTATGTTTTGTATCCACAAATTTAAGATGTATAACGGCATATTTATTTCACAGCTTGCAGCGACACACCAATAACCAGGAAACGAAAACGCAATCCATCTCTTTGGAAGCAAAATGTAAGAAAAAAACTACGAGAACAAGGTTTGCCATTCACAAACAAAAAGGGAGTTGAAAAACAAGGACGAACTTTAAAACCAGCATGTCCTGCCACATGTTTTTATGGATGCACGCAAAATATTTCAGATGAGCGCAGATACGGGGTACACTCATATTTTTGGGGTCTGACTTCGGAAGAAAAACAAATATATTATGGCAACTTCATCAGAAAAACAGACATCAAAAGAAGGAGGACCTCTAAGAACGCTGAAAACTCAAGAAAAAAGACAAGTTTCCATTTCTATTTTCAAGTGGATGGCAGAATTTTTCAAGTGTGCAAAAAATATTTTTTGAACACTTTGGACATATCGGAACGCACTGTTTATTATTTCTTTACCAAACACTATGATGTTGATAGCGCCGCATCCAAAAAGAAAACATCCAAAAGAGGAAAAAAAGGAACTGAAGAGAGTCGCATAAATGTTGTTAAAGAACATATATCCAGTTTCGCAGTCATTGATTCTCTTTATGTTCGATCGACAACTTCGAGAAAGTATTTAGAGGCACACTTAAGCGTGCAAAAAATGTATGATTTATATAAAACGACTGTAAATGATCCTGTTTCGTTGTACATTTATAGATATGTATTCAATACCTGTTCAACCTTTCCTTTTATAGACCTAAGAAAGATATTTGCGATAAATGCTCTCTTTTTAATTCAAATAAAAATAATGCCACTGAAGCTGAAACACAGAGCTTCGAAAATCACATAAAAGAAAAAAAAACTTACGAGGGCCGAACGTGATAAAGACCTGCAAAATATCGACCCGAACTGTGCAGTTTTGTTTTATGATTTAGAAAATGTGTTTGCACTTCCAAAAATGTATACTTCTAACTTCTTTTATAAAAGGAAACTATCCGTATATAACTTAACCGGCACTCTTATTGTCCCTGGGTGCTAAAAGATTACATACTGTTCAATATGGAACGAAACGCTGAACGGGCGTTCCGGCAACGATATCGCCAGTGCATTACTTAAAATTCTGTCTAAAGTTGTAACTGATCACCCTAACCTAAAGACTATAACGCTATGGAGTGATTCTTGCGTACCGCAAAATAGAAACAGCATAAATTCGACGGCAATTCTGCAATTTTTGAACGATCACTCAGGGGTTGAAGAGATTGTGCAAAAATATTGTGAACCAGGCCATTCGTGTTTGCAAGAAGTTGATGCTGTGCATAGCGTCATCGAAAAACATTTGAGAAACATTGAAGTTCCAAGTCAAGTTTCATTAATAAGAATTTTGAAAAACATGAATTATCCAAATGTAAAATAGCAGTTACTGCAAATGAACTTGGCAGATTTTAAAAATTTTGCTTTAAAATCCAACAACTTATCATTTAAAAACATAAATTTTTTTTCAAATAAAAAGTTTATTTTATAAGAAAAATAACTTATTCAGTGTGGACATTCTTTTAACGATTCCATTTATACCTTTGAAAACGTCAAAAAACAAAAAAAAGGTCGTTATAATAAGGAAAATATTAATTATAATCTTTTTTGGCAAAACGATTTGCGAGTTGCTTCAGCAAAAGAAGTGGACAAAAAGAAAAAAGATGATATCAAAACCATGATTCCTTATTTATCAGAAGAAGATAAATCTTTTTATAGAGCAATTTTTAAACTATAAAACTTGCAATTTTTATTTTTTTTTTTAAAGAAAAACTTGACATGATAATCTACTCTATTTTGTATTTTATGTACCTACAAGAAAATGTGATGAATTTTATAATTTATGTATTACTTTTAAGTAAATATTTTTTATTTTTTTTTTTTATTTGTTAAATTGTTTTGTTATTTTTTATACATTATTATTTTATGTTCAAGAAATTGTCTTTAATTTCGTAATTTATGTAATTTAGTTTTAAGTAAATATTTTTTATGTATTTTTTTTTTTTTTAATTATTTTGTTTAGTGTTGATAAATTTCCATGGATTTGTTTTTTTTTTAGATTTAATGTTTATTTTTTTTTAAAGAAGAAGACTGTTTATTTTTATTTTATGTGAATTAAATTATTTTTGTTTCAAAAAAATATTGAATTAGTTTTATTTATTTGTATGAATAAAAAGGTACTGATTTGGTTAAAAGTTTGTCGTATGTGCTTTTTATTTTTGATGAAAAATATGTTAATTTTTTTTTAATTACCTTCAATATTTTTTTTAATTTTAATCTTCCTTGTTTTTTGAAAAAAAAAAAAAAACTTTAAAACAAATTTACTGCAAAAAAGTTCAATCTACTGCATTTTTTCTGTGAATCTACTGCGGAAAGTTTGCCGAAAAGTGGCAAACCTGAGTGTTTGTGTTGGTGTGAAAGGTGGTGGAGAGGCAACTGAATAACTAAGTGAGTATAGGCAAAGTATATATTTTTTTTTGTGTTGGCAACTGAATATAGGCAAAGCATATATTTTGTTCTTTCTTCACTTTTTTTTTTGTAGGTAGGTATAATGTGCTTGTAGATTTGTAGTGTGAGGATCAGGCGATGCTGATGGATAACGGAACCACTGAATAACGGATTAAAAGTTTGATCAGATTTTTCTTTTACATTCTGAAACTTTATATGTAACTGCAAAATTAAAAGAATTTCATTGATTAGTTCAGGTTTTTAGCATCTTCACTTCGAAATTAGTATTTTCACATTTTATGATCTTTTGGTTTGGTTTTTAATTTTTCTTCTCTTTTATTGCTTACATTTCACTTTTGTCACGGTCGCCATGTACTATTCAAATAATAACTCCACGGGTAAAAATTATATAACTTTATTAATTCATATTCTTAACTATAACGAACCGCACCATACGAAGCCATCAAACCAACTGCGCAACTGCAGCAGAATGTGGAACTTATTCAAGGAATGTATTGTATTGTATGGGACTGTTGGTTTCGTTCACAGTACACATATTAAAGGTAATATATTGCGCATCTCCGAAAATTACAGTGACCTGCCTGTCAGAATTTACAAAAACAAGTTTCCAATTTTGTCCATTTAAAATATTTATTGAGTCTGATTCGCTTAATATTGACTTTTCAAAGTACACAAATCGTATTTCTTTTAAAATGGGGAAAATTGCTAGAAAGTGAAACGAATTTTCTTGTGCTTGCAAGTTACATAGCAGGCAAAAGGTAGGTCCTTCATTTAAATATGGTCTGTAATTTAAATCAAGGAATTCTCCCCTTATGCGAAAAATTACGGAAGTTTCATAACAAACTCTTTTTGTCAGCAAAGTAATTGAGAACGTTCAGATTGTATTCTAGTTTCGGGTATACGGATCTGCGTGAAGAGCCCCTAGCTTCTTTAATTAGATCTGATCTAATCCTGGCATCCAGTTTTTCAAGAATACATTTGAACTTTTCCCCCATCCACTCATTTTGCATCTCCCAACAACTTATTGAGACACCGCTCAAAATCATTATATCCTCCCACTTCTTAAACCAGCTAATATTTTTTTGTATACTGTGTTTTGCTAGTATTTTTGGTAGCCGATTATCATCATAAGAAAGTATTTTTAAGATATAATCAAAATACATTTTCAAGGTGAAAATAAAGATGGAAGGTAGGCCTGTTTCGAGTAAGAGCATATAATTTGGAGTTGATTGCGGTAGTCTAAAATTTTTCTTAAGAAAAGCCGTTGCAATTTTTCAACCTCATCATACTGCCGATATCCCCATACCTGAGATCCATAAGTCATTATAGATCTCAGAGCAGCATCAAACACTCTATATTTTACACTATGGGGTACATTTTTATTTTTAAACAAGTTTTTCCATGTACAGTTTATAGCTGATTGTGATTTCTTAAGCTTCCTTTGGAAGTGCTTTTTTAGGTTAAGTTGGGGTGTGATAATCATTCCTAAGTAATTAAATTCGCTCACAATTTCAATGTTTTCCCCATTTAGAAACCACCTTTCGTTTCTACTGTGTCCTTGTCCTTTTCTCAATATCATAACCTTTGATTTGTCTGTATTTATAACAAGACTCCATAATTTACAATAATTATTAAGCCTATTTATCACAAGATGAAGACTTTCTGGGGATTCAGCAAACAAGACTATATCATCAGCATATAGAAGACATTTTATAACGACTCCTGCTATTTTAATACCTTTTGGCAGGGCGTCTACTATGTCGTTGATAAAAAGTGCAAACAACAAAGGAGACAAAAGACATCCTTGACGCACTCCACTTTTAGTTTAAAACCACTCAGACATTTGTTCACCATCCTATACTGCTGACATAGTGTTTTCATAAAGGTTTTTTAAAACATTTGAAATATTCGAAGATAAGCCCATTAGATTTAATTTGTAGAACAGTGCCCTTCGATCAATTCTATCAAAAGCAGCTTTAAAGTCAATAAATACTGCATATAACTTTTTTCCATTTTCAATGTAATAGTCAACAATATTCTGGACGGTGAAAATGTGATCCGTGGTTGAATAGCCTGATCTGAATCCAGCTTGAAATTCGTTGAGCAACTTATTATCATCAACCCAAAACTCAAGCCTTTTTAATAAAATGCCTGTAAATATTTTTGCAATTACGTTTAAAAAAGAGATACCCCTATAGTTTTCTACGTTATTGTGGTCTCCTGTTTTGTGTATTGGGTATACAAGTGACTTTCTGAAGTTTTCAGGTATGTTTGCCATGTGCAAAATGTTTGTGAAGGTTCTTGCTAAATTTTCCAAAAAAAGCGCGTGGAGCATTCTTGAAAAATTCATAAGAAACTCTATCATCTCCTGGCGCTTTGTTATATGTGCCTTTGTGTAAAACAATCTCGAACGCGTGATTGTGATTTGACTATAACGTTTCGACGATAGTCCTAAGTCCTGCTTCACGTAACCCAAAAAATGACTATCGTCTTGACGATCACGTTTTGACGATCAAATATTTGCTTCACGTAAGTCGATTATCATCAAAACGATATCGTCATAACGATGGCTTTTGGACGATACCTAAATAGGTATCGTTTCGCATTTGTTTTCATGATTGTATGTAAGTTTCTACGCCACTATAGTTAAATGAGTTAAATAATTTACTTATTTTGGAAAATGACAACAAAATTTCGAGAAAAATACAAATTATATGAAAAATTAAAAAAAAAAAACTTTGGTTGGTGATGTTGAATGGAAAAGAACTTATTTAGAGGCATGTAGGTATTTTACTTGAACAATGTTCTTTTACATTTTTAAAGTTCACACTCTCTTTTATTAAAATTATTTATAAGGAAGAGTTATTTTGCCTGGTTCCTGTAACTATCCGGTTCGTCAAAACCATATTTTTTGTTTTTGGGCTGATTTTATGGAATCGGCTCAAAAAAATTTGTTTTTGGGTAATATGTTTTATTGACGGTTAGGTACAAACATTTTTGATGAGGATAAGTGATGGGGGGGTGGTTAATCTTCATCGACAAAAAAATTCAAATCAAACCAAACCTTTCGGTTAAGAAGCAAGTACCTATCCCACTGCGCCACAATCTGATGTAAATTTCTGCGATTTCTTGGATTTACAAACAAACCGTGCACCAAAGAACTTCGTTCTAATAACGCATTACGCAATATTTGCAGCAGACAAAAATTATTGTATTGAAATTGGTTGGTTGGGTGATGGATGGTTGATTGGTTGGTGATGTTGAATGGAAAAGAACTTATTTAGAGGCATGGAGGTATTTTACTTGAACAATATTATTTTACATTTTTAAAGTTCACACTCTCTTTTTGTTTTTGGGCTGATTTGATGGAATCGGCTCAAAAAAATTTGTTTTTGGGTAATATGTTTTATTGACGGTTAGGTAAAAAAAATTTTAATGGGGATAAGTGATGGGGGGGTGGTTAATCTTCATCGACAAAAAATAACAAAAAAAAAAACAAAAAATAAAATTCAAATCAATGTGCATTGTACAATGTACCTTGGGTAGGTGGGAGCGAGATATGGAGATGTTTTCGCGTTTCGCCATCGACGAGTCGTGGTGATATTTTTGTGTAAAAAAAAAGTTCATATAAAAAACAAAAAAAAAAACAAGTCAAGGATTTTCTCTATAGTGGTATCTAAGAAATGAGGTAATATTTGCAGCAGAAAAAAAAATGTTTGTATCTACTGAAATTGGTTGGATTCGCGGTGTTGGTTGGTGTAGTATAATGGAAACGAACTTATTTAGAGGCAAAGGCGTGCACAAGGAGGGGTAAGGGCAGGGGCATTTGCATCCAATACAAATTATTTTTCAATTTTTTTTATCTAAGTACACAATCAAGGGCGCACGTACATAAATAGGATGGGGGTGCTTATTACATGCTAAATTTACAACGTGAGTTCTAATTGTTAGATTTTAAGGTAAGACTGAAATTTGTTGGTTTGGTGGTGGGTGGTTGGTGATGGTGAATGGAAACGAACTTATTTAGTGGGATGGGCGTGCACAAGAAGGGGTAAGGGGGCACTTGAATCACTAATACATTTGTTTTTCTAATTCTTTTTGGTGAGTAACTACACAGTCAAGGGCGTAGGTAAGCAAAGGTGATGTGGGGGTGCTTATTACGTTCAGATCAGCAAAATTTACACCTTGAGTTCTAATGATAGGGTTTTCAAGGTTAGAGATTTTAAATGAATATTAAATGTATTGTAGGAACACAAGAACAAGGGATCTAATTTCCAGAAGCGGCTCAAATTTTTTTTTTTTAGTTAATATCTACCTACATATGTATTTTTATTTTAATAGGTACTTTATTTAGTTAGTACAAGTGGTAAAATTTTTTTGATGTTGATAAGTGATGGGTGGGGTGGTAAAAATGTATTCCGGTTTTTTGGTAGGGAATTATTCTTCATAGACGGCAATAACCCTTGCTGGGAAAAAATGCTTCGTTGTACGAATAGGGTAGGTATGTATATGGTAGAGAAGATGGAAAAATTTAACTTTTCGTTGATAAATTATTGATTTCTTTGTCAAGTGGTTACTAACACAATTCACGGTCGTTCGTTCCTTAGAGGGTAATGGGAGGTAGGTATAACATAACATACAAAGTTGTCTTAAAATTACACTATAGGCAGGCAGGTAGGTACATAGCGGGGTCATTTTTCCAAGTCAAAAAGCTGAACGGAGATAATTTCTTCGTTTGGAAATACAAAATGAAAATGTTGTTAATCAAAGAAGGTCTTTGGGGTTACGTGTCTGGTAGTATTTCTAAACCAGAAAATAATGTTGCATGCATGGTGTTCTAAGGATGATGAGGCGCGAGCAACAATTGCTCTTTCTGTTGATGATAACCAGCTGCAACACATCCGAAAGGCAGCCACATCTAAAGAAGCGTGGAACAGTTTAAAAAAAATACCACGAGAGGAATACTCTTAGTAATAAAGTGCAACTCATGAGAAGTGGCTGCAGTCTTCGTGTGTTCGAGGGTGGAAATGTTGAAGCACATATTACCATTGTATATAATATTCTATAGTACTCTCATGGAGAGGAACGAACAGTGCACCGTCTAGGCGAGCACACGCAGAACTTTTAGCAATTGCACTCGTGGAGTGGTTGGAGAGTTGGGAATTGTCAGTTATTGAAAGACAAAGGAATAAATATTAGGATAAAAGATATGATAAAAGAACGAGAAGAAAGTATACAAAATTTAAGAGAGCTGCTAAGATATGATAAAAGAACAAGAAGAAAGTATACAAAATTTATTATTTTCTATACAAATAGGTGGGAGTGGCTTATTTTTTTCTCTAGTTAAAGAAAGAACGATAATAAATATAGTTCAAAAGACGTTACATTTTTGTCTTTTGTGAAAATGACTAGGAAACAAATTGGCACGGTTGCCATTTTTAATATAAATGCTTTTTGGTTTTAAAACGAAGGGAAAAAATTTTCTATTTTGTGGGTAGCTCGTCATGATTTAGATAGGTAGGTATAGGTATATGTATATAAAATGTATTGAATTAAAATCAATTTATAGGGTGTTTGAGAAATATTTATCAAAACGTTAGACCATGTAGGTAAAGTAAAAACTAAATTTTTGGGAAGGGGTTGACGGGGGTGTATTACCCATAGGGAGGTGGGGGTGGTGAATAAAAAAAAATAAAAAATAGAAAAAAAAAATATTAAAAACGAAGTCATTACCCAGCTTCAAAACTAAAAATCCTAAAGTATTTTTTTTTTTCAAAAAAAAAATATTTTTATTTGTATTGAAAATATTGAATGTGAATACATTAACAGGGTGTTTTGCATAATATGTTTGTGTGAAAATGTTTTATCGTGAAGGTACGTGGAACAGAATTTCTTTTGGAAGGGGTGTGAGGGGGTGCATTTTCCCCTAATGGGAGGGGAAATTATTTTCAATATTTTAAAATTAAAAAAAAAAAACATTTTAGTTAAAAAATTATTGCCTCCGTTAAATATCATAACATCATAAAATAATTGTTTTTCTTCTAACAAATTATTTTTGTGGGTATTGAATATATTGGACTCAATTACATTTTTCACAGGATATTTTTCATCAAAATGTAAGACTGAGTAGGTACGTGGAAAATTGTTTGAATGGTGATGAGAGGGAGGAGGGGTTGGAAGGGGGTCTATTTTCCCCTTATAGTAGGGGCAATTAAAAAAAAGATTTTAAAATAGAAAAAACGGTGGAAAGTCGTAAGAATAAAATAAATAAATTTTGTATGTCAATTTTGAGAACGAAAACATATGAAGGTATTCAAAAAAATAAAATTCGTGAATTTTTTCGAAAAATCGTATCGGTAACGCTAAAAATTCATTTTAAAAGAAAAAAATTCTGAAATGCTCAAAACAGTTTTTAAAAAAATTTACGCATCGCATAATATAAAAAATCGAAACAAAATCTATAAACGCGATTTGCGGCTAAACTAGACGTCCTAAAGGCATCAAAGTTTACACCTTTAAAATTGAATTGCGGCTAAACTAAACGACCTAGCCACTTCAAACATGCATATTTGTGATCTAGGAAGTGCCACCTTTCAATTGATGTATCGCATTGTATAAAAAATCGACTTTTATCTTTAAACGCGATTTGCGGCTAAACTAGACGTCCTAGAAGCATCAAAGTTTACACCTATAAAATTGAATTGCGGCTAAACTAAAAGACCTGGCCACTTCAAAAAAGCATATTCTATAAGCATATATTATAAATGAGAATTTTCGAAAAATCAGAAATTTGATTTTTTGAAATAGATTTTAGGTGTAACAACTTATATTTAAAACATTGGCAAATCATAATTTTTTTTAGTATCGAATATAAGGAAAACCTAGGAAAACTAACTTTTGTTATTTTAAATTTTTTACAAAAACTAGAAAACATTTAAACATTTATTTTAGTATTTGTTTAACAATTGATCGAATGTTTAAAACTTAAAAATCGATTTTTTTCTTCTAAACAAATCGATTTTTTTGTTAAAAGGAATTCGACAAAAAATTTAGTTTTTAATTTTGTTTTCAAAATTTTGATTAAAAAAAAAAACCATTCTCTGAAAACAAGATAAAAAAATGAATTTCTGGTTACAAAAAAGGTATATGTATATCATTATATTTTAATGATCATTATATTTTAATGATATAATATTCTTTTTTAATAATTTTATTTTTATTTCAAGACAATTTAAAAAAAAAAAAACTTGGCTTTCCCACCTAAACAAACGGAAATAGACCTCCTTCCCCATACGATTTTTTTTCTTGTCTCAATTCAAGCTAAAAGCCCACTCTTTTGTCACATTTTATACAAAACACCCTTTATATGTATCTACCAACATACGTAATGCATGCATTTACCCAACTACCCACGTTGACAGATACCTACAAAATATGCTTATTGCATACACCGATGTCGCCATCTTAGATTCTGACGTCACCAAACTAAAAAAAAATAACAAATAACTATTTATATACCTACAGCCAAAAATCTATTTCAAGCATATTCGAAAACAAAGCAACTTTGTGAAATCGTGAAATTTAACAACGTTGCTTTCAGCTTTCACAAAGAATTGAAAATTCCAAATCAAATTATCAAATTGCAACAAAAAAAAAAGCGGGAGAATACCTCCTGTCATAATATTCTATAGCTACCTACGACAAAAAAAAACCTCGTTGCCACGACACGACCATACCAGCTGATTTATTTTTCTCACTTACTCCACTTAATTGTTGTCAAACGAAAATTAATACAAACCTCTCACTCTTACTACTTGTCGAAATCCTTTTCCTCACCTAATTCTAAAGTCTCCACTATCAGTCTTTCATGGTTTGTGGTGTCGACAGCGTCTCCTGTAGAGCACATGCAGTACTAAAAGTTTCCGTTCCATGAGAGTACTATAGAATATAATATACAATGATATTACTGAAATGGTGAACTTGTTTGAGCGATTGGCGGCTATTGGTGAAGAGCGACTTTCCGAGCAATGGAGCGCACAGTGGTTCAGATTGTATGGAGAAGCGGTCATAAATATATAAGATCTGAACCAACCAACCGATTTGAATGAAATTTTCAGACACGGTTAAGGATAGCATAAGGCCATAAGGTATCATTGGAGAAAATTTCCGCCCACTGACAAACCCACTTAAAAAAAAGGTCTCCTAACTGTCATAGTTGATTTAAATGAGGGGTGTGTTCTTTGAAAAAGTTGTAGATAACGTAATTTCATATAAGTCTTTAGTAGACATTTTTTTGCCACGTCCACTTGTGGGGGCGTTTTTTTTACAAAAAAAAATTATTTTTGGACAAATTTTTTAGAAAACGATATAAGTTGCTATACAAACATGCACAAAAAATAGTAATGCGAAATATTTACCACGCCCACTTTTGAGGGCGTTTTTTACAAAAATCTTATTTGTTAAATCTTTTCCTAAAAAAAATGAAAAAAATTTTGTCCGCCCCTGAACCACTGTGGAGCGTTGCAATGCTTTTAAGTAGCTTACCCAGCAGCTATGATACACTTATTACAGCGTTGGAAACAAGGTTGAGTTCAGATACGGATCTTACTTTTGAACTCGTGCAATCGAAACTCATCGAAAAATACAGGCGGAGGGGGCAACACAATGAAAGCGCAACAATAGCGAGAAGTGTTATTTTTGCCATCATAGGAGACACATAAAAAAGGATTGCCGTCAGTATCAACTATGGAAGAAGAAAAAGAAACAGTCTGCAAACGTTGTCACCAAATCCAAGGAAAATGTTTCACTACTAACATCTTCGAGTAACATTTCTGGTTGGATTGTGGATTCTGGTGCCACGTGTCATATCACCAATGTCAATGACTTCTTCGTAAGTTTGGATACATCTATGTATTAAAGAAAAAGTTTTTATTGCAGACGGAAGCCAAATTCCTTCTGAGGGAAAAGGTACGTGTGAAATTAAATTTCTTAATGACAAAAACTTCGAGGCAACTGCGACGATTGAAAATGTTTTATTCGTTCCCAAGATGCAAGGTAACTTGCTTTCCGTTCCATGTCTTGTGGATAAAGGCTGCAAAGTGATTTTCAAAAATAAGGTTTGTGAAATTTGGAAAGACAACTGCCAGCTTGCTTTGGCGGACTTATTTACAAATATGTATGTGTTACGACAGCCGAAAAGAGTTTTTGCAGCTTGTCATAAAGAAAGTTGCATTCATGGATGGCTTCGTAAGTTGGGACATAGATGCTATTAATTCAATAAAGTCGAAGGAAATGCTGACGGGAATGTGTATTAAAGAATGCAACGTTAAGGAAACCTGTGAAGTCTGTCTACAGGGAAAGTCAGTGCGACTTCCATTCCCAAAGAAATCAGAGCATCTGTCGAACGCCGTACTTGCCTTGGTGCATACGGACTTGTGCGGCCCGATGGAAGTAAACAGTCCAAGCGGTAACAGATACTTCATCACATTTATAGATGACTACAGCCGGTACACGAAAACCTTTTTGAAGCGTCAAAAATCAGAAGCTTTTGATAAAATCAAAGAATACGTGGAAGCCGTAAAGACACAATTTGGTTGTAAGCCGAAGGTATTGAGATCAGACCGTGGTGGTAAGTATATAAGCGACAAATTACAGCAGTATCTTAAAAACGAAAGCATCAAAGCAGAATACACTGCAGGATACTCACCGCAACAAAACGGTGTTGCTGAGTGATGCAACAGGTCCCTAGTTGAAATGTCGAGATGTATGTTGATCGATGCAGAGCAAAGTAAAGAGTTTTGGATGCAATCGTGTGACATTTACTTCGGCGAGTGCTGCAAGGAGCAGGGTCAGCGGCTCTTTGGTTGTGGTTTTGTGGTAAGGGAAGACTTAGGCAAGAAGTCTTGGGCTTCAGAAATGTAAGCGAGCGCCTGGTCACAATCCGCATCAAAGCAAAGTTCAAAAACATCACGTTGATCTGTGCCCATGTCCCAACGGAAGAAAAAGATGACTCAACCAAAGAAGAATTCTACGATCTCCTCGAGGATACGTATGATAGGTGCCCCAAGTACGACGTCAAGATTATTCTTGGCGACTTCAACGCCAAGATCGGAAAGGAGGGTATCTTTGGTTCGATAGTCGGAGGACACAGCCTGCACGACAACATTTCCGGTAACGGATTCAGGCTCATTGATTTCACGGCGGGGCGAAATGTCATCATAGCAAGCACTCTATTCCCACACCTTAATATACACAAAGGGACCTGGCGGTCTCCGGATCAACGAACCGTTAACGAGATTGATCATGTTGCGATAGACGCCAGACATGCTTCCAGTATCCTGGATGTCCGAACGTTCCGAGGTGCCAACATAGACTCGGATCACTACTTAGTGGTAGCGCAAGTACGCGGATATCCATGACGCCACAACGACGAGCGGATGCTGTAAAACGATTTAACGTCACGAAGCTAAAATCGCAAGACATAGCCAGGACTTTTGCAGACCACGTCTCTCTTAAACTCTCAACAAGCCGCCACATGCATCATCTGTAGAGGACCAGTGGAAGCACTGCCAAAATGCCATCAGAAGTGCCGCTACTGATGTGCTGGGTTTCACAAGGCCACCACAACGAAACCCCTGGTTCGATGAAGAATGCAGACTGGCACATGAAGCAAAGAACGAGGCCTACCAAGCCATGCTGCAGGCTAGAACCAGAGCTGCTGAGAGAGCAGCAAAAACGAAGGGAGGAACGCCGACTTCTCAGGAGGAAAAAGAGAGAGCATGCGAAGCGGGCGGTCGAGTCTATTGAGGACTGTAGCGGCAGGGGTGATGTTCGGAAGTTATACCGAAGGGTGAGGCAAACTACCTAGAGTTACAAGGCCAGAACGGAAGCCTGCCGAGACGAGAGTGGGAATATGGTGGTAGACACACAGTCGGTGCTGAGGATCTGGAAACAACACTTTTCTAGACTGCTAAACGGCGAAGATGGCCAAAATTCCGCTGTAAGACAGAACACTCCATTCAACCTGGACGATGATGGTCAAAATTTCCGTCCACCCGACCCAAATAAAGTGCGGTTAGCGATAGCCAAGCTTAAAACGTACAAGGCTGCTGGTGCGGATGGCCTGCAAGCCGAGCTATTTAAAGCAGGGGGAGATGGCTTAGTAGGGAGTATACACCAACTTATCTCCAAAATTTGGTCGGAGGAAAGTATGCCCGATGAATGGAACCTAGGTATAGTGTGCCCTATCCACAAGAAAGGAGATGCTCTGACCTGTTCCAACTACAGAGGTATAAGTCTCCTCAACGTCGCATATAAAATCCTGTCATCTGTACTGTGTGATCGCTTAAAACCATTTGTCAACGATCTGATCGGCCCCTATCAGTGTGGTTTCAGGCCCGGCAAATCAACCGTTCAAATGTTCACACTCCGACAGATTTTGGAAAAAACCCAGGAGTTTCAAATCGATACACACCACCTCTTTATCGATTTTAAAGTCGCATATGATAGCGTAGACAGAGACGAGCTATTCAGAGCCATGGCGCATCTCGGCATCCCTGCCAAACTCGTCCGCTTGTGCAGGATGACGATGGAGAAATCTTGCTGCTCCGTCAAAGTCGGCAAGAACACCACCGAACCCTTTGATGTCGAGAAAGGTTTGAGGCAAGGGGACGCGTTATCATGCAACTTGTTAAACATCGTTTTTGAAGCAATAGTACGCAACTCGCAAGTCAACAACAGAGGTACAATTTTTCAAAAGTCTGTTCAACTACTTGCTTATGCAGATGATATTGACATCATTGGGAGAACGAAGCGAGCTGTTACCGGCGCGTTTGGAAGTATTGAATCGGAGGCGGCGAAAATGGGTTTGGCTGTTAATGAGGACAAGCGACGAAGTATATGCTATCATCGAGAAAGGAATCTCAACATCGTCGGCTCGGGAAAAACTTCACGATGGATAGATACAACTTCGAAGTCGTCAAGGACTTTGTCTACCTGGGCTCCACTGTAACATCGCAAAATGACATCAGCGCAGAGATCAAAACAAGAATTACTCTTGCCAATCGCTGTTTCTTCGGGCTAAGAAGGCATCTAAGTAATAAAGCCCTCTCTCAGAGACCCTAATTATCCCGGTCCTGCTATATGGGGAAGAGACATGGACCCTGTCAAAAACGGATGAGAATCTGGTTGGGTGCTTTGAAAGGAAGATTCTTCGGGTGATATTCGGTCCAGTCTGTATCGATGGAGTATGGAGGAGAAGATTTAACTACGAGCTGTACGGGATTTACAGCGACGTCGACCTGGTCAAGAAGCTAAAAATTCAGAGGCTGAGATGGCTGGGACACGTGGAGCGTATGGACACCAACGCACCAGCCCGACGAGTCTTCAAATCTACCCCTGACGGTCTGCGCAGCAGAGGAAGACCCCACCTTAGGTGGCGCACACAAGTGGAGAACGACCTCAACCAACTTGGAGTGCGTAACTGGAGGCAGCTAGCTAGGGACCGAGCTGGCTGGAGGGGCTTGTTGGTTGAGGCCATAGTCCATCCTGGGCTGTGAGCGCCATCTAAAGTAAAGTAAGTAAGTAAGTATAATACATATTTTTGTTTTTAATATTCGATGCTCCTATCAATTTCTACTCAAATAATAAGAACTGGATGCCTAAGGCCGATTTTATTCACTCAAAGTTGAACATAACTTGAGGAGTTTTGTTCTCAACTTGTGAATTTGTTTTTATTCACACAAAGTTGACGTTTTTAACTTTTGATTTTCAACTCTAGAGTTGATCAACTTTAGATTTTCTAACTCCCGGAAAAAGTAAAAGTTGACCGAGCAAACTTGAGAGTTTACATAAAAATGTTGTTTTGTCATTTAAATTTTGTAACAAAAGCAGATTACGGACAACAAAAGGTAGCAAAAGGAAGCAATTCTTTTTGGAAATTTGCCATCAATTTCTTTGGGCAGTAAATGATTTGCGATTTTCTCTCCGACGATTTGTCCATGTTTCGTTTCGTGGTATAATGTCACAATACACAATTTAACACTAATAACACACAAATAATATTGAAAAACTTCAAATTAATAACACAATAAATCAAAATTAAAATTGAAAATGACAGTTCTGTTTTATTTTCACAAATATCCCAGAGATATTTTCAACTGGGGAGTTGAGAAAAAAACAAGTGAATAAAAAGAAATTCAAAATTGTGTTTCAACTCTCGAGTTATAGTAAACTCTCGAGTTGTTCAACTTGAGAGTTTGCCTCAAGTTGAGCAATAGTGAAAAAATGGCCCTAAATGTCTTTAAGTTTTGAAGAAAATTGAAAATATCGAAATCTACTTTACAACTTGAAGCAACAAAATAACGGATGGAGGTCGAAGAAAATTTATTTTTGCTATTTTCAATTTAGAAAACATTTTGTTATCTGGCTTTTAGTGTTTGACTTAAAATTGATGGGAGAATGGAATATGTACCTATAGGTTTTTAAAAACTAAAATAATGTGTATAAATTATGAGCTTACAAAGAAGTATATTAAATTTTGGCAATGGGTAAGGTTCTTTTCTACCTTAATAACCCATCCACATATAGGTACCTACCTATATCTACACAATTACAAAACTTTAAAATAAGGAGTAAGAAAAGTTCATACCAAACTTATAAAGGCCAAAAAACGCAACAAATTAAAACATAATCGTCATCATCCCAAATTGCATGAAAGCACCAACAACAATATCAACACAAGTAAAAAAAAAAAAACAACCCTTGAAAAAACATTTCGTCCAACAAACGTACTTTGACCTTGTCTGGAATGATGGCAGACAACAATTCAACCGCAAAACCAAAGTAGGTATTTTTGTTGTTGTCCCCATTTCATTCGAATAAAAATATCCTTAATAATTTCTTCAATCATATTTATCAGTTTTTCATACCCTCAACATTGAATTTTGATTTCCGTCCATCTAGCGGCGGGAGAATCCGGTGGCGCTTCTATATGTATTTATTCAATGCTACTATAGATTTTATATACAATGATATAGTTTAGCGAATTTATTTCAAAAAATTAATCAGAAACCGACTATTAGGTATGTTTTTTTGTATCTTTTTCCAGTAAAATGTTTAAAAGTGAATAATTTTTATTTGTGACTTAAAATTTTTAACTACATTATTATATAATTTATATGTTCTCAAAAATCTCTAACAAAAATATGGCGAAATAATGCAGTTATATAGTCAGAAAGCGAAAACCAAAATACATTTTTTTTAGATTTCTTAGTCGCTGTCAAGTCGAATACACTTAGGGTTTTGACAGTGGTTACACTACTGACAATTTTTAAGAAGTTCCAAGTTACCAAACACAGCTTTTAGTTGGTAACTCCTATATACACGCGGTGTCATAAGCCCTTTTTCATTTTCATCATTCAACCAATAGCTGGAGAATTTTTTGACATTTTCTTTTGAACCTTTTAAAAATATCTTGTTCATTTAGCACAAGAAATCTTAATCGGAATTTTTTTTTTCTTTAAAAGTCGCTTAGGTGAACGCCCATAGAACACTTACGGCCATATTAATGACTTTCTTCAAAGCTAGTTTCACTGAAAAACTAGGGATTTCGAGTTTTAGATCAAGTTTTACAGGAAAGAAGACGAATTTCAATAAAACATTAATAAAGGAGCAAACACAAAGAAAAAAGGTCGATAACTCTGCATTTTTTTAACCTGTCTACCAGTGGCGTAGCGAGGGAGGGGGACAAAGGGGGCACAGGCCCCAGGCGGCACTTTGCTTGGGAGCGGCAATTTTTCAAAATATCCGGGCGGCACTTTGCTGCAATTTTTCTAAATACGTTAATGTAAATGGTTTTTGTATGTTATGTTTTTATATTTTCTTTTCATTCCGATACATTTTTCTGTTGATAAATTTTATCAGTCCAGATAAATTATTTAAAAGTTTTCGAGTGGTAACACTGCTTTCACATTCAATAACAATAAAGCTACTGTAAATACAAAAGCTCCCTCATGCACATATCTTCTTTATTTACTAAAAATATTGTAACGATGAAATCAGCACCTAACTACTTTCGGAACAAACAAAGAGCCAAGTACAAAAATACCCTTATCGAAGACAACAACCATCAATAAAAATTCCCCATAGAGCGCGCCCATCTCTCTCTAGGGGAAAATGCGCTGAATGGAAGAGTGGAGAGAACGCCATCTCTCTTCATTGGAATGGAACCTTCTAAAAAGCTTTTGTGCGAGTACTTTCGAGTAGAGTCCCGAACCTCTCAGCTCACTATATAAGGAGAAACTTTTTGAGCACAGACACAGTTTATTTTTGAAAGCGAAAGTGTAAAGTTCAAAGTTAAAAGTATCCGGAAGTGAATTTAAGTTGCATACTATTGAGATTGATGATTAATATAATATTTGAAGTGAAGTAAAGTGTGTTTAATTTAAAAAGGAAATAATTTACCGTTGACAGTTAAAAAGAAATAAGTTTTATATCGAACCGTGGTAAAACGTTACATTGGTGTCAGAATAAGGGATAAAACTTATTTTATCTGTGCATTTAAGTAAATTAACTTGAAATAAAAAGTGTGTGTTTTTAAATAAATAAACAGACTCGAAATAAAAAGTGTGTGTTTTTAAATAAATAAACAGACAATGGGTAAAATTTTGAATGATTTAAATTGTGTTGAACTTAAAGCAGAACTAAACAAACGAGGTCTTCCTACTGCTGGATCAAAAAATGACCTCATTATTCGTCTGCAGGAACATTTAAGACAACAAGGTGAAAACCCAGACACGTTTATTTTCACGATTGAAATGGAGGAAGAGCAAGTAAGTACTAGTTCAGATATTACCAATATGATGGCTCTGCTGCTCGCCCAGTTCGAAGAGCAAAGAAAAGAACAAAAGGAGGAACAAAAGAATCTTCTTGAACGATTTGAAGATCAACGCAATGAGCAAAAGAATCTTCTCGAAAAACAAGAAAAAAATCTTCTCCAGCGATTCGAAGACCAAAGAAGTGAACAAAAGAATCTTCTTGAAGAACACAAAAATCTTCTCGAAGGTAAGCTTGATGCCTTCGAAAACAAATTTGTTGCTCTTGACGAGCGTGTCGAAAAACAATTTTCGACAGTAGAAGCCAAATTCGAGAAGGTCGAAGACAAATTTGAAAGCATTACCAAGGAGTTGGAGAAGGTTCGAAAAATGAAGATTCGAGAAAGTTCTGGCGAACTTCCAAAGCGAAAGGAAATGCATCCGCCAATCTTTGATGGACAAACTTCTTGGTCAATCTACAAGAAACAGTTTGAGGCAGCTGCAGCGACAAATGAATGGGATGACGAAGACAAGTTCATAGCTCTGACGCTTGCACTTAGAGGACCTGCTGCTGAATTATTGCAAACCATACCAGCAGACAAGAACGGCAACTTCACGGCTCTTGTGCAGGCCATTGACAAACGTTTTGGAGATGGCCATATGCAAGAAGTCTTTCGGGTCCAACTCAATACCAGAGTCCAGAAAAGAGGAGAAAGTCTGCAACAACTTCAAGCAGATATCGAACGGCTGGCTCACCTGGCATATCCAACAGCAGGAGAGGAAATAATAAATCAGTTCGCAACAGAAGCATTTGTCCGCGCTGTATCCGACATCAACCTTCAGCGAGCGATTCGAACTGCCGGAAAACGCACGCTTCCTGAAGCATTGGCGTTCGCTCTAACTATGGAAGCAGCAGAACAAGCATCTCGAGAAGTTTTTCGGGTAAGAGAAATAGAAGTTGAAGAATGCTCCTGTCAGAGAATCGCATTCCAAAGAAGTCAGCGAGACGGACCTGCTCGATGCTGGAACTGTAACAAGACCGGACATCTCCAGCGCCAGTGCAGATTGCCACCAAGAAGAGCTGCATGTCACCATTGTGGAAGCAGAGAAAACAACAGAGAACAACGTGGCAATTACACCAACGCTCCTCTTACTCGACTTGTTCCACAACCAGAAAAACAGGTAAGAAGTTTCGATGGCCCCAGAACCACTGTCCAGGTCTCACAGACTAAACGAAACAACAAAAGTCTGACTGTGGAGGCGACGTTAAACGGCAAGAAACACGTGGCTACAATCGACACAGGTGCCACTGCCTCCATTGTAAGAAGGGACTTGGTCAATATGACATGGCTGCATAACACCAATAGCTATCGTCTGAAAACTGCTACAGGAGAGGCAGCTAAAGTGTACGGAGAAGTTCGTCTTCCGATTCGTTTGGCAGAACTGGAGTTTTCACATCTGTTTTTGGTAGCAGATATATGTGACGAGTGCATCATTGGAATCGACTTCATGAAAGAACACGGAATAATTCTGGATATTGGTAAGCAAGTTCTTAATTACCAAAATGTAGAGATTCCTATGGTTCATGGTGACGAAAAATTATCAACTCTAAGAAGTGTCATTAAAGAAGACATATGCTTGCCGTCTTCTTCTGAAGTGTTCGTTTGGGCTAAAATAAAAGGCGATTTGGGTGGTCATCGATACCTCATGGTGGAACCAGATACTGACCAAGGCTCCCAAAACATCATCGTTGGGAAGACTCTTGTGGCACCAAAGAACAACATGGTACCTGTACGGATTCTGAACATCAAACCGTACGAAGTTAAGTTGAGAAAAGGAGAAATAGTCGGAAAATGTGAACCTGTGTCAGCAATAACTAAGATCACAGAAGTGGACCCGCAGAAGCCTGCGAATTCCGAGAACTTAAAGTCAAAAATTCTGAACTCAACCAATCTGAGTCAACATCAACTAAGTATTGCTGGTAGCCATGAGTATGCTGACATATTTTCTTCACCAAGTGGGCAGTATGGCCGAACACAACTTGTGCAGCATCGGATCGACACAGGAGACGCCAGACCGATTCGTCAACCAGCAAGACGTCTCCCCTTAGCCAAACAAGCACAAGTTGAAGAGATGATATCGGGCATGAAGAAAGATGGGCTGATCGAAAACTCTAAAAGCCCTTGGGCGTCGCCAGTGGTCCTTGTCAAAAAGAAGGACGGAAGCACTCGATTTTGTGTGGACTACAGAAGGCTAAACGATGTGACAAAGAAAGACAGCTATCCTCTGCCCAGAATCAGCGATACTTTAGATGCAATGGAAGGTGCTAAATGGTTCTCTACACTAGACCTAAAGAGCGGCTACTGGCAGGTAGAAATTCACCCAGAAGATCGTGAAAAGACAGCTTTCTCCACAGGAAATGGTCTGTGGCAATTTAAAGTGATGCCATTTGGACTGTGCAACGCTCCGGCTACATTTGAGCGTTTGATGGAATGCGTTTTACAAGGACTAACCTGGAAATCTTGCCTGGTCTATTTGGACGATGTCATCGTGTATAGGAAAACATTTGACCAACATTGTGACAACCTGAAAGCTGTATTCCAGAGGCTTCGAGAAGCACACCTCAAGCTTAATCCAGATAAATGTGCTCTTTTCAAGACCGAAGTTAAATATTTGGGACACATCATCTCATCCCAAGGAGTAAAGACTGATCCTGAAAAAGTTGACACTGTGAAGAATTGGCCAACACCACAGGACAAACATCAACTCCGAAGCTTCCTTGGCCTAGCCACATATTACCGGCGTTTTGTAAAAGATTTTGCTGGAATCGCCAAAAGCTTGCATCAGCTTACAGAGAAGGGAAAGCCGTTCAAATGGTCAGGTGAGTGTGAGAAAAGCTTCCAGGAGTTAAAGCTGCGTCTATGTAATGCTCCTGTGCTTACCTATCCAACTCCAGGAAAACCTTTCATTATTGACGCGGATGCAAGTAATGTCGGAATTGGAGCTGTACTGTCTCAAGTCCACGACGGAGAAGAAAAGGTTGTCGCCTACTACAGTAAGGTACTCTCGAAGCCAGAACGGAATTATTGCGTGACCAGAAGGGAACTTCTAGCTCTGATATTGGCAACAAAACACTTCCATAAGTACATCTATGGACAGAAGTTCCTTCTCCGAACAGACCATGGAGCACTCAATTGGCTTCTGAACTTTAAAAATCCTGAAGGTCAAGTAGCAAGGTGGATCGAGAGACTACAGACATATGACTACCAAATTCAACATCGAAGAGGAAAGTTGCATTCAAACGCAGACGCATTATCTCGACGGCCTTGCAAACAGGACTGCAAACATTGCACACGCCAAGAAGAAAAGGAAATGATTGCCGTCCAACAAATAAGAGCTGATCCCATTTAGGGTTGGAGTAATGAAGAACTTAGGACTGCCCAACAAGAAGACTCGGACATAGAGCCCATTCTTGCGTGGAAAGAACACCAAGAAAAACCAGAGTGGTGTGACATCTCCGACAGAAGTCCAGCCCTGAAAGCATATTGGGCACAATGGGACTCACTTCATGTGGAGGAAGGTGTTCTAAGGCGTAAGTGGGAATCCGCAGACGGTAAGTCCTATGTGATGCAGCTGGTCATTCCTCGGTCCAAAGTTAATGACGTTCTTCGAGAGATGCATGACGGAGCTTCTGGAGGTCATTTGGGAGTCAATAAGACTTTGGAAAAGATACGACAACGGTTCTACTGGTTACATGCAAGAGAGGACGTCGAAAAGTGGTGCCGAAAATGTGATACTTGTGCTGCTAGCAAAGGCCCAGGTAGAAAGCTTCAAAGTAAAATGCAACAATACAACGTAGGCACGCCTTTCGAGAGGATTGCAGTAGACGTCGCAGGCCCTTTTCCTGAGACCAACAGTGGAAACCGATACATCCTTGTAGTCATGGATTACTTCAGCAAGTGGCCTGAGGCATTTGCCATCCCAAACCAAGAAACCAAAACAGTTGTGGATCAGATTGTCTTCAATTGGGTGAGCAGGTTCAGCGTACCGATGGAACTTCATTCCGACCAAGGAAGGAACTTCGAATCTAACATCTTCCAGGAAGTTTGTTCGCTCCTTGGCATTAAAAAGACGAGGACAACGCCGCTTCATCCACAATCTGATGGGATGGTCGAGCGATTCAACCGGACGCTAAAGGAACATCTATCTAAGGTTGTCGGCGACTACCAACGAGACTGGGATAGACATATTCCATTATTCCTAATGGCATATAGGAGTGCAGTACATAGCTCGACAGGACATACACCATCGGAAATCTTGTTTGGAACGTCAATACGACTGCCTAGTGAGGTGAAATTTGGATGCCGGACAATTGAGCCACAACGAACAGAAGAATATGTGGATAACCTCAAAGAAAGGCTCATTGACATTCATCAACGAACCAGAGCATTCATGTGATCGGATGATGCCCGAGCAACAACAACAGGATTTCAAGAAGGAGACCTCGTGTGGTTTTACAATCCCCATCGACAAAAGGGACTGTCACCAAAGCTTCAACAGAACTGGGAAGGACCCTACACTGTTGTGAAGAGACTAAATGATGTGGTCTACCGTATACAGAGAGCAGTAAGAGGGAAACTGAAAGTAGTTCATTGTGACCGTTTGCATCGTTATAATGGTGAAAGGAGCGACAGAATTGTTCGGGACGATCAATCTTAGGAGGGGGGCAATTTAACGATGAAATCAGCACCTAACTACTTTCGGAACAAACAAAGAGCCAAGTACAAAAATACCCTTATCGAAGACAACAACCATCAATCAAAATTCCCCATAGAGCGCGCCCATCTCTCTCTAGGGGAAAATGCGCTGAATGGAAGAGTGAAGAGAACGCCATCTCTCTTCATTGGAATGGAACCTTCTAGAAAGCTTTTGTGCGAGTACTTTCGAGTAGAGTCCCGAACCTCTCAGCTCACTATATAAGGAGAAACTTTTTGAGCACATACACAGTTTATTTTTGAAAGCGAAAGTGTAAAGTTCAAAGTTAAAAGTATCCGGAAGTGAATTTAAGTTGCATACTATTGAGATTGATGATTAATAAAATATTTGAAGTGAAGTAAAGTGTGTTTAATTTAAAAAAGAAATAATTTACCGTTGACAGTTAAAAAAAAATAAGTTTTATATCGAACCGTGGTAAAAGGTTACAATATGTTTAAATTGAATCTTCATTTGTATACATATGTATCTATGACTTTAATTTAATTAAATTAACAAAATTATGTATGTAAACTTTCAAACAACCAAAGCAGGTTTAAAAAAAAAATGAAAGAACAAATTCAGGAATACACAAAATTATAAAGAATTTACAATGTACATTATGCAATATATTTTTTTTTTATTGAAAAAAAAAAAAAAAAAATATTTAAATAGAAAATGAATTATATAAATTACAAACAAAATGTTGTCACGTTTTTTAAGAATTTAAATCCAGATGCCGAATCATTAAATTTAGTTATTTGTTAGTAACTGACCATTGCTAGATTTATTGCTCGGATAATAATTGTTCGACATTTATCCGCCATAGAGATGGGCAGTGGGCAAGAGAATTTTATTCAAAATTCTCAAATTTGCAGGTTCATTTACTGGCTGAACAGAATAGCAATAGAATGACGGAACTGAAGCCGCAGACAGAACTGGAAGAGCTGTCAAAAAGTGTCGTACGTTATTTTTTTTACATGTCCACAATGGAGCTGTACAGCTTTGAAAGTATTTTGAAAAAAACAAAAAAAAAAAATTGAGACTGACAGTTCCCTCGAGAAAGTAAAAACAAATCGGACATATGTATAGGTTTGTTAAATCTAATCAAAAATACATATGTAGTTCTGAAAAATGTAAAAGTATAGGTAACACAGTTTTGCTAAGTAATTGGCGAATCTTTGAAATAGATAATTAGAAGTTTCGATTCCATCTAAGATAAGGTGTCTTAATTTCGATGAGCTGCAAAAAAACATGTTAACCGTTTTTAAAAGATAAAACCAGTTTTGAACACTTTAATTTTGATGGGCTGTTGTTAAATATGTTTAAGTTAAAAATAAGCTTTGGCCAATATTTCTGTTTCTTTATTTCCTTATGTATAACAATAATAGAAACAAATAATATATAATAATTACTACTAGTTGATTTTTTTAAAACCGGTTTTGTTTTTCAGCAATCATCACCCGATTAGACACTTCTATCTTCATAATATAATATAAATAAATATAATAAATCTGTGAATAAAAAATTAAACTATAACAAGGTAAGTTAAGTAGCTGTTTCACTTTGATTTTGTTAAAAACAGCAAATAAAATTAAAGGCCCAGAAAAAAATTGCTAAGGGTGGCAAAATTGGCTCTGCCCCGGGCGGAAAAAACCAACGCTACGCCACTGCTGTCTACCCTGGCCACTGCATACGTTTCTCGCCAACGTGCTTAAAAATCGCTAGAAAATATTGCATCGTTTAAAAACAGTCAAACGTGGAAACAAAAGGGTAGAAGCGTAGTTCAAACAAGATTCAGCTTTGCATTGTAACGAGGAATTTCTCAAAGTTATTTGTGTTCTATGTTAGTTCCCAATAACGAACTTTGTGAAATTGAGTAACAATAATTTTCAAGTTCCATTTATAATTTTTAAAAAACTAAGAAATACACCTATGAAAAAAAAATTGTTTCAAGACCCGCGGGGCCCCAAGGCGCTGCTGGACACCTAGGCATTTGTCTCTTTTGCCTTAGTCTTAATCCGCCTCTGACTATGACGCGAGGGCCCTCCAACACATACTAAAAAACATAGGGCCAAGTTATAAATGCCCAACCTATGCGACTGGCAACGGAAAACCGCCTTCCTTCACAGAGAAGGGGTTAAGTTAGTTAAAAATAATAATACAAATATTATATTAAAAAATTCTTAAGATTGGTCTCGACGCAGAATTTCACACTCTAGCATACATATCCGAAGTCCACTGAAACCCCTAAATTGGTTCTTTTGCATAACCGCTTTCAAATAGGGGGATGGAGGAGAGGTGGACGTTTATTAAACTGAAATATTTGTCTTGTGGTATAATATAAGCGTATGACACTAGACACTAGATTGAACACGTTACAGCCACCCTAAAAATAGTTATAGCCTTTTTTATCAAAAGATATTGGGCCCTACCAATAATCAAATTTAGTTACTACCTAAATATTTCAGTAAAATGGACCATAATGGAATGGGCTCTAAATAATAAACCGTGCATGGTATTACATTTAATACATTGAAGAATGGAAATTTGAATATGCAAAAAAAAATGAAAAACGTCCTTTTAATCGATAACACACGTACTTAAAATGTTTTAATCTCAGAAATAGGTTTGCCATCTCAATTCTTAAAATTTTAAAAATCGGAGCGGTTTTCTTAAAAAATAATTTTTTATATATAAAATTTCTTGAAATTTTTTAGAAAAAAAAATTGGTATGCCATTTTTAAGAATATAATAATATACAGCTATTATCATAATTTGAAAAAAAAAATTCTTCAAACTGTTTTCAAAAAAACGATTTTTCGAAAATTTTTTAATTTTTTTTTTAAATCCAAAAAATATTTTTTTTACTTCATAGGACCTCCTAAGTAAAAATTTTGATCAAAATCGGTTAAGCGGTTAACAAGAATGTCGAAAATAAAAAAAACGGTCCTGTGGCAGGTACCGTTAATAACGGTTTTTGGTAATTTTTTTTTGCACCAAAATGTAGACCATGCCAACTGGTACACACACAAAAAAAAAAATAAAAGAGTCGTTTTAGAGATAAATTACTTTTTTTAAAAAGGTATATGGCAAGTACCGTTATTTTATGAGCTATAAAAAAATCACGATTTCCCCTCTAGGGAATCACCCAAAAATCTTATGCTCTAAGTTTGAAGAAAATCGCTTCAGTGGTTTAGGCTGTACAGACATACACACAGACATACAGATGGAATTGCAGGACCCACTTTTTTCGTAATGTCAAGTTTGATTGTTATATCGAGTTCGATGTTTTTCACGAACCCATAACTTGCCCTATAGTACCTACATCGCAAGTAAAAAAGAATCAAAATAGTACCTAAAAATACCTGTCGTAAAAGGATGTTTTTTTCAAGCGGGGGGAAATCTGTGCAACTTTTACGTGAAAAACCCATCCCTAAACTGGTAGATTTGTGAAAGGTGGTAAAAAAATTATTTAATTTTTTATCAGAACAAAAATTAAATAAGTCCGTTAAAATTTTCATCAATTGGAGCGGTTTTTCTGGATATTTTCGCTCCCCTCGAAAAAATCACTCTTTCACCCAGATATTTGTATGGACCATTTTGATTTTTATTTCTTATGACAAATTGAACGCGTATTCCAAGTTTCATCACTATACCGTTATTATTTCGTAAAGTTCTCCTGTGATTCATACAAAAACACTTACAGCCGTGTCTTCGAAGCGGTCCCTAGACGCTCAATATTATTGTGTACAATATTATTGGCTAGGCGCCCCAGACGGTTCAATATTTTATCCAATACTTCAGTTGACAGCTGATTCTAAAATAAATTTTCTCTCATCCTCTTTTATGTTTGACATTTTCACTTATTAAAATCACTCGCGGAGGTGTTTACTCTTCTCACTTGAAAATTAATGTCGAATTCCTTTTAAGAAAAAAATCGATTTGTTCAAAAGAAAAAATCGACTTTTCTGGACAAATCCCTTGTATTAAAAGAAAAAATTCGATTCTGTTTAGAAAAAAAATCGAATTTTTTTGGTAAAAGGAATTCGACATAAATCAACAAATATTGTGCAATTGTACCCGCAGACGATCAATATTTTTATATTGTGCAATAAATATCAAAAGGGTCTTGATTTTCTTCAATATATTGCACAACCTTGCAATATTATCCATAGACGGACAATAATATTGTGCAATACCAAATATTGCACAATAACATTGAGCGTCTAATCCCTTTTAATCGACTCTGGGTTTTTCGCCCATACATTTTTGGGCATTTTCCTTGGTGTCAAGTATCGACATTTTTCAGTGCTTCTACTATACTCCAAATTTTTGATGTTCGATATGATAAGTGTGGCAAGGGGTAAAATGTATCATACAATCTTGTTGACATGTAAAAACTTGGAATCTTTTTTAGGTTAGCATGTATGTAATGTAGAAACATTATGACCCTAATAAACTTTAAGAAAAATGTCTGCGTTTTCAGAGAACCACCCAGATAGTATCTACATGTAAATCCACCATAAAGTTTCGTTATTGTACTCGCGATTCATTACCAAAGAAAGTTTTTCGAGGACAGAAGCCTTGTGTTCTTAAAGTAAGAGAACATTTATGAAATAAAATTATTTGGCAACACAAAAGTTTAAGATATTCCTCTATAAAAGACATAACACAGAAAATAAGAATAAACATTTAAAACAAAACTGATCAAACCTTTTCTTAGGGAACCATGTTGATTAGGGTCAGACATGACCATTTCTCGAGGGGGAGGTGGTGGCCCTCTGGCTCCGGGTCCTTGCCCTTTCCCTCTATTGTTTAAACTTTTTTGAGCCATATTTGTCCCACTGGAGGATATCTGATTATTGTACTGTTCAGGTGCATCTGCTAGGAAGTTAGACGGGACTAGACCTCGCACGCCATCCAGTTCTCCCATGAAAAATCCGTCTTCATCCATTTCTCCATACACAAGTATAAGTTCACCTGTCTTGAAACTGAGTTCCACCTGCTTTACAATTTAAAAAAGAAAACATGAGCATAATTTATAAAGAATTTGAAAATGATCTTAGAATATTAAATTGTAGGTTCTAGTACTAATCTGAAAACTTAAAATGCCCAACTCCTTTTTTTACAGTTTTAGTTCAATGTTCAATCCTGTTCGCGTATGCACATTTTGTTGAAGAGAGCACTCGCGAGAATAAATTATTTCCCGTTCTTGACAATATTAGGCCCAATTCACACATGATTTTGTTATTCTTCTTGCGTAGGGGTGGACGGGGCACAGAGGACTTTATTTTTAAAACGATATCTAAGTGCCCTTGCTGAAAATTTAAATAGAATAATAGAAGCCCCAATATTCCTCTTAAGTTGGTTATTGTCTATCGTATTCACGAGTGCTCTATAGCGCAATAAATCCAAATTTATTGTTCTCAGAGGAAAATTTATTTAAAAAAAACAGGAAATTGTGTTTGTTTACTATTTCAAGACTTTGCCAAAAAGAATTTTATGTTTGTATCTAGAAAACAGTTACTTAAGTGGTGTTTTATGCAATTATAATTTTTTGAAATATTTGTTTCAAACAGGTCGATAACACTTTTTAAAAGGCATTCGTATTGTGGCAGGGGATTTGTATAGTCCTCTGTGCCCCCTATAAAATACGAACCTGACTAATTTTTGTGTTTTTTTTTTAAGTTGCAGATAAACATTTGCATTTATTTATTCAATAAAAAGAATAAGTTTATTTAAATACCTATAATATGTGAAAGTTTATTCATAGTTATTACTTTTTGAGCAGATGTTTCATACGACCTAAATGGTCCTCTGAAAAAGTGGAACACCCCGACGTTGCGCACGGAGCACCAAAAGCACTTTGCATGCATTTTTAGTTTTAGAATAAAAATACAATAGTTGCAATAGCAATTATGTACCTATTTGATGTTAACGCTTTAAAGTTTGTGCATGTGATGAGTAGGTTTGAGCGTTTTTTTTTTTGTTAAACATTGAGTTTGTCCTCTGTGTCCCGTCCTCCCCTACATGCATAGATGATATGGCGGTCATAGCGTGACTTGCCATCGCATCGCCAACTGTTTCAGTGATGGGTCACCATTGTTTGGCAAAATTCATTTGGCATTTCTTGTTTCGCCTTAGTCGTTAAATACTTTGTTTAATTCGCAATTCTTAATTGGAAATTTACATTTTGTTTTTTATTCATTACGTTTTTCAATCATTCTGCAATTAACATTCGGCGGTTTTATATTTCGCTTTTTGTTAAAAATATTTTCAATCATTTCGCAAAATTCATTTGGCAAATTATTCTTTAGTTTTTCTTTGTTAAATTGTTTATTATTTGGCCAAGTGTTTTTTCGCAAAATATTGTTTCGCCGAAATAACGTTTCGCCGTTTTATCATTTTGATAAATATCGTCAAGCCGTTTTATTATTTGATGATCGGCCTGGCGACCGTGAAATAGCTATAACTCCAGCCTATAAAAACTTGGTGGTAGCTCACTCAAGTTGTTGTTCTTTCATTCAAACCTTCAATATTAATATGATGGTGCGAAAGCTTTGCAGCCTACACTGCGCGTGTGTTATCACACAAAAAACTCTTTCAATTAATTCTAATTTAATTCTTGACCAGCGTCAAATCTTTCATACAATCTCCCTCCTTATATGTTCAACGAATTGTTGACTTATGAAAAGAGTATGGAGAAAAAAGAAAGAACCCGAATGAACAACAACAAGCTTGTGTGTGGCTAGTAAAAATGCTAGTTGATTCAAATGCATTCGTCAAACAATAAAACCTGCACTCGATCGACATGATCACATGACCTTCGGTAGCGCAGTGCGTAGTGCACTTGGCCCGGAGACGCTTGGTCTAGGTTCGAGCCTCAGTGGGGCAAAATGTTTTTCGAATAAAATTGAACATAAATAGACTAAGCACCACTAAAGGAGTCTGATGATCGGCCTGGCGACCGTGAAATAGCTATAACTCAAGTTGTTGTTCTTTCATTCAAACCTTCAATATTTTTTTTAGTTGTTTTGCAATTTTTGTCGTAATCACTTTCGCGATTTAAGATTTCAGTTTGTTTGCTTAGTTTAGGTAAGTACATAACAGAAAGAGGATTTTCACATTTTACTCCAAGGAAAAAAGGGTTTTAAGCAATTGGGCAGTTATTTTCGTAGTTGCATTATATTTTTCATATTCTCTATTCAGTGTTTTTTCGCTTTTTTTATCTGGAAATTTGATGTTCAGCTTTTTTTTATTTGGCATTCGATTGTTTCGCAATGTTTTGGCGTCCATTAAATTACATGCAATTTAAGGCATGTAATTTAATGGATTGCCAAATAAAAAAAAGCGAAATAACAAAATGCTGAATGAAAAATAGCAAAATAATAAAATGCCAAATAAGAAAAAGCCAAATAACAAAATGCCATATGAAAAATTGCCAAACCTAAATATGCCAATCAAACAAAATATTAAGTGAAAATTGCAAAATGAAAATTGCGAAATGATGGTTTGTCATATCATATAACCAAACGTAATTTGCAAAACGAAAATTGCGAAATAACAAAATGCTAAATAAAAAAATGCGAAGCGAGAAACGGCGAAATGTACCACCGCGAAACGTTAATTTGCCAGACAATTCTGGCGAAACATACCATACCCTTCAGTGATACGACTAGCCTATGTGAACGGGCGGCGGACCATAATAATAGATATTCTATAAAAAATATAGGAAACCTCGGCTTTTATTTCGAATTGCCTACAAACTGAAACTCAAATGCATATGCAATTTGAGTTTCAGTTTGTAGGCAATTCGAAATAAAAGCCGAGGTTTCCTATATTTTTTATAGAATATCTATTATTATGGTCCGCCGCCCGTTCACATAGGCTAGTCGTATCACTGAAGGGTATGGTATGAGATTCACTTTTTTTAATTTTGAATTGTGCAATGATTTGCATTTAAATTTTATTTAATAAACACCCTATACTACGATTGAATATGTACATAATGTACTCTCGGTTAGTATACATAAATAAGAAACGTTACAAAGTACTCTTGCATTCTATCATCCTAAAATCGTATGATTTTGCCGTTGTCTAGTTGATTACCTCTATTTACTATGTTCCTTAGGCATATAATTATTCTTAAAATTGTTAGATGGTACAGTTTTAAATAAAGCGATCGTAAAAGAAACATGTCTTTATTTTAAATTGGTTTTTTTTTACTTTTCGTCTATTTTAAAATCGTCTGGACTCTTACAAATTAATCAGAAGCGGGATTATATTCTCACGCATTTTTTTTTAAAAAAGTTATTGATTTGATGCATTATATTAAAAACAAGGCAGTTTAATAAAATTAATTTATTTCTTACGTGGAGTGAATTATTTTTTTTGAAATGGCCAGAGCACGTGCCGAAGAGTTTTTGCAAGTCGCAACTGTTCAAGGTCTTAAAGACAAATTAAGTGACGTCGGTTTGGCCACAAATGGAGTAAAAGCAGCATTACGAATTAGGTTGGAAGAAGGTATTGCGCAATTGGATGATAATCGAATGGAAGAGTTGTTTCCTCCCAATGTTCTGGGTGGCATTGAAGTAGACGACGATAATGCCGCTATTGACGAGGAAAACAATCTAGAATTGCAGCAGCTCCAGAACTTACGTGAAACAATACGACGAAAGGAAGAAATAATTTCGCTGCAGAAGAGGTTGGCGGAATTAAATAATCCAGTTGATGAAACTAGATCTTCATACTCTTTTCGTGACATTGTCCAGTTGCTAAATGGATCAGAAGCTTTGATGATTCAAAACTAATTTACAATTTGAGTGAGTCGGAATGCTTCATTTATGCCAAAAGACTACTGAGAGGAACAGCTAAGTTATTCTTGAGGACAACGTCATGCCGGTCTTGGTGTGAACTAAAGGCGGCTTTATTGATTGAGTTTTGTCAATACACAACCGCAACGGATGTTCATAACGCCTTACGGAGTCGGAAAAAACGAAAAGAAGAAAACTTTCAACAGTACGTTCTTACAATGCAAGAAATAGCTTCTGCATCAGACATCGAGGAGCAGGACGTCATACAATATATAATCAAAGGTATTCCCGACTCAGTTTACAACAAGCAAATCTTGCTAACCGCCAACAGCATTGCGGAGTTAAAGAACACTTTGAGGAAATATGAAAAAATCAAGTCCGAGATCCAGCCGTCAACATCAAATTATGCGAGAGCCCTGCCACCACCACAGCCGAAACCTGCAGCAAAACCACAGGCCACCATTAAGTGTTACAATTGTAACGAAAGAGGTCACATTTCCACCAATTGCCTGAAGCCGCGGCGGGAGAGAGGTTCTTGCTTTATTTGTGGACAAAAAGAACACCTTGCTAAAAACTGTCCAAATTCAAAATCAGTTATGGCACTCCATAGCACAGATACAGGAACAGAGAGCCAAAAATCTTCATTTTTGAATAATTTTCATGGTGTATTCGAATATGAATTCCTGCAGAACGTGAATGGAGCTGTAAACTTTAAGATGGATGCGATGACAATGATCGATACTGGAAGTCCTATCAAATTTGTGCAGCAACGGTACGTTCCACCTTTTCTGATTCATTCAATTAATGACTTTGTGGGTATTAATAATAGTAAGCTAATCATATTTGGTAAGGTATTTTGCAAGATTAAATTAAATAGTGATTATGTCAATATTTGTTTGCATGTAGTCAAAGATGAAAGTATGAAGAATATTATTATCTTAGGAAGAGAGTTTTTACAAAAAAATAATATAACACTTAAATTAGAAGATGCAAATTATATTAAAGATGATTTTAAAGAAGAATTAAATGAAAATGTTTCTGAAATTTTGAATATTGATATGTGTGACGACCGCGATGAAACCGTTTGCTTAAACATTAATGAAAACCTAAGCTATGAGGAGAAAATCAAAGTAAAAAATTTAGTTACCGGGAGTATTGAGAACAATAATAATTTTTTGAATGATAAATCAGATTTTGAAATGAAAATAATGCTTTCTGACGTAAACAGTGTTTTCAATTGCTCGCCAAGGCGTTTGCCATATGCTCATAAGTTACAATTACAAACAATTTTAGACGATTTGGTAAAAAAACAAATAATTCGTGAGAGTAACTCACCGTTTGCATCGCCAATTGTTTTGACCAAAAAGAAAACAGGTGAATTAAGACTTTGCATCGACTATCGCCAATTGAACAAAGTGACTCTGAAGGACAATTTCCCGATTCCTTTAATAGAAGATCACTTAGACAGACTCCGTGGGAAAAGGTACTTTTCGCTCTTAGATTTGAAAAGTGCCTTTCACCATGTGAAAATTTCGAAGGATTCGGTGAAATACACTTCGTTCACTACACCATTAGGTCAATTTGAGTACCTACGAATGCCATTCGGGCTTAAAAATGCGCCTTCTGTCTTTCAGAGGTACATAAATTCAATTTTCAAAGGTCTTATTAGTTCTGGTAAACTGTTGGTTTACATCGATGATTTACTAATTGCAACGGAAACAAAAGAAGAACATTTTGTAATTTTGAGAGAGGTTATTGATGAAGTATTAAAAAATAATTTAAATCTACGGTTCGATAAGTGTTTGTTTTTATTTGAAAAAATAAAATACTTGGGCTATGAAGTATCTGCTGACGGAATAGGGCCGAATACCGATGGGTTGAAAGCACTGATCTCTATAATACACTGTATAGTGGATTCCCTACAAAGTATAACAGTTTTTCTACTTCCAATTGAAGATGACAAGTACGTAGGCAACTCAACACTTTAGGTATGTTAAGTGAGGCAATTCAACACTTTAGGTATGTTCAGTGAGGCTGAGGAGGCCAGTTCAAGTTGCTGAGATCTCAAAAATTCTACTACAACCGAAGAGGGGCAAAAACCAAAGTGGAATTTCTAAGAAAAAAAAGCAAAAGAACAATCACTTGTATGTAAATTTGAATTTTTGTAACGTAAAATAATTGTAAAAGTGAATTTAAAATATTTTAGTTGCAATTTTGTTAAAAAATTTGCATTTCATTATGTTATACAGTTATACCGTTATACAAAAAATAGGTAACTCAACATTATAACAATTCTCAAATGGCATCAACTTTCTTGTATGGATGCGCTATCCAGTGTATTATAGAGATCAGTGGTTGAAAGCAGTTTCTGACTTTCCGACACCCACTAATGTTAAATGTCTACATCCTTTCCTAGGTTTGTGTTCCTATTTTCGGAAGTTCATACAGAATTTTTCGATTTTTTCTAAACCTTTGTATGATCTTTTGAAGAATGATGTTCCGTTCATTTTTGGTGAAAAAGAGTTGTTGGTTTTTCAGGCACTTAAGCAAAAGCTGCTGAATGCTCCGATACTAAGCATCTATAACCCCACAGCAGAAACAGAGTTACACTGTGATGCTAGCAGTTTGGGTTTCGGGGCAATTTTATTGCAACGCCAAGAAGATAAACTGCTCCACCCAATATTCTTTTATTCGAAACGTGCTACAACTCCAGAATCCAAATATCACTCGTATGAGCTAGAAACTCTGGCAATAATATATGCCCTCAGAAGATTCAGAATTTATCTCACTGGTATACGATTCAAAATTATAACTGATTGTAAATCACTGACTCTAACTCTTAATAAGAAAATACTAAATCCTAGAATCTCTCGTTGGGCTCTTGAGCTCCAAGATTATGATTACACAATCGAGCATAGGGAAGGCAACAGAATGAAGCATGTCGATTCCCTGAGTCGATCGCATAACATTCTCATCATCGAGCCTGATTCTTTTAAGCATGCACTGGCTGCATCCCAACAAAGAGATCCAACAGTTAGGCGTTTAGTAGAAATGTTGGAAAAACGAGAAAGCTGTTCTTACGAGTTGGTGAATGGGCTTGTCTATCGAAAGATTAACAACAAAGTATGTTTTTATGTTCCTTCACAGATGGAAAGAGATGTTATCCAAACGCATCACGATGCACTATGTCATGTTGGTGTAGAGAAGTGTTACAATTTTTTGAAAAAAACGTACTGGTTTCCGTGTATGAAAATGAAAATTACAAACTTTATAAAGAATTGCTTAAAGTGTATTCACTTCTCTCCACCGACTGGCAAAAAAGAAGGTGTCTTGCATAATATTTCCAAAGGAGACAAACCTTTTGAGATGGTCCATGTTGACCACTACGGTCCGTTACCTTCTTCAGTGCGAAATACTAAAAAACATATATTTTTGGTTGTCGATGGCTTCTCTAAATTTACAAAACTATACGCAGTTAAAAGCACGAGTACCAAAGAAGTAATCAATTGTTTGGAGAATTATTTTTCAGTTTATAGTAAACCAACGCGTATTATTTCGGATAGGGGTAGTTGTTTCACCTCCGAAGATTTCGCAGTTTTCTGCAGTGAGTATAGCATTCAGCATATTAAAATCGCTACCAGTTTCCCTCAGTCTAATGGACAAGTCGAGCGCATAAACCGAAGTTTAACACCAATGCTATCTAAGGAATGCGAAATAGAACCTGGTGACTGGACAAAACATCTGAATAAAATTGAATTCGCTCTTAATAACATCGAAAATAAGAGCACAGGTTTTAGTCCAAGCATGTTACTCTTTGGTGTTGCCCAAAAAGGCGTAGTTAATGACAAAATCCGAGAATATCTAGAGCAAAATATAGTTACGGAAGAGCAGAGGAACTTGGAATCCATGAGGCAGAAGGCAAATGAAAAAACTGTTAAACGTCAAGAGGCAAATAAACTATACTTTGACAAACGTCATAAGAAACCCCATACATATAAAGTCGGGGATTATGTAATGATCAGAAATGTTGTCACTACTCCTGGAATAAATAAAAAACTTTTAGCAAAGTATAAAGGTCCTTTCGAGATCATTAAAACTCTTCAAAATGACAGGTACTTGATTAAAGACATTGAAAATTTACAAATTTCCCGAATTCCATATAAAGGCGTAGCTTCTCCAGAGAACATGAAACCATATGTTACCGCCTAGAAAAGCTCATTACACATATTGATATTCAATTTTTTTTTTCTCTCGTAATTTCCTCTTATATGTATATTAAATTATGTACGTTCAAAAAACACAATTTAATCTCTGTAAAGAAAAAATATTTTTGTTTTATGTTAATCTGATTTCATTCGAATTTTGACCTATGTATGTACATACGTACTTAAATATAAACAAAATGAAACTTTATAAGATTTAGTAATTTCGTTACTATTTAATGTATTTACATAATATGTATTCATTACATTGTAAAACAAAGATCAAGATTGTTAACCTATAAAAAATAAAGCAATAGCAAATCGAGGACGATTTATAGTCAGGATGATCGAGTTGTAAGAGATTCACTTTTTTTAATTTTGAATTGTGCAATGATTTGCATTTAAATTTTATTTAATAAACACCCTATACTACGATTGAATATGTACATAATGTACTCTCGGTTAGTATACATAAATAAGAAACGTTACAAAGTACTCTTGCATTCTATCATCCTAAAATCGTATGATTTTGCCGTTGTCTAGTTGATTACCTCTATGTACTATGTTCCTTAGGCATATAGTTATTCTTAAAATTGTTAGATGGTACAGTTTTAAATAAAGCGATCGTAAAAGAAACATGTCTTTATTTTAAATTGGTTTTTTTTTACTTTTCGTCTATTTTAAAATAGTCTGGACTCTTACACATAAGAATATGTGAGTAAGTTGATAGGATTGCAAAAGTGTGTATGATTTTACAAGCAGGGCCCTATTTCATAAAAATTGATAGGTGACAATTCTACAAATTTGTCACACTTGTCTGACAATTTTGAATTTCATAAAATATTGACAAGTCAAAAATTTGTCATAAAAATACAATGACAAATTTGTCATGAAAATTTTGTCATCGTCATATTTTGACACATTTGTCGTGACAGATTTGGCATTGTATGATCTTGAAATTTGTCATTTCCTACATAACTTTATGCAGTGCCCACATCGAAAATGGATGAAAAAAGGAACACAACTGAGAATCGGCATCACTTTCAATTGAAAAAAATATTATTTAACATTTTAGCTCAACTTCTGTCTTTTCATTGTCAACACTTGACCATAACTTAGTTTCCTGTCACAATTGTCAGTTAAATACCGACAAATATGTAAATTGTATATTTTTGTTTTTCGTTTCATAAATTTATTGTCACTACAAATATGTCAGAAAATTCCTAACAATTGTAGAAAAATACTTGACAATTTTTTTATGAACCGAAAAGTTGACAATTGTCGGGTATATTGCGACAATTCTACAAATTTGTTATTTATGGAACGGATTTTGACAATTGTCAAGTTGTAAATTACAACCTGTCACCTGTCGCAATTGTCAATGTTTATGAAATAGGGACTAGGAATATTTTGGATTTACCATAAGTGGGACAGAAATTAGCTTTAAATGGTAAGTTCCCGCCTTCCGGGTACCTTTTTTAGTTTTGTATTTTAGCTAGATACATAAAATCAAAAATATAACTTTAACTTGCGCTCAGTCTCCGACTAGCTCCCAAGCAGCAAATATCTCGTTTCTTGGGTTCTGTTTTCTATCGATCTCTCGCGTATTCTTACGCGCTCTCTTATTCCCTATCTCTCATAGCGCTTGTGTGTCACACTTCGCGAGTGTAGTGAAACATATCCATAAAAGCATGGCCTCGGGGCCAAAAATGAGACCCGGAAACATGTTCGACGGCTTCATCGTTGATCCCCTTGCCAAACCCTTATACAACAAAATTGTTTGTACTATACCATTAGTCCCCTTTCACACGAGGAGACTGAGTTGCCGGCAATAATTAGTTCATGGGAGAGGAGGGCAGAGGGTAAACAAATTCTCCCCGGTTAACAAATTCAGGAGATTTTTGTTGACGTTTCTCTTCACACTACGTTTGTGTGCGTTCAATCAATGTAGTTTAAAAGGAAATTATAAAAATCTCCGGGTTTGTGTTACTTGCGTGTGAAAGGTACAAGAGATTGTTAAGGAGATTTATGGAAAACGTCAAAAAAATCTCCAGCGACTAGTATCTTCGTGTGAAAGGGGACTTTATTGTGTGCGGAATAGAGACATTGGTCTCTATTCGTGTTTGTATTTTTGTGGAGTTTGAATGTCGCTCCACTATCTATACACCAATCAATGATTGAATCGAGACCAGGCTGAAGAGCGATTCCACAAGAATCTGAAAAACTATTTTTGCAGGCAACAGCTGCAAATGTTTCTTCAGCGTTTGACACACTCTGTTTATTTGCTTTGCCTCTGCTCCAACAATCTGCCGCCTTGTGCCCAGCCTTTTTGCAAAAATTGCATTTATATGTTTTTCTGTTGCTTGCACCACTGGTTGGCTTGTTTGCAAATGTCTGTGACTCGGCCTTTCTCTGGAAATATCGGTTTTGTTTTCCATATTTGGCATAAAATGCATCTTGTTGTTTTACTTGACTTGACTTTTCTTCTCTGGCATTAAATTCTTCCAAGAGTTTAATCTTAAGCGCTTCAGGTGTTGGCAAGTCGTCTCGTGCTTCTATAGCACAACGAAAATTTTCATAACTCTCTGGGATGCTGTACAACAGAAGAATGGTAAGCAGATCTTCAGCTATACCGATTTCCATCTCAGCCAACTTGTCGATCGTGCCGAAAAAATTGTTCAGGTGTTCCATCATGCTTTCACCGTTCCTCATCTTTGCAAATAGCAATTGCTTCAGTAGAGTTGCTTTACGCGCCGGTCCTTTGGAGTGGTAGACTTGATCTAACTTCACCCAAACAGCATTTGAGGTACAGCAATGTTTGATGTGACAAAGTTCAGACGGCGACATGGACAATATAATGTCTGCCCTTGCCTTTTGATCGGCAACTACCCAGGAATTAATTTCAACTGCATTACTTACTGCGCCATTTCCATCTATTACAGGCTCCGGTTTTTGTAGTGATCCATTTACGTAATCCCAGTGGTCGTTCTTCACCAATATAGCACATATTTGAAGCTTCCATGTATCGAAATTGTCTTTTTGGAGTTTGTCGATAAGAACACTGTGCTCCGACATCGTTTATATCTAGAACAATCTACAACAAAATTGGTATGTCTGATTTTCTTGCGAAATAAACTTATTTTAATGAAAATTTTTTTATTTAACACTTCAAGTTTGGGTCTGGGCCCATAACCTGTTGTAATTTGTGGAAGAAAAAGTGTAAACTCCAAATAAAATAAAGACTTCGTTTTAAAAGGCGTCTGCCGTTCACAAGAGTTTTATTAAGAATCAGTTATTTGTATTTCAAATATAGTTTGGAAGAAAAAGGAAAAAGATGAGAAGGACAAATATAGAGAAGATAGAAAGATACAAATGTATTTGGTGAGTGATGAACCCGTGATGCCAATTGTCTGTTTACACATTAGTATCAACAGATACTAAAGTATCTCAGATAGCCTATCTGAGTACCCGCCGAATGCGGCCACTGTGTCGCGTAATTTGTTTTTAGATTTTCGTTGTTTGTAAAGGAATAAAATATTAGGTATTAAAATACCTTAACCCTTCAAGCAAATTCACTGACCCGACTTTCTCGGTCTTTCATGGATTTTTTTAAAACTAAATTTTTCAGGCACACCTACCAAAAACTCTGTGTATCTACGGGAGCGTAACGAAATCCGGAAACACAAAATTTCAATATCTTTTTTTAAAGAACTATTTTATACTTTTTAAAAAATATTTATAAATTAATATTTTTTAATTATTCTTAAAAAAATTTCAAGAAAATACATTTTAAACTGGTATTTTTTTTAAAGGCTCTCCCAAACCAACGCGAAACATTCGGAGCGACGACGAAAACAATAATAACAGCGTGTTGTTTGCAGAAGCAAATCGCATCGATTTTTCATATAGTGCGATGCATCAATTGGTGGCACTTGCTAGATTACAAATATGCATTTTTTTGGCCGCAAGTCAAGTTTTTTCTTTTTTAAGTTTTGGAAAAAAACTTTTTTTACCAACTTTTTTTTTTGATTTTTTAGAACTGGCTGTTCCTAGATCACGAATATGCACTTTTTAAGTCGTTAGGTCGCTTAGTTTAGCCGCAAGTCAAGTTTAAACGCCTCAAGTTTGATGCCTCTAGCACGTCTAGCTTAGCCGCAAATCGCGTACGCTCGAGGAGTCTGATGATCGGCCTGGCGACCGTAAAATAGCTATAACTCCATCCTATTAAGCTTGGTGGTCTCACTCAAGTTTTTGTTCTTTCATTCAAACTATTAACTTTATGTTTCTGACAATTTTGTTTCCTTTGTAATTGTTTTTGTTTTGCAAAAAATGTATTTAGCTTCATACGATATTTTTTGACTTTGCATATTTATTCTATAATTTAGATTTGTTATTAACTATTATAAAATATCGAATAAAGGTAAAGCACATTAAAAAATAGTCTTTTATTTTAAATAAGAAAATCTTAGAATCAATAAAAAAATGGTTATATTAAATATAAACGCTTCATCAGCAGAAAATCCCAAAAAGAGAAGATGTAAAAGCAGTAAATCAAGGGAAACATACGTTATCTCCAAAAAAAAATTTTTAATCGGACGAATTCCCCACAAAAAATTAATTCAACACGACAAAATCCCCATGGGGACAGGCGCCCAAACAACAAAATCCACAATATATATTTTTTTTGCCACTATCTCAAAATATCCAATAATCTCCAATATTCCCCAACATATTTTTTTTATTGTAAAAGTTGATGCAGTTATTAATTCACAGTTAGGAATTATTGTACGTATATGCACTCGTGACGCATTACCTATGCATATTATGTAGGTATAAATTTCAAAAAATAGTTTCTTCTTTAAGCCTAGTATACATATACAGTTCTTTTCAATGAAAAAAACTATTGTGGTAAATAAAAAATCTTTTTTCCGTAAAAGAAATATCTGTGGTAAAACAAAATTGTTTTTAGTCGAATATTACACAGTGCCTCAAGAGTCATGACTATCTGATATTTTGTCTCTTTCATACTTATTTAGGTTCATAAAGAGTCATAACTCTTGAGATGATCTGGGGATATTTTTTTTAGGGGATTTTGTCTTTGCACGGTTTTTTCTTGGGGGTTTTGTCTGTGGAGATTGTGTTTTTGGGATTATTCCGTTTTGTTTATCGTCACTAACCCGTAAATGAAGCAATAAAATCGCGCGGCCGATTGGATTATTTTTTTACGGGATTTTTTTTTTGGGGGGTTTTGTCTTTGCTCGCGGTTCTCTTGGGGATTTTGTCTGTGGAGATTGTTTTTTGGGATTATGTCATTTTTTTTTAACGTCACTAACCCGTATATATCTTTCTCTTGGGGAGCGTTACGAAATCCCGAAATACAAAATCCCGAATCATGACATCTCGCCAAAAAAAAAAATTAAAATCCCGCCGAAAGATTGTTGTTAAACAAAGGACGATGTCAACAAAACAATCCTCAGTGATAATGTGTTCACTTATCCTCCGGCTCCGGTGTGGCTTATGCACGCTCCAAGGTCCAATTTATGATGGTTTCCACTCGTGATTCGTTAAAATCCAAACTTTTGTATTAGCTTATCTTTATTATTTAATATTCATGTATTTAGTTAACAAAATAAAACCTCTTGTTGACACTTCAAAACAATTGAACTTGGGTGTATGTATGTATGTATTTTTATTGAGTCCATCTATTTTCTTTACATAAAAGTTTTTACATTTGTCTCTTTCTTATATTGAATGTCAATCAATTTGACATCCAAAAGAGCTTTCACACTGACAACGAATTTAGGCGTGTTCGTTCAACTGTGAACGCAAGGTTCTCCGAAGATGCATAATGCTCGGTTCGGACAAGTTCGGATTCTTGCTTTGAGTAGTGAATACGACTTCATTTAAGTTTTAAGCTTATACGATTTAAAATGTGTATACATATTTTACCTTTTAATAAGATAGTACAACCTAAAAATGATTATAAACAATAAAAGAGCATTTTCTTCGCAATTAAGATGACTTGTGTAATACCCGTAATGTATGACTCCACTGAGATGGTGAAATCATCTTTTGACATTTCAGTTAATTAAACACGCCCGTGCAATCTCCTAAAGAAAAGCTTTCTTAGATATGTGATAGTATTAGTGCAATATAGTTATTTAAATAGTTTATAAGAATGTATTTGGTTAAGTTGAAGTGATTCAGCATATATAGCACAGATTTCCTTTGCAAATTGGAATGGGGAATAAAAGCTTCGATCCTCAGGTCAAAGACCTTTATCTGTTAATACATAAAGAAATAAGTAAATAGGGCAATTACAATGGACAATAGACTTTTACATAATCACTTTTCAAGTTCAAGTTCAATTGCGAACAGCTGTATAGGACTGTGAAGAAACATTTGATTCGAGTGAAGGAAATAAGATTGCATACTTTTTTAAAAAGGTAGGATTTATCCAATATTGAAAAAAGGAAAATTAAAATAATAAAACAATAATATCCTTAGATACTTTCCGGTCAAAAGGCAGGAAAAATTCCTTAACAGCTCGGTACATGACTGAAAAACCTGTGGACAATTGTTTTTTTTTGGATTTTTTTTTATGAAGCAGAGGTATGGTTATTTTGTTTTTGCCAATTTTCATGTATAATGACGTAGTCTTTCGACTCCCAGGTTTAGGTCACAATCCTTTTGGCAGGTCTTGACACTAATGAGGATAGGCTCATTAAAGGGCACGAAAAATTTTAAAGCCACCATATTGGCCTAGGCCTCTGCAGTTTTTTTTTATTTTTGTCTTAGGAGCTCATCGTGTCGCCATTTTCTGTGACCAAACGACCTAAGGAAGCGGAAGATTTTTGAAGGTCTGAAGGAGAAAGGGACGATAGTGTGGGCAGGGAGTTTCCTTTGGACAGAGTGCTACTTTGGACAGTGAAGTTTTGCATAAAGTAGTGATTCCTTTTTTTTTTTGCAAAGAATATAATATAATTGAAGAAAGAAGAAAGTTAATTTACAAAAAGAAAGAAATAAAAAAAAAAACAAACAAGGAGTAAAAAGAGAAAGATCCGAAAGGAGTTAAGAAAAAAAAAGAATTTTTCTTTATTTGAACAAGATTAAAGTTTTAAGCAAACACAAATAACTGAATTTAAAATTAATTTCGTTTATAAAAGAAAAAAAAAGGGGATAAAAGAATTAGTGATAAGTGTGCGAATCTGTAAAAGTTCTTAAAAAGTAAAAGAAAAACGAAGAAGAAATCAATTACAGTGGTGCTTTTACCCATAAAATATTTAAAAAAAATATATATATTTAGATTAATATTCGATCTTGAAAACGTGCAGTGATTGTGATTTGAGTGTCTCTGGACTCAATTATTTGTATGTACATAAAACAATTCCGTAGCTTAGCATAAAGAACTCGATCCAAAGAGAGTTCTCATTCCGTCATCCTGGACACTGCTGCCGGCAGGACCGGGAGGGACGAAGGTAAACTGTAAGTTTCTTGAACAAAACATATTGAATTTTTTTTATATGCATATACCTATATTTTGAAGAAGGAAGACATAAAGTATCTTTCACGCATATATATATATTAAAAAAAAAAAATTATAAATAAAACAGAAGGGGAGCAACAAGAAGAAAAACGGAAAAAAAAGTTAATTAATAATAATAATATTAAGAATATATCACTTGAAGCAAGTTGGAGTGTTCTTCGGTTTTGCTTTCACTTTTAGAACTTAATTTTTTTTTCTGTATTTGATTTTATAAATTTTCACCAACATCTGATGTATGTTTCAATAAATCTCTGCATAATTCATAATTTCTGAAGTCTAACATTTCATTAAGATGCAGTGCTAATCCTTAGCTATAGGTGTGTGGAGGCTTGGCTGGGCCAAGAACGTTGAAGACTAGGACATTAGTGGACTTATGACATACGAGACTTAGGCCGACATAAACTACTTCCTACCGATTTACAATAAGGGTTATCTCAGGGTTCTGGCTAGCCTTCTATTAGGTTATAGACTTGACAGAACGAAGTGGTAACAATACTCGAGGTAATCTGAAACACTCGTCGAACCATGGAGACCCCAGTCGCAATCAGAGGTGACTATAGGATTTGACTTTGACCTTGACTCTGACTCTCACTATTTGACTATACGTTTACTTTGTGACAAACAACGTTTCACTTTGTCGGATATGGAAACCTAGCTAAAATTCCAGACACTTGGCGATATTCTTTAATACACCGAATTTCCGAAACAAAAGGCATTTTTTTTTGCTAAAGTCATTTTGAAGTTAGGACTCTAGTTCAATTTTTTTTCTTGATAAAAAGCTTATCCATTTGATTTTTTTTAGTTTCTAGTTTTTGAATTTTTTTATTTTCTTTACCGATTGTTTTTTTTTTAACTTTGAATTTTTTTAGTTTCTTTTGAACTTCTGAAATATTTTTTTATCTATTTTATTTTTTTTTTTTTGAATTTGTGAATTTTTGATGTATTCCAATTTTGAATTTTGTTTTATATATGTTTTTTTTCTTCGAATCCTTTTTGTTTGAATTTTAATTGATTTTTTTTATTGAATTTTATAAAATAAAAAAAAAAGGAAAAGGAGGGGAAAGAAAAAAAACAAGAAATCACTATGGATCGGAAAAACACAGGAACTGTGAAAAAGGGTACCTTGTCCAAGCCAGAACAGGCAACGGGTGGGGGTAGACCGGCCTTTACAAGACTGGCCGCAAGAACGGCTCAGCCTACTCCCAGAGAGCTCAACCAAGCCTTCTCTGAAAATCCTTTTGAAGGCAGAAGTGAAGATAATCGTGAGGGAGGTTTCAAGGGAGAGACTACTGGTGAGATTGCCCAGGGACGGGGATCTCAACAAGTCATTGGGCAGGGAAAATAGTCCTTCGGGGGTGAGAAATACCCGAGAAGAAGAAGAGGAAGGAGCGGTTGGGGGGTCGATCCAGGGTACGTCTCCAAGAGATGCTTCTTCTATTGGAACTCCACCTGAAGAAAATGGTCTGTTAGGTTGTGATTTTCTTGAATCGAGAGGGAGTATCATAAGACAGACGAAAGACTTAGAGGAAGAACGACTAGAAATTATACAGACTGACTTAGATAACGAGACCGTACACTCCGAGTACGAATTGACAATGGGAGGTGATAACTTGGCCCGAGTGATAGACTTGGCTGTTTCGCGATCGATGAACGAGACGCATAGTAAAACCATGAAGGTGCTCGCAGAGCAAATGCGAAATATGACAACCATGCGAAAAATGGTTGAAATGGTCACAGGAAATGTTATGACCATAAGTGAGAGGTTGAAGGTGGTAGAGAGCTCAACGCTCTCATTGTACGAAAGACAGGAACAACAAGAAAGGGTGTCCCTAGCCAATCAGAGTCGAAAACAGCCTATCGACCCTTCACCAGTGGCTGCGTCACCAAGCCAACAAAGGCCGGCTAGTAATAATGACATAGGGAAGCGTATAGACATTCACAAATGGGGCGTCAAATTCGATGGAACCTCCAAACATATGACAGTGGAGAGTTTCATCTTCCGAATTGAGACACTTCAAAAGAAAAATGGTGTCACAAATGAACAGGTATTTGCCAACTTCCACCACCTGGTCACTGGTTCAGCAGAAAGGTGGTATTGGCAATACCTGGAGGAGAATCAGGCAGACGATATGCTGAACTACTTTGACCTGAAAAAAACTGAGTTGTTAAGGCAGTTCAGAAACAGTAAGGGGGATCATGAAATCCTGAGAGCTATTATGGATAGGAGGCAGCAACCTCAAGAATCTTTCGATGAGTTCTATGAGGAGATAAGAGGGCTAACGCTGCAGATGAGAAATAGAACTAGTGAAAAGGACCTTATAGAAATCGTGCGTCCAAATATTAGGGATAAGGTGGCCAATTTGATCTTTGGATGCCCTATCAGTAGCATCAGAGAATTGAGGGAGCACTGCAGGCGAGCTGAGAAGCAATTAGCTACAAGAGAAAAAAGAATGAAGAGACCGGATTTTCACTAATCTTTTTAAAGTATTATTTTGTACTTATTAAAAAATATTTCTAAATTAATATTTTTTGACAAAGTAGGTATTTAATTTTATTGAAATATTTTTAACAATTCTTAGCCAATTAGAAGAAATGGGCTGGACGACGTCAAAAATTTCAAGAAAACGAATTTTAGGTCGGTTTTGTTTTTAATTCTGCAAAATTCCTTAACGTTAAAAAACTTGCTTACGCTTTTATTGAACTTTGAGCGTTTTTATGAATTTTTAGAGGAAAAATTATAATTTTTTTGAAAATACTTTTGACCAATCCAAAGAAATGGTCAGAGCCACGGAAAAAATGCGAAAACGTTAAGAAGGCATTTTAAGCTAAAGACAAAATTCTGGAAAATGCTTAAAAAAGTCCAGCGTTCCGGAGATTTTTCCGAAGTCAAAACTGTCCTTAATGACCTCGCGATACTAAAGTAGACTTGGTTATTTGCAATTTTCCCAAAAACTAGAAGACATTTAGGGATCTAGTTTTAAGTGTTTGACTAGAAATTAATAGGAGCATTTAATATTAAAAACAAAAATAGTACTTAATAACGTAAAATTTTGAAAAAAAAATTTTAGTTTGAAAATAGTTTTTTTCAAAAACTATTGTCTAAAATAATATGAATTAAAAAGAATGTAAAAGAATAGACTTCCAGCTTTAAAAAAAAGTATAATGTTATATTGTAAGTATTGCAGTTTTCTTTTAATGGTCTCTTTTCTATTTCCAGTCAATTGTTTACAATATTACCCCTCCCATTTAAACGGAGGGGAATAGACCCCTCTCCATACAATTTTTTTTTTTGTTTTAACTCAACCTATACTATTTAGCTTTTTTTTCACCTCATGCAAATCATCGTGTATATTTATGTGCATTCTCCATTTGTATAGAAAACTGAAAGCCTTAACTCTACCGATTGAATTATTTCGAAAGCCGTTACTTTTACGAAAAAAAGTGTAATAATCTTTTTTGTAGAAAATTTTCTAAGATACAAATTTGAAATCAATATTTTTTCTGTATAAGGTACTGTTAGGGAGATATTGCTAAAAAACCATATTGGGGGGCCTTTAACCCCCCGTAAATTTTTTAGCGGCGCTCCTATCGATTGGGACTTTTTACAGTTTCGTAAGAACACCATCAGAAGGCTGTATACCGAAATCCAGCTTTCCGGCGATTTTTCCGTAATTTGGCTGTCTTTATGTCTAATATGAGTGGAATATAATGCGATGCATCAATTGAAAGGTGGCACTTCCTAGATTTTTAAATTTGACAGGAATAATTTATTTATTTATCATTTATTTGTTTATTTATATCTTTAAAGGTTTAGGAAAAAAAGCATTTTTTACCAATTATTTTCGCTTTCTTAAAAATGGCATGAATGACGAATATGCATTTTTGAAGTCGCTAGGTCGCTTAGTTTAGCCGCAAGTCAAGTTTAAAGGTGTCAAATTTGATGCCTCTAGTACGTCTAGTTTAGCCGCAAATCGCGTTTAAAGATTAAAGTCGATTTTTTATATAATATAATTGAAAGGTGACACTTCCTAGATTCTTAGCGTAAGTTTTGTTTTAACTTTTTAACGAGACTTTTGAGCATTTGCAAGAATTTTTTTCTAGCTAATGCCATTTTAGTGTTTTGGCATTTTTTTTGTGGCCCCGCCTATTTCTTTGGGATGGTCATATTTCATTATTTTCAAAAAAATCAATATGTTTCATATAAAAATTCATAAAAACGCTTTAAATGTTATTTAAGCGTTAAGAAATTTTTGTATACATTAAGGAATTTTGCAGAATTTAGAAAAAAATTCACCTTAAAATGCGTCAGTTACTATAGAAATGTGAATCTATACAGTGCTGTCAATTTAGTATTGAAATTGCGGAATTTCGTGATTCGGGATTTTGTGATTCTGGATTTTGTGAATCGGGATTCTGTGAATCGAGAAATAACGCCAGTGCATGATGCTTGAATAAGAGTGAGTTTGCTCATCTCTATTTTATACTAACTCACACAAAAATAAATCGCAGCATTAAATTTTTTTTTCAAAAATTTGAATCTTCGAACCTTTTGTTTTTCGAACCTTTGTCTTCCGATACTTTGTCGTCCGGAACTTTGTATTTCGATAATTTGTCTTTTCAAAACTTTGTCTTTTCGAACCTTTGTCTTTCGATACTTTGTCTTTTCGAAACTTTATCTTTCGAACCTTTGTCTTTCGAACCTTTGCCCCTCGAGACTTTGACCTTCGAAACTGACGGTTTCCCAGATAAAACAATAGTAAAATTTAACAAACAAAGATAAATAATTTAACTATCCTGAATATAAAATATGTTTAATACAAGCTAGAGATTTATTGACGTCAATTAAACTATAAAATGTATTAAAGTCTCGACTCATATCAATAATATGTTAGTTTAAACCATAATTGACTCTAGAGTGTAGAAGAATGCTGGATTTCTTTCCACCCACTCTGATGGGGAGATTAATCTACGTTTAAAAGGGATGGATATTTCAACTTGCATGACCTGCATTCCTGGGCAGTAGGCACTTTAAAATCCTCATATTTTGAAGAAGATCCCAGTACCAATTTAAAATCAATTATTGGACTGTGATTGTGAATGGAACAATAATTGGTCCCTTCGAGCTGCTGGAAAACCTGGACAGTATAAAACAAAGCTATGTTGTAGCAATTTAATTAAAGTACCTGATGCTCAACTGAGATATAAGTGTCGTTGTTAACCTTGATTTTGATAGTTTTTTGCCTATTTGTTCTGAAATTATTATTATATTTGTTTTTTTTGTTTGTTCAATTTTGTGTCAGTGCCGTCTACGGGAAGGATGCAATAGTAACAATAAGAGAAGGTTTTCTATAAAAAAAGGAAAAAAACAATTCCGAATATTTATTTGCCTCAAAAAGAAAAGAAAACAAAACAAACAAATGGCTGTCGCTTAAATGTCATTTGTGCCAAGAATTTCAGTTTGACATTTAAAAATGAACGATACAGAGATATATTGCTGTTTGTTAAAGAGCTCTATTGAACACTTCCACCAAACGTCAAAAATTCTAGATGGGGGGAAAACAAACACACTATTAAAGGCGCGAACAGTATCGGTGTGTATTTCTATTTGTTTGTATTGTTGTTTTCCCCCCATCTAGAGCTTCTTTTCGATTAAGGAACTGTCAAAATTAGAAAGAGAAAAGACAGAGTCAGATTCTGGAAAAGCCCAATAGAGCTCTGTCATTTGTGCCAAGGTTTTGCTGTCATTTGAAACTGACAATTTGGTAGAGATCTCTATGACGGTGTTCACATTGGACTTACACCTTGGATTTTTTTGACATCTATATACTTTTTCTCGTTCCCACTCTATGGTGAGAAGGAGACGAGCAAGTGAGGCAGGATTTTTTTAATTTTTTTAAAATTTGTGAATTTATTTTGACGTCTCCTTTTGTGACATCTGTTTTGTTAGTATTTAATTTTTGTTTGGCACTTAAAACTACAGAATCGAAGTTTTTTTCAATTGGAAAACTTTTTTTTTGGTGAAATACTAAATTTGAGATTGAAAAATTTCTTATTAAATTCTCCGGCGAGTAAAAATTTGTGTTTTATTTTAACGTCTGCTGAACGTCAGAGTGAATCTGTTGTGTGTGTCTGAATACGAGCTGACTGACTTATGCCAAAAAAAATCGTAAATCTGAGTCCAATGTGAACACCGTCTATTGGCTTCAACATGATGGGTGCCCTCAACCAAAAATACTGAATATAAAGACATGAATCCTCGGCTGTCAGTTCAGTTTGCCTACAAACTCTATCCACTGATCTAAACACTGGATAGTGAATTCATATACAAATTTTGAAGAAAATTGAAGGAAAATTATAACAGTGGGAAGGACGTGAAACGTCAGATTTTCACTGATCTCTATAAACACTAGATAGTGAATTCATATAAAAATTTTGAAGAAAATTGAAGGATGATTATAACAGTGGGAAGGACGTGACACGTCAGATTTTTTTATTATATATTATAACACTTATAACAGTTATTACAGTTTAGATTGGCCGCGTTCAATCCATTACGTTAACATCTGAAAATTCAGATTTCTGAATTTTTGGAGCTTCTGATTGGCCAGCTTTTATAAAAAGTTAGTGTATTACCTACAATGTATATCAGTTTCTGTGGTTCCAATTGAAGATTATAATACGTGGTCAGCCGCATAATTTGACGTTTGTCTGACACAAAATAAATATTATTTGTGGTTAATAATCTACTCTCTACTCTCTCTACTCATATTTTAGTATTCGGTGTATCTCCAAGAAAACTAAAATATGAAACAGAGTTTTTGTTTTTTCACATTCTTTGGTTTTGGAAGGTGAAACGTACGAAGGATTCATATCTTTATATTCAGTATTTTTGCTGTCATTTTTGGTATTTTATATGTTATACATGTATACTGGTATACAAAGAATGGTCAGGCGCATAATATAACAATTGTTCAAATGGAGCCACCATTTTTGTATGAATACGCTATCCAGTGTATTATAGAGATCAGTGCTTTTAGTGACTTTTAGTTACGTTTAAGCCTTAACTACATTGGCCACTTTTTGCAAAATTACAAAAGTAAAAATATTTTTTTCCAGCTAGCGCAGTTGTTTTGTGAAAAAGAATACACACATTTTATTTTTAAACCAAAATTTAGGCTTTCTGCATCATTTTTTTAAGTTTTCCTGTGAGAAACACTATCCCAAAATGAGTTTGAAAATTTTCATTTTTGTATTTTTTCACTTTTTTGGCTTATGTAGTTAAGCCTTATGTAGTTAAGGCTTTATTCGTAAGTTTCAGACAAGAAAATTTCGTCTGGAAATTCGGATGACAGTTGTTTGTGGTGGGGGAAGTGTAAAAGAGCTGAAGTGCTACATTTAAAAGTTGAACTTTATGATTTTCGGTGTGGTGGATTTGTGCTTATAAGTTCTTATAATAAAATTGTAATACTTACTTATTTGAATGAAAGAACTTTTTGTTAATTATTTAGTGACGCTTTGAATAAAAGGAATGAATTTCTTACAAAAGTGTTCCCATAATTCTCCATCGGATTATTCTGGAACAATTTTTCATTCAAGTTAAAACAAATTACTGCAAAATAACAAACAATTTTAATGAAATTTACTGTTGCTAATCTTTTTACATAAAATTTCATCTACAAAGCTCCTGCTAAATTATCAATTAAAGAATATAATAAAGTTCTCTTTTATTTCGCTTCAATGCATATTCTGTAAGTAAATACAGGAATTTGACACAATGGCTTTTGACTGAAATTTCAGATTGTTTTTGCGTTCAACGAAAATCTGAAATTTCAGATTCTGAAATTTAAGAGTTCCTGATGAACGCGGCCATTTTTTTGTTTGGTTATGCGGGTACGAACACGAAAACAATTTCAATATTCTATCTATCTCTTTCTTTTCTTTTGTTTAAAAAAGACACAAACTGTGTGGGAAGTACAAGAACTGTCAAATTCAATTTTCTTCAAAAAAAAAACTGTTATACTTAATACAGAGAATCCACTATCCAGTGTTTTATAGAGATCAGTGGCTCATCAGATAAAAAATGAAAAAGTATGTGTAAAAATGGCGGTATAAAACTCACACATTCACAGTACTTATCTTCACAACTCACACATTCACAGTATTTATCTTCACATCACTCTGCTATATTGTTGTTGGATTTCACATCTATTCATCGACACAAAATTAAATTACAAATACAACAATGTAAACAAATGGGTTTTGGAGGGTGAAACGTACGATAGATTCATATCTTTATATTCAGTACTTTTGCCCTCAACATTACGCTGTACCTAGGCAGATGGATAGGCTGCCTTGGACCAATTTTGTGGCCTCCACGTTCGCCGGACCTGAATCTACAAGATTTTTTTATTGGAGCTACATAAAAGAAAAAGTGTACAACAAGCCGACAAGATCCCAGAGAGCTTAAACTTTTTCATTCTCTCTATTTTCTCAGTTTTTGGAATTAAAAACTAATTTAATTTTTTTTAATAAAAAAAGCCCAAGAGCTATTAAAATTTTCTACCAATTATGTTTTGGAACCGTTAGTGAAGAAAATAGAAAATTGCTATGAAATAAAATTAATGGAATTCATCCATTTGTAGCCGTGGTATTCACGTTGGGCCCTACCAATAATCAAATTTAGTTATGACTTAAATATTGCACTCAATTAAACCAAAACGTTATGTGTCCTAAATAATCAACCATTCATTATATTCTCAATTCTTTGGAGTCGATTCGATTTACGGTTCATTATTTATAGGCCACGTAAGTATTTAGATAATATCATGCATGGTTTATTATTTAGAGCCCATTGCATTATGGTCCATTTTACTGAAATATTTACTAAATTTGATTATTGGTAGGACCCGTTAAATAAGTAAAAAAAAAAATACACTGATCGAAAAACTGCACATATTTTGAGTAAGTTTTGAGATAGCCCCATTTTATTTTGGGTTTCGGAGCAGTCATAAAGTGAGCTATACACCGTTTCAGGATTATCCAATGTTTAACGGACACCCTATATAAAGTAAATTCTACAAACTGCCAATCTGAACAGCTTCATAGAGATCAAATTTAACAAACACTTTGACTATAGAAACATGGCCTTAGTTTTTAAAACTTACTTCCGCATCAACATTCGGGCTTAGTTCCTGTGGATCATAGTCGTATAAAGCAACCATTCGCTTAACGGGTGTATTTGCGTAGATATCGCCCCATCGATCTCTGCTTACATTTCGCATGCTTTGCGTTGCAATTGGTACAACAGTAGGTACTGAACCAGACGCTCCTAGATTAGTTTGAGTTTCATCAACTTCTGTGACCATATTGTGGGGGACATATCCTCGTCTACCTCGTAGCTCGCCCCAGTAAAACCCATCTCCATCCTTATCTCCATATACCTAAAAAAAAAAAAATGATTTTTAAAATACATAAATTATCATGAATAAGGCTATTTTATAAATACGAAACAATCACTTATTTTATCACCGACTTTCCCAGATTGGTGGTTTTTCCACCAATAAGGTAGACAAAAATCAACTTGCTGGGAAAATATTTCGCTTTTATATGGCGGGGAAATATTTTTATAATAACTGCAAGCGCAACCTAAAAAACTTACCTGCTTCTTACCACACATTCATAACTTATATCATTGAGTTTATATACATAGAGGAACCACTTCTATAGAACGAAAATCTTACGTTAAGGCTGGGTTCCCTTTTTTATCAAACTCAGAGTTCATGTAAAGGCTGATTTCCAATGGCGCGTTCGCGTTAGAGACGCTTACGTATACGTTTACAAGCTTTACGAACGCGTCGACATGACAGACGACTTGAAGAGAACCTGAAAATCAAAATGAACCTACACAACTGTAATTTCGAATTCCTTTCAACAAACTATTCCATTTTTTTAAACATAATCGATTTTTTTCTTTCAATAAAAGGAATTTGTCCAGAAAAAGCAATTTTTTCTTCTAAATAAATCGATTTTTTTGTTGAAAGAAATTCGAACATTAGTTTAACTGTCAAAACGCACGCTGAAGTTGATTTTTTTCAACTTTAACGTTGGGGTAGCTTATGTTACGTTGGTTTGTGTACATGCTAATAGGTGCCAAATCGTAACATAATACCCAACGCGTCATTGTAAACAATTTGCTTAAATTGCTATGTCTGAGCTTTCGTGTTGAAAGAAAAATCTGTCAAAGCGACGCCCAACGCGGCATTGGAAATCAGCCTTAAGAGCCCTTCACCTAAATGTGGGAACTATTTGTAGAACCTATTCATCATCTGAGATTCTCACCCCAAGGTTTAAACATCAGATAATAAAAAAAATGCAATCCAATAATCCACAAAAAAAAAACATCCACCACGCACCACCGCACCACCGTTTACTCCATCCATCAAGTCAGAGAGAAACACACGCAACGGTTGAACTCAGCATTGAAGTGTGTGTGCGGTGCGTGCATTGTTGCTTGTTTTTTTTCTTTTTACTGTAGGTCAATAGAAAGAAAAAAAATTGAATACGATGATGAAAAGGTTAGACATTACTTGTGTGCTTTATTTGTGTGTTGTTTTTATGCAAAAAACTGGTTTCGTTGGTAGAGTAGGTGTATTTTCTCTTGATTGGTGTGACACAGGTATATTTTTGCAAGATGGGTTTCATTCATTTTTGGGTTGTCTTTTTGATTTTATTAGATAATAAAGCCCTTCAAAAACCTTTATAAATCAATTACTATTTTTAAATATGAAAACAAGCTTTTGATATTTAATTACAATTTTAAAAAGTAAAAACAAGTCACCTACATAGATTATTACAGTAAGTGTTTTTTTCTTTTGTTAATAAATTCACAGTAATTGGTTATACTGATTTGGTGTTGACTAGCATTTGTTTAGTAGGTACATTTTCTTCATAAATAGCTTTTTACAGTGATTGGGAAAAAATCCATATGTTATATATTTTAGACTGTGGCGTAAGGAAAATTAAGGACAAGGTCGGTTTCTTGCTTCTTAGACAGAATTCACAACTTGTTGAATTTTGAAAAGTAGGTATAAATCATATTCACATAAATATCTATTTTTAGAATATTACGAAATTGTAATTTCAAAATAGTAGAGAGATTGTTGAGAAGATTTGTTTTCTTTTCTGCATTTCGTTTGGTTTGATTTATTGAAAAAAATGTTAGATTAAAAATGAAAATATACCTATGTACGTTTTGCTCAATTTCTCGGCAGCGAATTTATCTACTTAGTTGAATTTTTCTGAGTTTTGTCTTGTGAGCTAGAAAAAAATTCCAATAATAGGCTGAGTTCTGAAGTATAAAAAATGTTTTTGATACGCATCAGCAACGCAAATTTGATGCTTTGTAGAAATATTACACTGCATTAGTTTGACATTTCGGAACGCAAAAAAAATATTTTAAATCGAAGCAGCTAAAAAGATTTGGATGCGCCGTTTGCGCAGTAAATGCAAAATAGGATAGTTTTCTTAGTAAAATACGCCTACTGCCACGCCCACTCTCTAATGATGTGGATGATAGTTTCAGTGTTTGGTTCTGTGAGTCGAAAAACAACTCCAATTTTCTTATTTATTAATTTTTTGAAAAACTGCTCTATATTTTTTTCGGAAGTTTTGAAAGAAAGAAAAAATTTAGAAAATGGATTAAGTAAAATTCGCCCACTGCCATGCTATTTTTTTTTATTATGTTTTGGTGCTTGGCAATGGCTGTAACGATTTGGATAAAATATTCAGGGTTTGTTCTTATGAGGGAGACAAAATTTATAAAATGGCTTTGATAAAACCCACCCAATTTCATAATATCTTTGCTTCTTGGTATTGATTCAAATGATTTGGATGAAATTTTCTTATTATTAATATGAGGAAGAAAAAAAATAGGATGTGGTTTTAAAAAAGTTTACTCAGTGTAATATTGTTCAATGATGGGATCCACTCTTAATACTTCTCAGATTCTCCTGGTTTCTCTGAAATGACTTATACGGTATCGATGAATTTTGTGTGGGTAATATTTTACAACTTGCAATGTATTTAGATAGGTGTTATCGTGGACCATATAGCTATGAAGCCATAAGAGGTGCTGTGTTCCGATAAAAAAAATATTCTTTACAACGTCACTGTTGTTTTACGCAGGATAGCTCTCATATGGTCATATTTTTACAAGGTATACATCCACTCCCAAATCTTGCTTTCGGCTTTACTTAAATGGGAGCAACTAAAGAAAAGGCTTAAAAATTACTAACTTTTCTTGGGAAAATTGAAAACTAACATTAAAAAAAAGTGCTTTGTATACTAGGAATAAATTGAAAACTCAAACAAAGTGGAAAAAAAATAATAAAACTCTGCATAGCATAACTCTGTAGTGTATAAGCTATACCTAACATTTTGCAAGGAAAACTGGAAAATTCCGAGCGAAGCTCGGTCTCCCAGGTACTCACAGTAAATCAAGAAATAATTTACCCTAACCTTCTTCCGTTTACAATACATAAATTGCAGCGTTATATCGCCTTGTGGCTTGAAATAGTAAATTTCACATACCTATCTCTTATAGTAGGACTGCCTACCTACATATGTACATACATGTAAGTATAGGTAGGTAGGTACATAGGTATATTTTCATTTTTAATCTAACGTTTTTTCAATAATCAACCCAAAAAAGAATCCAAATGCAAAATGGAAGACTTTCAGGCGACTAATGCGCCTTCGAACAAAAAAACGTGTTTAATTGTAGGTATTTTAAGAAACTACCTACATATGTGCACATACATATATACCTACATATATACTATACATATACATAATATATGCACATACACCTGCGATATACCTACATTAAATTCATTTTTGATTTAATTTAATTCATTTATAATTGATAAACTGTAGTATTATGTCATATTGTGATTTTAAATTAGGAAGGTAGGTATCTACTTATTTCGCATACCTATGTAGGCATCTACCTACTCCCACTTTTATTTAAAAAAAATACATTATGTACATACCTATACCTGAAATCTTACCTTCCCACCTATGCTTTCTTATTGAAAATATACCTAAGAACAAAAAAATACACGAAGTAAAGAAGATACCTAGGTACATACATATTTTTGTACCTACATACGGAAAACAAAAAGTCACTTCATTATTATAACATACCTACTCCAGGTCCTATCTACTTATGTATACTATAAATACCAAACTACTTTTCTGCCTATCCAAACTAAACTAAACATACCTAGATAATGTACATATGTACCTACCAAAATATTTTAACTTTCAAAACATTTTATAGAAATCTAATGGTTACTTGTAATCAAAAAACATGATTACAGAAAGAACCGAAATCATAAAATTCAATAGAACACAGATTACCTATATTGAGATTTTTCGCAAAAACCAAATACCCATTTTCTTGGCAAACAAAAATAAGAAAACAAATTATTACAAAACGCCTACCACACCAACACCAAGCATTCAAAGTAACCATATACACACATACAAACCATATTTCACATCTCCATACAGCGCACACCAAACTAAAAATGCACACGGTTTGTTTTTTTTTTTTGTTCTTGATACAAACTCTAGCGGTTGCTTGGAGAAAAAAATAAATGGAATGATTTGTGTCTGAACTAAAATCTTGATAATTTTGTTTGGGGGAGATGTTTTAAAAATTCTTTGTTTTATATGAAAAACACGATTACTGATTAAATTTTTTGATTGAACTTGACTAAAGAAATATCAAATTGTTAGCAGGCATCATTACAGGTGCAAAATTCGTTAATTACATACAAGAAAAAACGTGTTGAAACACAGTATTTTTACTGTTTTTAAAATCAATATATTGTCGAAACGGTGCTGAAGTTTGTTTTTTTTTATTCCTGTAGTTTAAAGATCTATTTAAACCCTTCAAAACAAAACTAAATTAGATTTAATTAAGTTACTAATTTACCCAAAAAGCAGCATTTGGATAAGGAGTTTTTGCAAAAATCTGACAATATAGCAGTACATTTTTTGAAATATCTTATGTTTTGTGCAAACTATCAAAAAAATAATACCTGCAGTTCAAAGGTAATAAACAACTCTTTTATGTGCTATTTAAATTATTGTCATACACGCTCAAATGACTTCGTAAAGTAACATAGCGAATGAGCATTTTTTCGTTTTTTCCTCAAATGTAAGGAAAGGCCTCTTAAACGCATTTGAATGTATTAGTGAAAATATGATTCTCTTCATTACTAAATGACCTGTGTCATTCTTGCTTGTGCTCACGGTTGCCACTTGAAAATAAAGTTTGTGTCTAAAATTAAAAATAAAAATGACCAACTGTAGCTAAAAATGACCAAAATAATTTGAGTCCGAAATATTTGTACCTCTAAACACAGAAAACAATGAAATCGCATTTATTTAAACATAATTATATATTAAGTCTAGTTTATATATCAATGCGAAGTAAAACTCAAACCGAAATGAAATATCAATAAATCTCGCGTCGAGAGGTGTTCAAAGAAAAATTAATTTAGTTTTATATTTGGTTTAGATAAGTCCGTTGAATTGCATTTACTTCATAACAAATTTCTTCCTCCTTTTCACTTAAATAAATTCATTTAATTTTATTGTATTTTTCACGCCTGTGAAAAAAGCTATTTTTTTGTATGAAACTTTCGCTTCGCTTCGATCTATAAACTAGGCTTGAATATTAAACAAAAACAATAAAAAACAGAAACCAACAAATTCACAAAGTAGGTACCTAATGAACTTAGACTAACATAAATAAATAAAAGTAACGAATCATTAATAAAAAAAACATAAAAATAATAACTTTTCAGATCATTTTAAAATGAGATAAAAGTAAAAGCTTAATAAAAAAAATATACATAATGTGCATAAAATCGATATTTAAAAAAAAAATGACCAAATGGACTAAAAAATGACCATGTGACCAAGTGAAAAAATAATGATCAAATTTGGTCACAAATGACCAAAGTGGCAACCGTGCCACTTCACAAAAAATAGCTCAAGCCAAAAACTTTCAAAAAAAATTTGAACATCTGGATCTTCATCAAACATTTTTTTAAAGTTATTCAATAGTATCTGGCAGATAAGATGTTTATTCAGTTTTAATATTACAATTTCTTGTTATCCCACGATTTTTGTTAATAGAGATTTTCGATGTTGGATGAAAAAGGTGACTTTTGTCTTGGATCACCAATATCTCGACAAATAATGATGACTCATAAAATGTAAGGCCAGTTTAAAAAAACAGTGCTAAATTCCTAAAAGATTTGTTTGAAACATTATAAAGAAAAATTTTTGTATACTTCCTGTAAATTTTTGAAAAAGTAGGTACCTACCTACAAAAAAATGAGTTTTTGTAGTGTTTTTGTAAATCTTTTTTAATGATCACAATCCTAAAACTAGTACAACGTCTTACAGAAAAATAAATCAACAAAAATCCTGTAAATTTTCAAATTAATTAGTAAGACCGTTTTTACGTTAAGAATGATCAAATTAAAAAAAAAAAAAAATAAAGGAGTGATTTTAACCATTGTTTTATAAACGAAAATTAATTTTTTTAAAACTTTTTTCACAGTTTATTAGAAACATATTCATAAGAATTTTCGTTAAAAGAAGGTGAATTATTATTAAATTAAAATAGCCTCGCCATCTATTTATTTAAAGAAAAAACGGCTACTGCCTCTTGCGAGGAATTGACAAATCCTCCAAGAGTATCTCCTGTCACAGAAAAGTGCCGCTCGTTAGCCGTTCGGATTCTGCAATAAACTGTAGGTCCCCTCCATTCCTGCAGACACGCACACAGGAATGGTTGAGAGTTGTAAGTCACTAGGCCCTAGTTCTTCATGAGCTGTTGTGCCATCAAATTTAATTTAATTTTTAACTTTTTAAATGAAGTTTTTTTAGCGAATAGTTTTGAGCAATTAACATTCAATCTCAAAATTTTGAAAAAAAAAAATTAAAGTCAAATATTGGAAACTGGAAGGTCTTAGAACGCATACTTTAAAAGATATCATGAAATATCTTAACAACTTCTACTCACTTGACTTATGTTTATGTAAGGATTAACTACTTTTTGGCTTCTGTTCTCTGACCAAAGAGCTTAGAACTTAGTTTGTCTGAACTCTGGTAGATTTCGTTATTTTAAATTTTCTCAAAAACTAAAAGACATTTTAGCATACGGTTTTCTTTTTTTGACTAAAGGCTAATAAGAGCATTGAATTTTGAAAACAAAAACTATATAAAATTTTGAAAAAAAATTAGTTTGAAACTTTTTTTTCACCTTTTTTTTCAAAATTTCGAGTTTGGAAATAAATTTTTCAAAAACTATTAACTAACACAACTTAATTTAAAAGAAAATCAAAGCAGAGATTTCTGGCTTTCCAAAAAGGTATAGCATGGCATTTTAAATCATACCGTTGTTTTTAAATATTTTTTTTCTGTTTTAAGTCAATTTTTTAGAAAATTGCCCCTCCTGCCTAAATGGGGGGAAATAGACCCCCTACTATACGATTTTTTTCTTGTCTTAACCCAACCTACTCGCTCCAGCAGGTGCATCTTATACCGATCACCCTGTAGGTATATACCTAATTCTATATACCAACTATATTAAAAAACATTCCAACAGATGAGCCATCAAAAATATGTACATACATACTTATAAGCTACACAAATGTGCAATTTATTTTTATGCACAAAATACCTAATGTCCTCTCACTCCCACCCTGCCTCTTGCAATGTTCCTAAGTCTGGATTTACATTGTTCAACTTTTCCCATAAGTTTTTTCCAGAAATCGGGTGAAATGTTCATATGGTCCGATTTTTCCAATGAGAATTTCTGTCGTTGCACTCTTCGGTCTTATTGCTTTCCTCTTCATTTTTCATTAAGATTTACTCACACCATCAAATAAACGGCACATGTATACTAAACACACACAAGAAACTGGAAAGGAGGTGAAAGAGAACCAAAATAGGCTGGAAAAATCGGATGAGTTTTGCGAAACAACCGATTTCTTCCATCCCCCTCACTTCTTACCCCGCTCACCCAGGAACAAGTGATCGGAACTGGAAAAGTTGAACAATGTAAATGCAGACTAAAGGTTTAACTACATCAAAGACTTTTTGCAAAAAGTAGGGCAAAAAGTGAAAATGTGATGAGCAAAAATATGCCTAGAGATGCCTGTGTGCGAAAAAATTGTGTTTTATCTGTAGTATCAGTCTGAAATGATATATCAAACACTATTTTCGCCGGCCTTTTCGCACACAGGCATTTCTATAGCATGTTTTAGTTTTTCACTTTTGTACTTTTTGCAAAAAGTCTTGAATGTAGTTAAGCCTTAAGTATCCGAAGTCCGTATCGTACATAAAATGCAAAATAAATAGACACCCTCCCTACACTTCTCCTCTTTGTTATACTTTTCTTGATGGGCTTCCATTCGTATTGTTTGACTTTTTTTGCTGGATAATCAATACGTTCCACAATATTTAAAAATCTCGATGTGGTGTATGCGGCGACACCTATCATCAGGTTCGCGTAAGTTTAGTGGTTAGTCTATGTATATAAACTCAATGCTTGTGGCCAAATCACAATCACGCGTTCGGTCGGTCGGGCTTTTATGGGCTTTTGATGGACTTTACGATATCATATGTCATTAGGCGCGACCTTTAAAATTGCAAAACGAAATGTAGGCTGTTTCACGATGCGACGAGAAAACGAGACGTCAGCGTGACGAGAAACGCTTTCATCTTTTTCACGTTATAAAATCGTTCCCCAATTCACAATGCAGCGAGTTCTTCACACCGAGAGCGTAGAATTATTCGTGTTTGTCAGTGAATTTGGGAAATAAAATATTAAATTTGAAAAAAGGAAAATGCAAATGTTAAAAAAAATGATTTTAGTACTTTTGGAAGTGTTTATTTACAAAAAAGCAAAAGGCAAAAAAGACCATGTTTGAGCAGAAAAAGACGGTGGGAATGTTAATGAAGACAAAATTAATTAGTCGCAAAATAAAAACATTTATTTGCTCGCCATATTCGGTATTTTATTTTTGTATCTACCGAATTAATAAATATAAATACAAATACAGATACGCTCGGTGTCCTGTTCCCAATTGTCAAAATGAAAATCGTCGTCTCGTCGCGTCTTTTTTTCAATTTTTCGAACTCATGGCGTGACGGTATGACAAGAAACGCTTTATTGTGAATACTCTGGTATATTCTCATTGCTTGAAATTGGTTTGACAGCTCGTCACGTTCACGGCTTCAAACTTCGGGCGTTGAGAATTGACAAATAAAAGTTCTGTTTCCTTAAAATAGCATTTCTGAAATTCTGCGCAGATAATAGAGAACTAAAAATGTTTCTGTATTTTATGGTTTTATTTAGTAAATATAAATAGCTATAAATAGCTTTGGTAATGAAAGTATTCATTAGGTATAAGTGCTAATGTAGTTTTTCATCACTTTTCCCTTTTTTTATTCTAATGGATTTTGAAAGAACGCTATTTTATAAAAAAAAAAAAAAAAACATTTCTTCAAGCATTTACATGGTGGCTCCACGAGAAAGATTTCATAGCATACTGTATTGCATGCTATGAAAATTGCTCATGGAGGCTACTTAGTGCCAGTTGTACAATCGTGGTTTAAATTTTGATCCGTGGTTCAGGAATTTTAACTCGCCGATTTCGGCGGGTTAACTGAGGTTTAACGATGGTTCAAGGTTCCAATATGCACTAAAAGCCAATTACATGCCTGGACCATCGCTGAACCACAGTTAATCCGCCGAAATTGGTGAGCTAAAATTCCTGAACCACGGATCAAATATTTGTACAACTGGCCCTTATAGTATTCCACAAAATGATTTCATGTCACATACACATAATTGCTTTGCTCATAGAAAGCTATGAATAGTATTCTATGAAGAAACAATTTTCCCTTTGACATTTGTGGGTTTGTTTCAATTTTATTTTTGTTTTGTGTTATTTCGAATGTAATTAATTGTAGGTGCCAAAAGGAATTTTTGGTAATTTTTCTTGTGGATTTAAGCAAAATTAACAATAAATCAATTCTTTTAATTGTTTTAACTTCATAACTTTGATGTGTGAAATTTTTAGGACAAATGAAATAGTAAGCTATTAAAATGCCCAACCAAAATGTGATGGTATATTATCTGTATCGATCGCTCAGTCACTTGAAAGAATAAAACAAAAATCAAGGAAATAAAACACAAGATTTTTATAGTGGAAAATAAATTAAAAAACCACTTCTTTCTCTTTATTGAACGCTCTTTCTCGGCTCAACCATTTCGGTTGAGGTCTGATCTATCACTGGCAAATCTATTCACTTTATACAATCTCATCTTTCTCTATATATTTTCGTTAAGGTTCTTTCGATATATTTTATATAAAACTTATAGAAAACCTCTAACCATCGACTGCAGAGTTGCCATGCAGTTCGATACACTATCGCTTTTTCTTTCTATTGAAAGGGACGGAAAGTAATCTATGAAATATTTCAGGTGGAGATCCGGTGTTATAACTTTGACGAGTATCTAATGGAAATGAGTAAGAATGTAAAATGTACTTTTAAAAGACCAGCAAATGAAAGACTTCGTAAAAGGAGTAAAAAATAAAAAGAAAAAAAGTAATTGATTGGTCAATAGATCTTAAGATCAGTTCATCTAGAATTATGAGGATATTATTATTATTATTATTACCTCTTCTGATCAAGAAAAAAATAAAGCAGATTTTTTATTGCATTCTGTCGACTCCCTATACCTACCTAAAATTCTTTTTTTGCAAACCCGCTGCACTGCCCACAATTTTGTTTGCTATAGTGCCTATTTATATAATCATTTTACTAAAGCCTTTTTTCACTCATAGCCATGATCCCCGTGCTCACATTATGAAGAAAAACCCTTTCACTTCAATCTACCCTTCCCTATCTCACACGCTTATTGAAACTAGCGTATCAGCATATTTTGAGTAGAATCTACCCTTCTCTTTTTTTAAATAAAATCTACCCGTCTCTCTGCATGTGCCATTCAGTAAACAGGCACTTCGTAAAAAATAACTGATGATAATAAATCCCGTCAGACAAAATAATCTTAAGCTGGGGGAATTATTTTACTGCAAAATAGGCTTGCAAACAGATTTTCACATTTAAATGTGGCGATGTTACCAAAAATTACCAAAACTACTTTTTTATGTTTTTGGTGTTTATGTAAGCTTGCTTACAGTGGGCCCAGCAAGGAGGTTGCAGGGGGGCACCATGCCCCCCCATAAATACATCGCTGTTTATACGCTGCCGTTATGCTGGGTGCTAGCACTGTCTAGGATTTACCGGTGAATTTTAGAATTTCATTATTTCGGCTTTTTACGCGTAACAGATTTATAGGATAAATTCAAAGTTTCTTTAAATCCAGATTCTTTAAATGCTAAAGATAGTTGGCATACACCCAACCTCGCACCTACCCCAAATCCTATAGTGGGTCCAGCTAGGGGGTTGCAGGGGGGCAGCATGCCCCCCATATATAACTCACTGTTTATACGCCGTGATACTGGGTGCTAGCACTGTAAGCAAGTTTACATAAATACCAAAAAAATAAAAAAGTAGTTTTATTAATTTTCAATTGTCTCAAAAACTAGAAGACACAAAATTATCTAGTTTTCAGTTTTTTATTAAGATGTAATTTGAGTAACAAATTTCAAAAAAAAAAAAAAAATAATATATAGTCTTATAGTTTTGAAAAAAAAATACACTTTAAAACATTTTTTGATGCTTTTTCCCAAATTTTGAGTTTAAAACCCGTTTTTTTCATGCCAGAGGTCTGGGTTTCAATACCAGCCGCTTCAACCTAAAGTTTTTTTTCGGAGCTACTACCATTGAATAAATACAAATAGAAGTGACACCCAATTACTCAAAGCTCTATATGCTCGTCCTGTGGCGTGTTTTGTAGAAACAAATTGATGATGTAGAATTTTTCTGTACAGAAACAGATTCAAAAGGGATTTTTATTTAATAAGTTGTTCCTTTTTGTATCGGTGTCCATAACGACGATTTTCAATATTCTGTTTAGTTTTGAAATTAGTTTACAAAGGCATGTGAAAAATGTTTGTATGTATGTATTGTCATTTAGAGGTGTTGGTTGCTCTTTTTTGGGTTTTTGTTTATAATGACGATGATTTTTACAAGCTACGCTGAAGATAATATTTCCCATATTGTATAAAAAGCTCTAACTTTAACACAAAATAAAAAAAGACAAACATAATATTATGAAATCTTTATTATTTTTTTTTTTTAATTTAAGTTTTATCTTAACATATTTAAGTTAATGAATGAAATAAATTTACATTTATGAATTAATTAGCAAAGAAACAAAAATTAAATTAATTCAAGAAAAAGGAAAAAAAAACAATATTCATTAAAATTTAATGTGAAGTCTTCTGGCCGTAGGAGAATCTGAAAATGTATATTAAAGGAACTTATGAGCGTGTAATTAAATTTAGTTTAGAGAAGAAAGAAAAATAAAATAGGTTGAAAGTGAAGGTCGAAAAAAATATTTCATATTCAAAAGTCGAAGTAACATAACACACAAAAAAAAATTATAGATAAATGAAAGAAGGGGAAAGATAAAAAAACAATAAAATAGTCAGCATTGCAGATTCAAGACATCGATCAGCCTCTGGCTACGAACGAGCAGGATTCACACACACTCGAACCGATACTCCAGAAGTTGACTTCACTTCATCGCAATGCCATAAATACACGGAGCAGGAGATCGCACATCTCCCTGCATACCAATAAAATAAAATTGTCAACCACTGGCTGCGAACGAGTAGGATTCACACACACTCGAACCGATACTCCCAGTCATAAACTTATGAAAAATGTATATGCTAAGGAGAGAAGAAGTGAACTGGCTGCGAACGAGTAGGATCCACACACACTCGAACCGATACCGAGGTGCAGATCCTAGCAGGAAATTTCGTCTTCAATGAAAAATTAAGCTGAATTCATCATTGAATTCAAGTACCACTTCATAGGCGAAACAGTGTGCACTGATTACATCAGTAAAAAGTAATGCATTGCTTCAGCAGTCCATGATTTTCATCACATTATCTGCTTTGCACTTGAAGCCATTTCCAAACAACCCCTTCTTTTACTTGTTTCAAAAAATCCAACTGATTTCAATACGGAATTAGTTGCTAAAGAGGAAAATTTAAGCGATGATTCAATTGACGAAAAGTCATGCATAAGTTCATCAGTTCATTCTCTAAATCCACTCGTCTGCTTTGTAATACTACGTTTCCACCGACCATCAAACCGAGATTTAGGTAGATTTACCTTAAATCTTCTTCAAATCCCGAAGATTTACCATACAAATTTACTTCCTAAATCTCGAAGATTTGAAACAAATCTTGTTAAATCTTCATAGGTCCAATAGTTACAAAACTCGAACTGGCCTATATTTTCTCACACTGAATGCATTCATTGGAAAGGGGACATACATCAAACTTTCTGCCTTACTCCAACTCCATTAGAAAAAGTGAAACAACATCTGCATACTGTCAAAATAAATCTACTTTTTAATCTTTTTGTGCGGTGGAAACACCAAATTGATTTATATAATCTAAACTGAGATAAACCTTTGGTGGAAACATAGGCTAAAGGATACTTTGCGACAGAAAAAAAGTTCTGAAAACTCTCCTTGGCTTACTTAGGCCACAAATATGAAATTGATGCTGAATTAAAGTCGACGTTTTCAAATGAAAAGTAGTCAGTTCTCATTCTCTCTCAGTTTTAATACTTAATCGCGTCGTCTTCTCTACATAACCTTCTTCTCGAGAAAAAGTAATGATAATCTGAAAATCACCCTTTCTTTTTCCTGGTACGAACAATCTGATGATTTCTGTAGTGCAAAAATATGTACCCTTTCAATTCAACATGCCGTGATCAAGTGATCGTTTGAATTTTTTTCTCCTATTGCGTATTGCTTTTGTGGCGCGTGCTTTATTTGTTGCCGTGTTGAACATTTTGGAAATCTTCTTTTGTTTTATATTTTCATTTTAAATTAGTTGTTCTTTTTCTATGCAAGCGGGTGTTACATTTATGTGGAAAATAATGCCAAGGTTAGTAACTCTTTATAGTTACATACATATGTATGAATTATTGTAAACTGAACATTTTTTCTATTCCTGGGTTACTCGAGGAGCCACAATAAATAATTTTGTAATACTTAATAATTTTTTGTGATCCGTGATTATTTTAATTTATATAATGTAAATAATAATGCAATAAAAAGATAATAATTAGGTAGGTACAACATAAATTAAATCAGTTTTTATTTTAATAAGGGAAGTACATTGTACTTTTGAAAAAGGTGGTGAAAAACCAATTCGTTTGTAATTGGTGATTTCACTACTGAATATTTCTCACATTTTTCCTCGGGCAATAATAAGTCCATGAATAAGCAACTCCCAGTTACCCAATGATTTCACTATTGAATTTTCATCACATTATTAATTGATGAAAATAAGCAGATGAATCAGCATGTTACATTTATGCAGTGATTTCACTGTTTTTCCTCAAGGAAGAAGCAGCTTATTCAGCACTGAATTTTTAGAAATTTCCTTCTGGGATATCTCTCAATCCTCAACAACATACACACAAATAAATCGTTTGTAAATAAAGGAATTTGTATCGAATGCTTCTCTATATTTATGTTATCATGTATTACATTTGTATTATTCTATAATACGTATATGTGTTCATAAAGAGTAACTATATATAAATATAAGTAAAGTAATCAGAGTTGCGTATGTGTATGTCAGTTATTAGACCTAGTAGGAAATTTCTAAAAATTCAGTGCTGAATAAGCTGCTTCTTCCTCGAGGAAAAGAAGCTGCACCCGCCACTTTTGTGCTCTTTTCTCTGATGAATTTAACATGGGCATGTCATTGGCGGTAGGCACATGCCACTTTTTCGATAAAAATTCAACAACGAAATCACTGGTTCGTTGGTAGTTGCTTTTTCACCAGCTTGGAATATGATGAAAAATATGATGAATATTAAACAGTGAAATCACTGCATAAATGTAACATGCTGATTCATCCGCTTATTTTCATCGATGAATAATGTGATGAAAATTCAATACTGAAATCATTAGGTAACTGGGAGTTGCTTATTCATGGACTTATTATTGCCCGAGGAAAAATGTGAGTAATATTCAGTAGTGAAATCACCAATTACAAACGAATTGGTTTTTCACCACCTTTTTCAATAGTAGAATGTACTTCCTTATTAAAATAAAAACTCATATAATGTATATGGTACCTTTGTACCTAATTATTATCTTTATATTGCATTATTATTTACATTATATGAATTAAAATAATTACAACAAATTATTAATTATTACAAAATTATTTTTTGTGGCTCCTCGAGTAACCTAGGAATAGAAAAAATGTTCAGTTTACAATAATTCATACACATGTATGTAACTATAAAGAGTTACTAACCTTGGCATTATTTTCCACATAAATGTAACACCCGCTTCCATAGAAAAAGAACAACTAACTTGCAATGAAAATATAAAACAAAAGAAGATTTCCAAAATGTTCAACAAGCCAACAAAAAAAAAACACGCGCCACAAAAGAAATACAGAATAGAGAAAAAATTCAAACGATCACGTGATCAAGGCATGTTGAATTGAAAGGGTACATATTTTTGCACTACAGAAATCATCACATTGTTTGTACCAGGAAAAGAAAGACCAATTTTCAGATTATCGTTACTTTTCTCGAGAAGAAGGTTATATAAAGCAGACGACGCGATTAAAAATTAAAACAGAGAGAGATTGAGAACTGACTACTTTTCATTTCAAAACGTAGACTTTAATTCAGCATCAATTTCATATTTGTGGCCGAAATAAGCCAAGGAGAGTTTTCAGAACTTTTTTTCTCTCGCAGAGTATCCTTTACAAAGCAGACGAGTGGATTTAGAGAATGAACTGATGAACTTATGCATGACTTTTCGTCAATTGAATCATCGCATAATTTTCTTCTTTAGCAACTTTTAATTCCGTATTGAAATCAGTTGGATTTTTTGAAACAAGTAAAAGAAGGGGTTGTTTGGAAATGGTTTCCCAGTGCAAAGCAGATAATGTGATTAAAATCATGAACTGCTGAAACAATGCATTACTTTTTACTGATGTAATCGGTGCACACTGTTTCGCCTATGAAGTGGTAGTTGAATTCAATGATGAATTCAGCTTAATTTTTCATTGAAGATGAAATTTCCTGTTGGGGAATAACTTCTCACTATACAGATGTACAGGTCAGAACAACTTTTAAGCATTCGAGTTTAATTAAATAAAAGATACGTATAGTCGGGTTTTTATATAATTTTCCCGACTCTAAACAAACATCGTGTTTTATTTTTCTTAAATCCTATGGAAATACAGGTCCGCGTATTATACAGAATTAAAAAAAAAACAAGAAAAAGAAAGAAAAAAAAACTCGCGCTCAAAAGAAAAAGAAAGAAGGTGTATCCATGTAAATACATAGGAGCAGAATCAAAACCAAACAAGGAGAAAAACAATAATATTATTATTATTAAAACAAAAAAAAACAACACAAATAATGACACACAAATCACACTTGCTCAGTAAGTCAAATTCAAAATATACTAGAAAGTATAAATTAACTCACCTCTGTTCTTCCAGTCGCTGTTCAAAAATTATAAAATTCTTCCACAACAATTTACGGGAAAAAGGAAAACTGAACCACTTTCTTTAACGCACAGAACAAAACTGAGAATGTCCATTCCACCGCCCGTTCACCACTTATTTACAGCGTGAACTCTCTCTCTCCCTCGCTGTATTTTTTTTTGTAAACAATACGAAAGAAAGCAGAGGTGCATATAGGGAGAGAAGATAGGCAGATACATACGATCAGATGAATGAGCAATTAGACATTCACAACAAAGAAGAGCGTTGAGCACAAACAAAAAACAAAAGTAGTAAAACCAAGACAAAACTTATACATAACGAAACGACTGGAAAACGTATATAGCACAACTAAGATTTGAAAAAATAGTAACGGTTGAAATGAAGGGAAATGTGAAGAACGGAAAAATATATCGGACAAAACAAAAAAACAAATAGGTAAACGAAAGTTAAAAAAAAAAAAAAAAATAATAATTGTTGTTCTTACATTCGCCTATCCTGAAAGGAACTCGTCTCGAGTCTCATCATCTTTAGCCTTTTCTTCTCCATGATCTGAGTAATATGACAACGATTCGTATTCACCCCAGGGTTTCATATGATCTACAGCAATAACATCCTCATAGCCCATCCTTCTCGTTTTACGCTGCGCACCATCGATATCTGAGACTAGATATCGGTCGTTTGGATACACCTTTTTGACAGTAAATGGTCCCTTGAATGGTTGTACCAACTTACGACTTGTTTCTGCTGCTATTTCTTGCTTTTTTATGACGACTAGATCACCTTCTTTGTATTTTTTTGGAGCCTTGCGTCGCTTGTCATAATATTTTTTTTTTTGAGTCTGCTGTGCTTTCTCCATTCTCTCTGATGCATTCGGCCTTTCAACTTCTAGATCTGATTCCACTTCCAAAACTTGCTTCAATATTGAATCAGTTCCATTCCGCGGCTCAACTCCCAACAATAACTGACTTGGTGTTTTTCCCGTACTTTTGTTCGTGATATTGTTTATTGCAAACAGTACTTGGCGAACATTTGAATCCCATAAATTTTCTTCCAGTGTAGTAGCCAAAAGCGCACTAAGAATGGATCTATTCAAACGCTCAACTTGTCCATTTGCTCTTGGTGTAGCTACAGCATTAAGGATATGTTTGATGTTATTGAACTCACAAAAACGTTGAGTAAACGAGCTGCCTTGATCTGTAATCAACACTAATTGGGAAATCACGAATAGCATTAGATTTTCCACTTCCCGGTTTCACCTTACCTTGTGTTACTTCAAAACCAAGGAAGTCCGTTTTATCCATAAGAAATGCACATTTTTTTAGATTAAGAGTCAATCCTTCTGTTCGCAATAACTCTAATGTCCGTCTCAAACTTTGCAGAGCTTCAGAAACAGTTTTGGAATGTAGTAAAATGTCATCAAGATAGAAGGCAGCAATGTCTTGTATTGGATTTAGAATACGATTAATGAATCGTTGAAAGACCCTTGGAGCATTACATAGTCACAAGGCATACGTTAAACTCGTACTGGCCTTTTGAAGTGACGAAAGCCGTGAGTCGTTTCGAAGACTTCTCTACTGGTATCTGATAATATCCAGATCTTAGATCCAAACTAGTAAACCAAAATCCTTCGTGTAATTTATCAACCTGGTCGTCGATACGTGGTAACGGATGACAGTCTTTAATCGTTTTGGAATTTAATTTTCTGAAATCCACACATAACCTCTGCTCTCCGTATTTTTTTGTTACTAACAAAATTGGTGAAGCATAATCGGATTAGGACTCTCGCACTATGTTGTTATCTAGCAATTCTTGTACTTTATCTTGAGCAATTTGCTGCTCCTTAACTGCCATCCCATAAGGTCGAAAAGAAAATGGTTTGTCATCATCCAGTTTGATTCGCATTTCTGTTGATTTTGCACAACCTAGTTCACTAACGTCTAAAGCGATACAATCACGGAATTCATTCAACATTTTTACCAGTTCCCGTTTTTGAGTTTCATCAGCAGGGCCAACGGACAGAACATCAATGGCTATAGTTGAATACTCCTTTTCGTCAATCCGCAAAACACTTTCGTGATTAGTCTGTTATTCCATACATCGATGACCTCTTGCGATGGTACCATTCTCTTTAATGAGAATTTCCTGATCGGAAAGATTGCAAACTGGAAAAAAGGAAGATCCATTTTCATCTGTTCGAAGTACACCTCGAGGTAGAAAGCTTTCTTTTCCTTCTGGTGTTCGTAAAGTCGCTTCGATTAAAACGTTGACATTCTTTTGGCTTGCTCTTACTGGCTTTTACTATGCTGATGACTCCAGGGGTAAGATAAACTCGTCCTAATGAGCGAATAATAACTTTACATTCTTCAGGAAGTATGTTAAATTGAGATAATTCCAAGTTTCTTCTGGAAAAGGTTACATTTTTGTCGGTATTAATAACAATTAAATCAGGAAGCTCGGTAAAAGACTGCCCCACCAATACCGGGATATTTTGGTATTCAACTCCAACAACTCTTACTAAAACAGTACCATCAACTTCATCAATTTTAAGACGTACCATTGCTGAGCCTAGTAGTAGTAGTAGTAGTAGCCGTGGCGTGATGGTTAGTGCGATGGACTGTCACGCCGGAGGTCTAAGGTTCGATCCCCAGCCTCGCCACCTATTTATTTAAAAAGAAAAAACGGCTACTGCCTCTTGCGAGGAATTGACAAATCCTCCAAGAGAATCTCCTGTCACAGAAAAGTGCCGCTCGTTAGCCGTTCAGATTCGGCAATAAACTGTAGGTCCCCTCCATTCCTGCAGACACGCACACAGGAATGGTTGAGAGTTGTAAGTCACTAGGCCCTAGTTCTTCATGAGCTGTTGTGCCATCAAATTTATTTATTTTTTATTGCTGAGCCTAAACTAATAACAAAGCCTTTACCATAACCATGCAATGGAGTATTATCCTTCCAATTAACTTTAAGTTTAAGTCGGACTGCTTCTTTATGCTGAATTAACGTGCACGAGCTACCGAAATCAATATATGCTTCTATAACGGTGCCATTTAGTGTTATACTTTCATGATATTTTTTGATATTTGTATTGGAAGCTGTACCCTCCAGTAAAGCTATGGGTTTTCCAGGCTGATTTTTTTTTTGGGCAGATTGTTTTGTCATGAAAAGCACTCCTGGATAGGTCACATCGCTTATCTGCTTTCGCATCACAACTGTTGGCATAGTGTCCCTTTTTGCTACACTTGCAGCAAACAATATTATCACTGTTTTGAGATTTTGAAAAAGATTTTTCCTTTTTGTCATCCACTGTTCATCATTGTACTGGCTTAAGAAAAAGTAGAGTTCTTCGGGGGTATTAAATCGCCCAGCTCTTGCACCTGTCTTCACCACTCTATCGTCCAGACCTCCAATCAGGCAAGCTACTGCTTTTTTACCCTTAATGTCACAAGCATTCAACAAAGTCATCATTTCGTGGTAGTATTTCATATAGCTTTCGTTGGGTTTCTTACGTCTACGAGTTACCTCGCACAATTGTTCGTAGAAATCTCGTTCGCTTGCGAAAGATTCTAACAATTTAACTTTCCATTCTTCCCAAGAACATTTCAAACTTGGCAACCCTTTGTACCAAGTTTTAGCTAATCCTTTCAACTTTCCTAACGCATTGTACACAGTTGCTTGCTCAGACCACAGACAAGAGAAATATACAGATGTAGAATATGGTCATCATCGAGTTTAGTTCCCTTCTTTGACGTAGATGGCCTTAGTTGCCCTGTTTTTAGATTATTTTATGATCATGCAAGCCGCATTGGTTATCAAACACCTTATCTTCTATGAAATTTTTCATAGAAGAGCCAAAAGCAACATTTTTGCCTTTCTTAATACACGAGGAAGCGAGAGGACAATGAAGGACACAACGTACATGCAACAAGATACAGAAACAGAACAGAACATATACGACAAACAACATCCATATCCAACTCGAGGGTGGTTTTTGTTTTCAGTATTTCTATTTCATTTCTTTTCTTTATTTAGTGCAAATCAAGTTTGGGTAGTGTAAGGTCGTGATGGGCGTGCAAATAATTATTTTTTTCCTCTGTCGGACTGGCTAGACAGAATAGTTTTGTACTTAAAGATTTTTTATGGCTGTCATCAAAACGGATGAATTTAATTTTTTTTTTTTGAGGGAGGAAAACATTTATCCTTTCGCTAGCGCCACATACGGTATCTGATCCGCTTTTTAGTTGCAAACATTGTAGGTATTCAAAAAAAATTACACACTAAAAGAACTGAATATTTTAATAGCCTTAAAAGAAATAAAACAAATCCGTAACGATTACAACCACACGAAATCTGCAAGTGCAAAACTATTCTGTCTGCCTATATATCCAGTCTGGAAAAGAAAAAAAATTCGCATGAGCATCGACAACCTTAGCATCTCCAAACTTGATTTATGTATGTATTTACATATGTTTATGTAAGATATACATACATATATAAATATATGTATATATACATATATATTATATATATATATATAAATATATGTATATATACATATATATTATATATATATATATAAATATATGTATATATACATATATATTATATATATATATGTATATAAACAGGGTGTCCCCTAATTCTTGATTCATGTTTTAGGGGTTGATTCCTAGTATGTATCTATCATTCTAAAAAAACATTATATGGGTGAAAAACTCTGCTCCCTCGTAAGGAGGGGATGGGCAATTTCTGAAAAATTGACATAAAATGAAAAAAAAAATTATTAAAAATTAAAGAAAGTACATACAATGGTATGCTATAGCTTTGTTGAAAGATTCTTTGATTTGATTTTTTAAACCAAGTTTTTTCACACCCTGCATTATACATAGTCTACAAGGTGATTAACCTAAGGTGTGACAAAAAGGTAGAGCGTATTGGAGTGGGTGGTTTATTTCCTCCGTTTAGCCGGGAGGTGAGAATTTCTAAAAAATTGACTTTAAAAAGACAAAAATTATTAAAAATCAACAGTTACAGTAACAATGCCATAATAACCTTTTTGTATATTATGAAAATATCTTATTTTATTAGATATATTTTTAAATAAATCTGTTTTAGGGAATTTTGAAATATTCATTTTCAAACTGATTGTTTTTTTAATTTTACGTAATTAAGTACTGATTTTGTTTTCAAAATTCAATGCTATTATTAGTTTTTAGTCAAAAACAGAAAACCGGATGCTAAAATGTCTTTCAGTTTTTGAGAAAATTAAAAATAACGGGATGGGTAAATTTCTAAAAGAATTGACTTAAGGGGAGGTTTCCCTCAAGAAAATAGGTGGGAACTTCACGTTTAGCTGTATAGCATCCACAATTTTTCAAATATTTTATTGAAACAAAAGGATTTTGATTGAAAAATATTAGGCAAACATATTTGTTTACTTTAAAAATTAAAAAAAAAAAAACTTTGTACCTCAAATCCGCTACAGAAAATAAAATATCCACAATTTTACGGAAGGGTTTCGATGAATCACTGGGGCATATTTTAGAAATCATTTTTTTTTTTTTTATATTTTTTTTTGTAAGAAAATAAATGTTTAAAGTAAAATTCGTCCTTTTTTGTTTAGTAATTTTATAATTTATTCCAAAAAAAAATGTGCAATTGTTCATAATATAAGCGAATTTACAAGGTAATTTGGTTACGCGATTTGACAAAACTTCAAAAGTTTTAACGGTAACGATCCCAAATCAGGTATATTATATGGTGTGTTATTTAAATTTTTTTCAATTTTTTAAAAATACATATAAAAGTCATCTTAGGTCAAAAACCAAAAAAATACGTTTTTTTTGGTAATATTTTTTTCAAGATCCTGGGGCAAAGTCTTGCTGTTTTTTTCTTTTTTTGAAATTATTTATGTTTTAAAGAAAATATGTTTAATAAATCAATTTCGTCAAAATTTTTTTGTTCATAACATAATTTAAAATGCAATTTTATTTACCAACATTTGAAACGTCATTGTGAAGAAAGGATAGCTTACTCAATTTTCAGTTATTTTTATTATTATTTTTCAATATTTTTTTAACTAGTTTCGAGGACAAAAACAGAAATTACTTGCATAAGTTTTTTTATTAAAATAATAGAAAAAGGTTCTATTTCGCATTTTCTAACAACAAATTCCCTTGCACACGCACACAAAGAAGCCTGCAGTTCACAAGAATTCCGCTCCATCAGCGCGGGTCATTTGCAAGAAAAATTTCCCACATTCGCTCTCACTCTCCTGTCTTTTTTTTTTGTGTTGACTTCTTCGTCAATGATCTCTCATCATACAGAAAATATAAAAAATTATTTTTTGGACGTGGAAGGTCGCGGTGGGATTTAGGTAGACACAATTTTTTTAACTGTGTGCAGTTAGGTAGTATATATTTCTAATGACGGGATGGAAAAGACTTATGTATAATTTTGCTAAAGCTAACTTGAGGTTGCTTTTTACTTATGAATGAATGCATGGTTACATTGTCTTTGTGTCGTTCGATGCGATCAATAGGTAGGTATACACCCAAGATTTTTTGAGGCAGGTTAAGAATAAGGAAATTAGTAATTCTGAAAATGTTTTTGATAAAATGTTCGTGTCTGCGAAAAAATTAAGAAATGTGTATAGGTAGGTAGGAAGTTAGTAAGGTATCTATCATTTATTTTTCAATGGGGATGTTTTAAAGAAAATAGGGATCTATGAAAAATCTTTGACGTACGCAAAATTAAAATACAGTTTTGAAGACAGGTTGATTCTTAGTAGGTACGTATTTATTCATAAAGTGAAGTTTGCCTCATGATTGGGCAAATTTGCTTGCCGACCGCTCCATCAGTGCGGGTCATTTGCAAAAAAATTTGCAAAATTCAGTCTCACTGTTTTGTCTTTTTGTTTGCTCTGATGTTGACTCCTATTTATTATCTATGGTTTTTTTTTCTCATCTCATAGGAAAAAATCTATAAAAAATCTTTGACGTATGCAAATTTTGAATACAGGTTTGTAGATAGGTTGATTATTAGTAGGTTCGTAAAGTATTTATGTATAGGTATAAAGTGAAGTTTGCCTCATGATTGGGCAAATTTGCTTGACCACTACGCCATCGTAAAAATATATTGTTTTTAACTTTCCATTGGAAATTATTGTAAATGGTCCGATTTGTGGGATCGAAAATTTGAACATTTCTTCACGTTTCCAGCTCTGGAATACCTACAAATTTATAGATTTTAAGGCGCCAGTTATAGCTATCATTGAAATTCGTCATTGAAAATTTTTTTTTCGTAATAAATATTATTAGAATCATCAGCTTCACATTGGCATCAAAATAATAACTGATTTTGCTTTTTAAGTGCCTTAAAACTTAAATTAAAATTTGAAATTTTAATGATTAATTTCAAGACGTTTAGAAAGTAAAATTTATAAATATTTTGATGCCAAAATAATGCCTATGCCTTAATAAATATATATCTGCCCAAAAAAAATTTCAATTCGGCCGAACCTTCAACACAAGCTGACTTTCATTATTTTTCAATGATCATTGAAATAAAAAGATATTTCATGTGAAAGGTTGGGCCGAATTTATTTCTTTTTTTGGCCAGATTTATTAATTAAGCCATAAGCTTTATTTTGACATCAAAATAATCATAGATTTAGCACCCTTAACGTCTAAAAATGAATCATTAAAATGTTCAATGATGAATTTCAATGATAGCTATAACTGGCGCTTAGAGATGCCTATGTAGTATGTATACGTACGTTCGTGATCTTTTTTCGTCGACGATATATTGAGAACAAATAAAGGTATCGACATCAAATAAAGTTTATTTTATTGATAATAAGGCAATAAAGTGTAAAAAAGGCTTTCAGAAAAATTCAATTAGCTCTTGTATTTTATTACCGTAATTAAAAAAGTTGTAAAATTGCTGAAATGTGGAATATTATTTAAAAAAACCTGCTAAAAATTGTTAAAAATGATTTTCGGCTCGAATATCTTGAGAACACACAAAGATATTAACTTCGGGCTTATATTATTCTATTGGTACACAAAACTATAGTTGATGATTTGTAGAGTTTGTAAAAAAATTCAATTGACAGTTTTGACAAAACTATAAAAGAAACTGCTAAAAATTAAAAAAAAAAAATTTCGTGTTGCATATATTTAGAGCAAACAGCCCAACATTTGTTTTCGAAGATTTTGAATTAGTCCTTTTTTTATAAAAAATAACATCGGATATTTTTTTTTATTATATTGCAATTTTCTCCTTACCAGACGTGTGTTCATAAAAAAAATTATAAAATATTTGTTTTTGTTTAATTGTAATTTGTAATTAGGCTACAGACTAGGGCTCCTAACCGTAGGTACTTATAGGGTGATTTGCATAGATATGGTGTGGAATAAAAGCTAGAGCATATACATATGTAGGTTGGGTCGAGATTTGAGACAAGAAAAAAAATTGCATACGAATGAGGGTGTATTCCCTCTCGGTTAGCAATTTTCTAAAAAATTGTCTTAAAACAAAAAAAATTATTAAAAACCAACGGTAACGATAACAATGCTTTGCTATACCTTTTTGTAAAGCCAGAAATCTTTTATTTAATTTTTTTTAAATAACGTTGTTTTAGTGAACAGTTTGGGTAAATTAATTTTTAAACTCCAAATTTGGAAAACAAAATTTAAAAAATTGTGTTCATTCGGAAGCTTTTTCGCCGACGATATCTCAAGAACTTATAAGGATATCGACTTCAAATAAATTTTTTTTACAGATAATAAGGCCATAACGTGCAGAAAGGATTTTCAAAAAAAAATTCAATTAAGTAGTGGCTTTTTTATTACAGCAATTTTAAAAACAAAGTTGTTAGAAGGCTTGTTTTTCGAATATCTCTAGAACCAATAATGCTATCGACTTTAGCCTGGTTTCTTTCTATGCATAATGACGTACAGAAAAATTGGTAGTACTTTTTTTTAATTAAAAAAAACATTACAAATTGTTAAAAAATATCGAATATCTTGAAAACACATAAAGATATTAACTTCGTGTTAACTTTATTGATAATCGGTAGTTTGTAAAAAAATTCAACTTAAGGTTTTTTTTTCTAGGCCAAAAAAAAAAAAACTGCTTAATATTGTTAAAAAATGTTTTACGGCTCGAATTTCTCGAGAACAACCAATGATGTTAACTCCCAGATAATTTTACCCTACACACAATGCCATAATTAGTAATATTAATGTTTGTAGAAAAATTCAATTGACAGTTTTTTTTTCTAGGCCAAAAAAACTGCAAAAGAAACTGCTAATAATTGTTGAAATTTTTCGTGTCGCATATATTTAGATCAAACAGACTTCCCTTCATTGCAGAACTGAAAAGTTTTTCGAAGATTTTTAATTGGTAATTTTATTATAAGAAATAACATTGGGTGTCGAGTTTCAAAGGGAACCAATGGGAAGTTATCAGCGTGGGTCAAATCCTCTTTGTTTCTGTTTTAAGACAACTTTTTAGAAAATTGCCATCCTGGCTAAACGAGTCGAATAGACCCTTACTACTATAAAAAATTTTTTTATCTCGAGTCTCGACCCAACCTATTGCTCTAGCTTATATTCATAACCCTTTTTTAGATAACTGCCTATACCGGCTAAATCGGGGATAATGGACCCCTCCTATAAGATTTATGTTTTATCTCGACCCATCTGCACGCTCTTACACACACCTTAGGTATGTAATATAGGTAACATGTATATATGACATATATCTAACTAAACGTTGACTTTACTAATGCAATCCATTTATCTACCACCTACATACGTCACTTGAGAAATTTATTTTGCATCAAAATAATAACAAAAAAATTTGTTCTTTTTCAACAGTTTATTAAAAAAAAATACCTATTCTACCTAGGTATTCATCCTAATTTTTTCATACCTACCTAAGTTAATTTTTTTTATTTTAGTCATGCACAAAAATCCTCAAAACAAAAACTAGGTACATTTATAAAAAATAATAAATGACCACGAACGAACGAAAGTAGGTATATACCTGTATCCAAAACATGGAAAAAAGAAAAGTTTCGCCACCAAAACTAAAAGAAAACAACAAAATACTTAGGAATAAAAAAAAAAAACAAAAATGCTGTTCCTTTCCCCGCCAATAAATCTCAGCAGCATTACCTTCTGTCTTCCTGCTTTAGCTCACATATTGCTAGCTATGTCTACGCATACACAATGTTTTTTTTTTTCTTCGATCTTGTCTTGTTACTTCTCGTGCAGTCTGCTTGTGCGATGCGTATGTGCGTAAGTGCGTAACTCTGTCTCTGGCTCTCAGAGTAATTTCCTTTTCACATATGGTACCTTTTTTGAATTCTCTTGTTCTTGTCTAACTACTTCTAGTAGTGCTGCTTCTGCCTGTGCGTTTCGTATGTGCATAACTGGCTGAACAGAATGGCGACGCAGACGGAACCGGAGACGGAGCTGGAACAGCTGTCAAAATATTGAATACACGCAAATTCAAAAAAAGGACTGACTTAGAAGAAAAGGGAAATTAATTCTTTCACTAATACATTCAAATGCATCTACATGAAATCTGAGTTTCCTTCTGAAGGGAACCTACCCTTAAGTCTCGGGAGCATCCGAAGGTTAATATGTTCTAGCGGAGATTCACTTGAAAATTCAACAACAATAGGCATGTGGTCTGAAAAAGTTTTACATTGTACTTAAAATTTTTTGATGCGCTCAATCCATTCATTATTTACTGCACAGAGGTCGATTACTGATTGCCCTTGGCCCCCTACGAAGGTATAGTGACCATCATAATCACCCTCAGTGCAACCATTTAAAATGATAGAGTCATACATTTGCAGCAACTCTAGCATCTCAGCACCGTTTTTATTGCAAGTATTGTCTCTAGATTTCCTGTTTATTTATTTATTTACGTCTATAAGTAACAAAATTTTCTTAGACTAAGCAGATATGTACTTAAAATAACTTAAATACTATAACAAAATAATTATCTTATTCATTAATGGCTTCAAGAATACTAAACTTAAAAATATTTCTATTCAATTCAAGATCAATTACATTTGCATAACGGTTAAAGTTAATACAAGCATTGGTGATTGGTTCATTACGACCATAATTTGTAGCATGATGAGAAATTCCTCAATTCTAGGTCTTAGAGTTCTTGAGGGAGCATAAATACCAAACAAAGCTAAAAGAGGAGCACAGTCAATATGCCCTCTCGCAAAAGTTATAAAATAATATGTTCTTCTAAATGATAGAGGCTTTAAACCAATTAATTCACATCTGCTCTTGTACGATGGTAAGGAAGTAGACCAATTCAGTTTTCGAAGCGCATATCTAGAAAATCTTCTTTGAATTTTTTCAATACGTTGCATATCTTTATTAAATAAAGGAGACCATACTACACAGCAATATTCTAGAATGGGACGAACTAAGGAAATATATAGAGCCTTCAATGTATAAGGATCTCTAAATTCAGAGGAGTTCCTAAATAGAAATCCCCACATAGCGTTAGCTCTAGAAATTATGTAGTCAAAATGTATATTTAAAGCTAAATGCGAGTCAAAAATGATTCCCAAATCCTTTTGGCTAGTAACTGTTTGAAGAGTAACATTTTGCAGCTTATAATCAAATAAGATAGGAAATGCAGACCTTGAAAAAGACATAGTGATACATTTGTCTATATTCAAAAACAAGGAGTTTTTACAACACCAATCATTCATTTTATTAATATCTGTCTGTAAATCATAACTGTCAGCAATAGATTTAATAGATTTGAAGATTTTAACATCATCCGCGAACATAAGACAATTTGAGAAATTAATTACAGACGGGAGATCATTAATGAAAAGCAAGAACAACAAAGGGCCTAAGTGACTGCCTTGCGGTACACCAGAATGGTTCAATATCTTAAAAGATGTTTTAGAACCAATTTTTACAAATTGTGAACGATCCACCAAATAGCTACTAATCCAATTAAGAAGGGCAGAGTGGAATCCCAAGATTTCCAATTTTTTTATTAAAATTCGATGACTAACCCGATCAAACGCTTTAGAAAAGTCAGTAAAAATAACATCGGTTTGACATTTATTTTCCATGTTTTTTAAACAAAAATTTGTAAAAAGCGAAAGATTAGTCGCAGTAGACCGCCCCTGGACAAATCCATGCTGGTTTACCGATATATGGTTCCTAACGGCACCATAGATTTTTTGTTTGACAATAGACTCAAAAATCTTCGGAATCAGTTGCAATTTAGAAATGGGTCTGTAGTTTTCAACAGCTTGTTTTGGACCAGATTTATAGATGGGAGTGATATACGAATATTTCCATGCATCTATAAACAGATTTCAGAAAGCAATTATCTCATCTTCAGATATGAACATGGATCCCATATCCGTTATTTGAGTTATTTGAGAGATGGCTGGCGAAATCTCTAAATTTGAAGCATCGACTGTAAAGTTAGATTGGAAAAAAGCTGCAAACATGTTACAGATTTCAGAAAGATCACTACTAACTTTTTCACAGTATTTCATGTTAGGGGGTATCCCCATAGACTTTCTTTTTGAATTATAAAATTGCCAAAAAGCTTTAGAATCACATTTGATTTTTGATTCAAGAGACCAGAAATACTGATTGTATAAAAACTTTTTTAAAAAATCATATTCTTTACGCAAACGACAGTAATTGCTTCGAAAATGTGAATTAATCTTGCTTTTTCTATAAGTCTTGAGCAATACATTTTTTAATCTTACTAAGCCTTTAGAATACCAAACCGGTCTATTTGACTTGCCCTTAATAGCCTTCTTTGGTACAAATCTCTCAAATACGTTTTATATTAATTTTACAAAAACTAAATAGCTAGAAGATAAACAAGAATGGGATAAAAGAGAAACCCAATCTAAAGTATTATTGTAACCGTTGATGCAAACATAATCGGCCCTGTTAAAGTCGTATTTATAACTTATATTAGAGTAAGAATCGGATATAGATTGAAAAATTGATAAATTAAACAATACATTTAACGCTTTTTGATGAATACTATTATTTAAAAGTGGGTTTTCATCTTCTAAAACTACAACATCGAGATCGTTTTGAATATAAATCAGATCTAAAATTCTACCAATATCATTAACAACATTATTTACTTGAGAACAATTTAAAGCTGTAACCAAAACTTCAAAGTCCTTTAAGACATGAATTGGAAATAAACATTTATCATCTTGTGAATAAAGCCATTTTAAATTACAAAGATTAAAATCTCCTAAGATGACAACAAAGGAATTATTTTCAAGCTTAGAAACAACATTCTGAATATTTTGTACATGCGAATAATAAACAGCAATGTCAGACTTAGGAGGTATATAAGAAATAAAAAAATAGATATTGATCTTAATTACATTGTTTTTAACATGAGAGTTAAGCAAAAATTCAACGCAAACACAAATCTGTTCTGTCGATCCAGAGGAGTTTGACAATTCAATCTCGCGACAAATAAATTTTGAATTAAATGCAAGTAAGACCCCTCCTCCTCTATTTAACCCAATAGATGTTGCACTTCGATCTTTTCTAAAGACAATAAAACTAGAGTCAAATAGTTCTGTAGATAATAAACCGTCATAGAGCCATGTTTCAGTGAGCGCAATCACAGAATGGGTGCAATCTAAAACTGATGAATAAAATTGATTAGTTTTAGTACGCATACCTCCCACATTCTGGTAATAGAGTGAAAAATGATCAAACGCATCAATATCGGCAGCATCAGGAACAACAGGAACAATTATTGGAGCCGCATTTGATATGTATTGGACTGTAGTGATTTGTGCGTTGCTTGTCCTTGCATTCAAATCCCCGATCAATAAAACGCTTTTATTCGCCAAGAGTTGCATTGTGTTATGTAGCTTTTCAAAATCATGTTCCCATTTGTTACAATTAACGTAGTAGGGTACAATGTACATATTCTGTTGTAATCGTTTTACTACTGTTGTTCCTTCAAGTTCGTCGAAATCATACGTATTTAATAATGTAGTTTTAATACCAAAAAGGTTTCCTCCACTTGCACGACCTTTAATTGAAGTTTTAGTTGCTTCGCCCCATATAAGCTTATAGCCACAGAAATAGTTCTTAAATTTAGATATATTCTCTTCCGTTACATGAGTTTGAAATAAAAAAAATATTTCAAAATGTTTGACATAGTTAAAAAAATCTACAAATAAAAGTTTATTATGTAATCCAGAAATATTGTATGATAAAATTTTGTAAGAAGTATCTGCTGACGGCAGATAATTTTCAATTTTTTAATAATCTACTACAATTTGGAGGTTCGTGTACCACCCCTGTTGCATCTGAAGTATCAGATCTACTCCATCCAGTCTGACGTCTGTTTGACATTGACATCATGCTTTCTCTGACAAATCCAAAATCCAGATTACCAAAAATGTTTTGTAGTTCAGATTCTCCGTTCATATTTTTATATTTAAGGATGTTATTATTATCTAAATAAAAAATTTTATCCCCAATGACTAAAGTATTGTTTTTTAATATAACTGATTCGATTGGCTTAATTTTCTTGACTGCATTACGATACCCAAGAAGAATTCGGCGTTTAAATTGCGATTGTTTACTTAGATCGCGTTGAATAAATGTGCCTGTGTTTTTTAGTTTAAATGCATTTTTTAACATTTTTGTTGCGCTTTCGTTTGATCCCGTGTTAAGTTTAAGTTTGATTACTTTGATGTTCTGACTTAGTTTGATAGCCTGTGGCATTTGTTGAGCTTGGTTTTGGTCGTCCAACAAAAGCATGGTTAAGCTTCGTATTCGTTCTTGAGGCTCAACACCGTCAAATGGAAAAAATTATGTTTTTGGCCTTGACTTCTCTACTTTGATGTTCGAGTTCCTTTTCTAGCAGGTTACAACGAGCTTCAAAATGAAGAACTCTTTCCGACAATCCCTGATTTTGTTGCCTTAGATCGTTCAGCTCTTTGTTAAGCTTATTGACGTCATCCTTGGTAGCCAAATTGGAGATGGCTAGAGGGAGTTCTTTGTGTAGTGCATCGTCAATAATAGATCTGATATGATGGAAATAAAAACTTTAGAAGTTCTGTCATTATACCGATGTGAATGTGAATTTTCTTCAGGTGACGTTAGCTCAGCTTTTCTTTTGTTGCCGATCATGTGACAATATATATAGGCTTTGATTTTTTTCTTACGGCTTAAAAACTAAGAATACCTGGGTGTATTTGTGAAGTTTATTTGTAGATATATTAGTGTCTTCAAGTGTGTATACTTTTATAATTTAGTTTTAAATTTTAATATATTTAAAACTGAAAATTAAAGCGAGCGATATAAAAGTTGAACTATTCACTATTATAGCAGAGTTGCCAACCAATTTATTATAAGTATTATTTTATAAAAAAATATTTTTTTTAAGTAACATGCTAAATTTTTGTATTAAATATATAATTATCTGAAACACCCTGTAAGTTGTAATACATATATAATATATGTATACGAAATACCCTTAATTTGATATTATGTATTATTTTATTAATACATATTTTTTTTTAAAGTAAAATGTTAAATTTTTGTATTAAATATATATTGATTGTACTAAATTTTACAGGAGAGCAAAAAACTTCCTATTTTTAAAGTTAGTGGTGTTATTTTCTTGAAATTTTAACCACTTATTTTTGAAAATGTTTATTATTGATCAACATAACTCAAAATTAAAATAATGCAAAATTTAATATTTTTTTGGACATACACACTTTACCTTGAATGTGTCGCTCGCTCTGGACTTAAATAGTTTTCTTATTCAGATTTTCTTATAAAGTAAAATATTTCTGGAACAAATAATAATATTAAATAAAACTATTTAAATTTAGACTTTGAACAATAAATTATGTTATTAAGAAACAAAAAAAACGAGAATCGTTATGTACTTCAAATTTAATTCAAATTGGATCAAATAATAAAATAAAATTATGTAGTATTAAAACTTTAACAAAAGATAACGAAAAAACTTTAAATTCATTTGGAACACAAACATACAAGACATATTTATAGCGATTTATTTTGTGGCAAATGGAGTTGCATCATAGAAAGCATGATAGTCCGACTCTAAACTTTTTTTAAAGCTTGCAAGTGGTCGTATTTTTCTTTTTGATTTTTCTTCTTTCAAGGTAGAGCGCAGGTAATGTCCATATTCCAATTGGGATTTGTTGTTTCAGTGTTGGCCGCCGTACATCTAATGTAGTCCATACATTACCAGAGTGCTTCAATTTGTATTGAATAACAATATCTGGAGTATATTTAATTTGTTTAAGATCATTAACTGTTGGCTCACCAACCTTTCGACCTGGTCTTATTGATGTAAAGTATTTAATTTGTTAAAATTTCTTAAAAAAATGTATGGTAAAGGTATTGAACTTTATATGGGAAGGGATTTAGGCAAGCCATTTCGCAATGAGTAATGTAGTCTGCTCGGACATTAATGTCTTTATTTCGAATTCTTCTTTCAATAGTCGAGTGCATCGAATAAGCCTCCATTTGTGTATGGCCTTATAAAGATATTTTTGAATTATAGTTACCTTAAGCTTAGTACGCAGATCGGGAAAAGGCAAATTTTATCTCTACAATATTCTAATCTCTAATCTCTAAAAAGAATTTAATTCTTAATGTACTCCCCATGTTTATATTTTTGAATAAATAGAATAAAATAAATAGAATAATTTAAATAAAACAAAGCTGAGGGACTTATGTTATACAGAAACTTAAAGTGGAATTCTTCACGTAAAGACGCTTTTCAAAAATAAAAATTTGTATGATCTGCAATTTAAGCACACCCACTTTCTTTGTTTCAAAAAAAATATGTATGATTTTAGGGAACAGGACCATTTCGATTAAAAATGTACATATACATATTTTGTATTTCGTAAGTGTCTTTGTAATTTAAGTGACTGAATTATTAATATTCCTTAATAAGATGTTATTGTGATTTATTTAATTTTTTTTCAAGTAAGGACTGTTTGTTATTTAAAAGATATTGTTTATTTAATTTTTAAAAAAATTTAGGTGAGGCTTTTTTGATTGAAAAAGGAACCTTTTTTCTCAAGTGAGGCATTATTTTGCCCAAAGTGGTTGGCAACGCTAAGTGAGACTCAACCTTCGGAAGTAAGTTAAACAAATTAGCTAATTTAATTCGAGTAGCATTCAATCTGGTCTGTGGAGTAGAATTTATAGTGTCTTCATTATGGTCATTACTGTCATTAGTATAGAGTTGGTCATTCGCAGTTTCATCATTGATATTAGTTTTAATCCACAATAAAGCGATGTTATTTTTTAGTCCAAGAGTATTGTTGAACATATTTTTGCACACCCGGTATGTCATGCCATTGTTTTTCAGCCGGTACGTAACACTAAAATTTTGTCTTGAATTTTCAGCCTGACCTCGTCGTCGTGTAACGGTTTTTATATTTGTCAAGTTTCTCACATATTCTCGTTTTTCTGGCCAGCTTTTTTGCCAGAATGCGTCAAAAATGGAACGCCTTTGCAGTTCGCTCAACTTTCTGCATTCTAGTCGAGTGTTTTTTTCGGAGAGCTTGCAGGTACATGGATTGACGACAAATTTTCCAGGTTTTGCTATCTTATATTCCTAATGGCCATTTGATTTTTGTTTGCCATTATAGGGCAGCCCCATTTCCCTCTTTTTTTATTTTCTTCAAACTTCAAACTCTTCGTTTTGTCTAGCCTACGTTTTCTTTTTACTGGCAACTTTTCCTCGTTCAAAGATTTTTCCAGTTCCACAGTGTAATCTACTTGGGAAATGTCGTGTGCTATTATTATGTCATTATCGAGCGCTTTTTCCAAAATATTGAACTCATCCACAGAAGTCGTTCTTGATTCCTGCGAAGACTCTTTATCATTGTTGTTTTGTAGTTTGATATTCAACAAATTTAACATTTGTAGCCGTCGAGACATGATAAGAAGCTAAAAAAGGAGAATTTCATATAAAGTCACATTGTAATGGCTGTAACAAGAAATGTGTATCTCCTTCTTTCTAAAATAGTAGAACGAGTGCAAATGGTGTAACTCTTTTACCAATTTTCCGAAGATTTTGTAGGAAAAATATTGATTTTTGTCATTTAACAATTTTTGTAGGACACTTACCGTAAATCTGTTATTAAATAAATGTTATCACAATTAATAACAGAAACTTATGTTCACGAATATTAGTTTTCTTCGCAACACGATATCACTCACAACCTTTTACAACTGCAAATTGCGGAGATACACTTTTTCTCCACTAGATTGATACGTCGCGGAGTTACACATTTTTCTAAACTGCCATTCTAACGGTTATTATAAACAAAGTAGGGATTCCCTGTTTTAGGGATTGTAGTATATGCTTAAATCTAATAGATGGCATCAAAATTTCATTTTCGAAAAATTTGGAGTTATACACACTTTGCACGCGTCACCGACGATTTATAGCATATGTATGCAAAATATCTCTCTCTTAGATTGTGTTTGCAAAGAGAGAACATATTTCTCAAAGTTAAAAAAAATATAAGAACAAATAATATTAGAAAAAGAAAAACAGAACATGATTTGTTGGGCGGTAAGCGTTTAGAAAAATTAGCAAATTTTTCAAGTGTGCAGATATGCGCAGCAACTTAAAACGCAATATGAAAGGTGAAATGTCAGCCTTTAATAGTTCCCTCCTGAATAACCCTGAATACATTAAAATTTTCTCCAATAAATGTAAAAATCAACAAAAAAAACACATTTTTTCACTTAAAAACACAACAACAAAAAACTGATCACCCTTTTAAATATAATTTTACTCACTTACTTATTCTCATATATTGTATTAAATAAATAAAAAATAAACACTTCAATTAAGACTCACAAAAGACGTTTAAAAGTGAAAAACCTGTTGTGGACGCCCGAACGCCAGTTGAAGTTCTGAAAATGACAGATGCGACCGTCAGATTTTAGTTATAACTTACTACGGTGGTCGGTCTACCTTGGACGTGCCTATCTGTCACGAAAATTTGACATAGTGTTATACTGTAATACAAAATAAGTGTTATACTTGGACAGATTCTGATGAGCTGTCATCTTCAGGTGGTGTAACCTATTAGGCCAGTCCCACGAAGAAAAAATCTCTGAGCGCTCAGAGATTTTTTTTCGTGGGACAAAAAATCTCACCTGAGCACTGAGATATTTTGCTGAGATATGTGAGATGAAAAATTTTTGGATTCATTTCTCAGTTTTCTTTCTCAGCCAAAACAGCTGTTCTTTTGACAATCAAATTTAATTTTTTTTGTAGTGCGCAAGTGCAAAAGTGGTAAATAAATACAAAATAAAGACGGAATGTTAATAAAAACTAAAATAAATTGAACTTTTTATTATTTCTCATTCATTTCAATAAGTTTTCTGCTTCAAAAATTAAATATTTTAAGCAAAAGTTGAAAGTGATTTTTCAGAATTTCAGTACGAGAATTATAACACCTGAGTTTTTTACAATTGAGCGGAGAATGTTGTCCCACCAAATGATTTCGCCTCCGTCAAATTGACATTGAGCGCTCAGTGAGATTTTATTTGGTAGGACACGCCTATTGTTATGACTGCGCTATCCGGTTGTATAAACAGATCAGCAGATAGAGGCGATTATAAAAATGTTATATACTTCAAAAAAGTTAATTTTACGTTGTTTGGACTACATTGATTGTCCACTGTCAGTTTTAGTAGATTCCCCTTTAAATGTTAAATCTGAAACCTACATAAAGTGGAGTTTGACCAATACAGCGGATACCCCGGGATTGAAAAGCGGCTGCGTGCATCCCATTATTTTCCAGCACCACCTATTAGAGAATATAGGAACTGCGAACAAAAATTGCGAAAGATGGCGGGGGCCATATGGAGTTTGGAAATGTCAAAATGATATCGAGGCGAAATGGTGTCTCACCACTACACTGGCATTTTTAAAAGCAAATACATACACGGGCGGGTGTGTTGGATCGTATGATTTGATAACTGTGAGGTAGGAGAATTGTTGGTAGGAAAATAAAGTGGCATGTCCGTTTACCGAAACCCCGTATGATCGAAACTTCAAGATCAAAAGAATTCTCTCCGTGGGTGAACACGAATTAAGTGCAATAGACTTTAACTGGCCACAAAAAAAAAAAAAAAAATCAAAAGAAATAAATTTTAGAAGTTCATAAATTTGTATTGAACAAAAATTTAATAATTGTTGTGTTATAAATAAGAAAAAGGTGCGTTTTGTGCTAAAGTGCAATTTTATTTTATGTAGATTTTCTCTTAGACAAAAAAATTATTGCATTGTATATTTTTTTTGTCCTTCACTTACAATAATGTTGTAAATTTCAAAAAAAAGATGTAATTATGTAAATTATATATTAGATTTGTAATAATATGTATATTATATTACTTTATTTTATAGATTTTATGACTAATATGATTTTATGTAATATGATTTAAACGAAAAAAAATAATAAACTTCAACGCCAAAGTTGACACTTAACATGTAACGAAAGACAAAACACACACAATGACTTTTCTTTAGTCGGAACTGCAATTTTTAATGTTCTTCTTCTTGCTGGTTTTTTTTTTGTTGTCTTTTGGCACAATGTTTTACAAAAAAAAAATACCTGAACTCCTTGGTTTTTCTTTTTCCTTTCAGAAATTCCAGAAACAAATTCGGGGTATCTGGATGCTTTAGGAGGATTGCTGAGTGGTAGTGGGAAAGTTGTGGGATGGCTAATGAGTTTGGAAGCCGTAGCCACTTTTCCTTAAAAAAACGTTCGCTACTCAGGTACACAGATCCGTCACAAAAGCAACAGCTCACAAAAAAAAAACCCTCTTGAGAATGGTGGCTGCTTTGTTTTTTTTTTTTAGATAATAACTTGCAGAAATGGTCCAGTGTACGGTTAGGTATACATACAAATAACCAAAAAATATAAAGTGGTGGTGGCCCAGCGCTCCGCTGGCCAGCTGAGCGCCAAAAATTCACCAATTGTAGTATGTAAAAACCTATTTAAAATTATCACATCAACCACCAATTCCTCAAAAACTTGTATAAAACTCACCAAGAAAATATCTATTTTAAATTTTTTTCCTCCGACTTTTTTCACTTTATTGCTTATTAAGGATTTTTGAACTAAAAAAAAATTATTGTATTGTATATTAGATTTCCCCAAGGACGGGTTGGTTAAGGCCACGCTGCAACGTCACCAGCAGCGCCTTGGTGTGGTGATTGTCCGTCCGTCGTCTTTTTTTTGATTATTTTCTCTGGCCTGATTTGTGTTTTTGTTGCAGGTGAGGTTAAGTTTCGGGGGCAAGATCCCCCCCATTCCGGCAAGCTTACTGCCGTGCATCGCAGGCCGCGTCCCCGGAACTTAACATTCAAGTCCTCTTTTCAACCTCTTCCTTTCCCAATTTCCTAACCTTTCCTTTCCTTCCTGCCCTACCATCGTCCACTTATTCCCCCTCCTCTTGCTCGCAACAAACCCCGAACACCTTCGCACCGCAAACTTGACTCAAATAAATCACAAACTCTCACTTTAAAATCAATTCTCTCAGTAAAACATGCTCTCCACCTAAAATTTTTGGTATACTTGCTACAGGGAGGTATTAGCTATATATTAAAAAAATGTTTGCTTTGGTTTATGCGAATGATTTTTATAATAAAATTCCGTTAGATTGCCAGAAACCCACACTGTGCGGCGGCGGCGGCGTCATAATGGAAGTTATTTTCGGGAATAAATTGCGGGTCCCCTCCATTCCTGCAGATAAGCACCGAGGAAGTGTTGAAAAGTGTTTCACTATGCTTTGGTTCTCCCGTATGCAGTTTCTTATTTCGTCTTCAGCCTTCGAAATTATGTACACCTAGGTATACAACACCCCCATCCTACCCACTATCCTTGAGTTAAAATAATTTCGTTACCTACCAAAATGTAAGTACACACATTATGTTGTTATATTTCCTGCTACTTTCACTTTAAATATCAGATGAGTAGAGCTGAGTAGAGCTAGGTGTACGGTATACCTATAAGCTGTAAACAATGCAGATTGTAATGAATAGGGCAACCAAAAATATGCCATGCCATACACTTTCGAAGAAATATGCGCTAGAAAAACAGTATTTTTCATTAAACGTATGTATTTCTAACAGTATTTTTTTAAAGTGTTGCTAAAAAGATACTCTAGCATATTTTTGATTGCACTGGTAAATATCAATGTAAGTAGTGTTTTGATATTAAGTTGGTATTTAGGAATTGAAATCGTAACGAAATTAATTTTCATCATAATACACGAATTTATACATACATAACATACATACATAAATAATTCTATACAAATTCTAAATTTCAGACTAAACATAACCACTTATGTTTCCATAGAAATATGTAAAAATAATAAAAACAAAACATTCGTTTTCATAGTAATTAGAAAAAATTCCCATTCGAATTCATAACCCTTTTATGATTAAAGAAGTTTTTTTTTTATTGAATACATCAACCTACCATGCGATAGCAGCCCTATATGGAAACCTTGGTGGCCGATTTTCCCGGTGTCTACTTCTATTTATATTTATTCAATCTTGCGAGGAAGTGACAAATCTTCCAAAAGTATCTCTTGTCATAGAAAAGTGCCGCTCACCTTAGCTGTTCGGATTCGGCAATAAACTGTAGGTCCCCTCCATTCCTGCAGACACGCAAACAGGAATGGTTGTAAGTCGCTAGGCCCTGGTTCTTCATGAGCAGTTTGTGTCATCAAATTTATTTTTTGTTTTATAACACTTATAACATAATTATAAGTATTACCGTTATTTTCTTACCTATTTTTTTATGTATTTTTTAGTATTTTTTTAATCAAGTTGCCCCTCCCGTTCCAACGGGGGGGGGGGGGGTATACCACCCCCCCTCCTATAGTAAAAAATGCTTGTATTGAACTGTTATACAAAAAACCGTTATCATTTCTTTGCGCCTAAGTTATCGGCGTAAATTCTACACTCTTCAATATTGGAACAAAAGTATGTATATTTACCCTGATAGTATCTCCTTCCCGAAATGGAAGTTCCTCATCACAACCGTCTGGATTGGGACTCATTGTGCTGGGATCATAATCAAACATTGCAATAAAATAGCGTGCTTTTTTCAGTTGCATATGTTGTTGCTGTTGTTGGTGCTGCTGCTGCTGGTGCTGCTGCTGCTGCTGCTGCTGCTGCTGCTGCTGTTGTTGATGTTGCTGTTGTTGCAGCTGATGGTTTTGTTGCTGTTGTTGTTGAAGGTTGTGTTGCTGTTGGTCATTTATTGTCGCGCGTGAACCACATAGTGGTACCATAAACCGATTATTATTACTCATACCTTGTAGCATGTTAAATTGTGGCTGCTGATGCTGAATTGGTTGTTGTTGAATTGGTGCATTTGGACGAATTTGAGAAGTGCTTCGATTCGCTGAGTTTTGTTGAAATCCCTTTTTAGAAATAACATTAAATTTGAATTATTAAAGTTACAACAAAATCCTTTGAATGTATAGTTTATAAAAACGATATCGAATTCATAAATCGGTATACAAAATCATAATTAAATTTTTCTAACGACTTTTTCAATTACGTGTGTGGGTGGTTATTAAAAATTTAGGAAGGGTACATGACATTTCTTTTCAAATCTTAGAACTGTTATAATACTTATGTACGTATATGTAAGAATTTTTAGGAAACTTTATAAACTAACAATGGTTTTTATACTCCAGAGATTTTTTTTATAATCGAGGTTTATATTATAATATCGTATTATTTAGCCCTAAGTCATTATAGTTCAGTTAAATCGTCATGGAAAGGTCCTGGCATTGCGTGCAGAGGGAAAGTATTATTGTTTTTGGTTAATTGTTGGTAATAATATTGGCCGCGTTCAAAAGAAAATCTGAAATTTCAAAATCTGAATATTCAGAATTTTTTTGTTGAATGTAAACAAAATCTTAAATTTCAGCCAAAGTTCATTGTGTCAAATTCTCGTATTTACTTATAGAATATTTGGATTAAAGCGAAATAAAATAGAAATTTAATTATATTCGTAAATTGATAATTCATGATAAGAGCTCTGAGGATTAAATTTTATGTTACAAAATTAGCAACAAGTTTCATTTAATTTCATTATATTATGCAGTAAATTTGTTTCCTATTATCAAATGATTTTATCGAGATTTGTATATCATACAAAATATAACAAAATTATTTAACTTCAATGAAAAATTGTTCCACAATAATCCGATGGACAATTATGTGAATAGTTCTGTAAGACAAATCATTCTCTTAATTCAAAGAGTCACTTTAACAATTCACAAAAAGTTCTTTTATTTAAATAGGTAATTATTATAATTTTATTATAACAAATTTTGAGTACACAATAACAACGAAGAAGAGCGAAAATACTACATATTATATATACATATTATACATACTACATATTATACAACTTTTCAGAAATATCCCCAACTGTGGGTGTTGAGGAAAAAAAAAATACGGGATTTTAGTGGGAATATTTTTTGGGAAATTTTTATTTTATTAAAATGGCTATACCATGGGTTCTAATTTGTCTAGAAACAAAATTCACAAGATGTCAAATATCTGAAGAAAAGTCGTTATATTTGAAGAAAAGTCGTAATGGAGGTTTGTTAAGTTAGGTTTTGTTGTAAACTATTTAAATAAAAATTTAATAAAAATATATATAAAAATTTTGCAGAAAACCTCATATTTAGAATTTCACAAGAAAAAGTATTTACCTATGTGAAGGAAGATTTCGAATATACCCGTTTTTGATAAAAGGCCTAACTATGTGAATTAAGTTCGACGTTGTGGCTAATTTTCCGTCTTTTTGGAAAATTACCATATAGGTAGAAATATAGCAGGCATACTTTGTGCATTTATCTATAATTCTTTACATTGGGAACCGATGGTAGTTGCTGCAGAAGATTCTGGTTTTGCTTGTTTTTCTATGCGCCGCGTAACATCAGAACATTTGCAACCAAACTAGCATCTACTCTTAAAGCCTAGTACGCAGATCGGGAAAAGACAAATTTTATCTCCACAATTCTAATCTCTACAAAAACGTTGGAAAAATCACGCAAAATTAATGTTTTTCTTTTTTTATTCTTTTTGTAAAATTATCGATAGATAAAAATAAATAAATAAAAGTGTTTATCGTGCAAATCTTTTGACCTGTCAAAATTTTTCCCGCAAAATAATGCTTCGAACATTATTTTTCCTGGCAAAATTTAGTGGAGACTTCACCCTACAGCGGGTACAAACTCTCCTATACATTACGGAACAGTGGGTCCAAGACCATTTGGAACATTTTTGAGTTTGAAAGTTAATTTTTTAAAAACTGTTTACTAAAACTACTTGACTCAAAATAATGTTAAACAATGGATCTTTGACTTTAAGGTTATAGCCTGTTCTACGTGTTGTTATTTCTTTATAATTTTTTTCATAAAAAGTCATTTTTTTGAAAAAAAAATTGCCCCTTCCGCCTAAAGGGGGGAAGTTCCCACCTAAAGGAGGGAGGGGAATAGACACTCCTTCTGACGCAGTTCCTTTATTGTCATGGTTAAACTTAGTGTAAAACCTAGTTTTTTCACATTTCATGCGAATCGCCCAGTTTAACCCCTTTGGGTTTTCAAATGGTCTGGCATGGCAAAAGCCGCTTCCGAATGGTCTTGGACCCACTGTTCCGTGATCAGGGTAGCAATATCTAGGGATGGGTGAAAACGAATTTTGGTTTATACAATTACTAGCCGATTTGCCCGTGTCAGTTGCTTCGCAAACTGATTCTACAGATGTAATAGAATTCTACTTATATATAAAATTCTACATATGTAATAAAAATTTTATATATGTAAAATAATTCTATATATAATGTATATAAATATAAATTGTATATATACATTATTATTATTATAATATATGAATACGAAAAATTTATACATATAAAAAAAATAGAGAAAGAGAATTAAAAATTTAGATCAGGAGTGCAAGGCCCCCCTAACCAACCTCTCCTTGTGTGTACTTTCTTGTTTTGAATTACATTTAATTTTCATTTAAAAATTTTGAAACTTAAAAATCCAAACATTTTGTATATCTCTATATTTTATACTTCTATATCTCTATGTCTCTGTCTCTGTCTCTGTCTCTGTCTCTGTCTCTGTCTCTGTCTCTGTCTCTGTCTCTGTCTCTATATCTCTATATCTTCATATCTCTATAAATATCTATATCTGTATAATTATTTCTCTCTATATCTCTATATCACTATATCTCTATATCTCTATATCTCTACATCTCTATATCTCTGTATCTTTATATCTCTATATCTCTACATCTCTATATCTCTATATCTCTATATCTCTATATCTCTATATCTCTATATCTCTATATCTCTATATCTCTATATCTCTATATCTCTATATCTCTATATCTCTATATCTCTATATCTCTATATCTCTATATCTCTATATCTCTATATCTCTATATCTCTATATCTCTATATCTCTATATCTCTATATCTCTATATCTCTATATCTCTATATCTCTATATCTCTATATCTCTATATCTCTATATCTCTATATCTCTATATCTCTATATCTCTATATCTCTGTATCTCTATATCTCTATATCTATATATCTCTATATCTTTATATCTCTATATCACTATATCTCTATATCTTTATATCTCTATATCTCTATATCACTATATCTCTATATCTCTACGTCTCTATATCTCTGTATCTCTTTATCACTATATCTCTATATCTGTATGTCACTATATCTCAATATCTCTTTTTCTCTATATAACTCGTTATCTCTATATATATCTCTATAATTCTTTATCTCTATTTCTCTATATCTCTATAATTCTTTATCTCTATATCTCTTTATCTCTATATCTCTGTCTCTATATCTTTATATCTCTATATCTCTATAATTTTGTTTCTCAATATCTCTATAATGTCTACATCTCTTCATCTCTATATCTCTTTATGTATCTCTATATATCTCTATATAAGTTATAAATTAAGACGATTTACATTTAATACTTAACAAAAAAAATTAGAAAAATAATTATAATTTGGGGTGCAAATGCCCCTTTACCCCTTCTTGCGCACGCTTTGCGTTGCATTTGATTTAATCTTCATTTAAAAACTTTAACCTTTTAAATCTGACCGTTAGAATTCAAGTTATAAATTAATTCAATTTGCATGTAATAAGCACCCCTCTACCAATTTTGAGTACCCCTTGATTGTGTAATAGGTATCCAAAAAAAAAATTAGAAAAAAAATAAATAATAAGGAATGCAAATTTTGAAAATAAATAAAAGATTTACCGAAGTTATAAGCAATTCCGACCATTTTTTCTAAATATCGAATTTTAACGACCAAATCCATTGGATTTTTGCTTGATTTGGCGTTTTAAAATATTCAAAAATTCGTATCTCAGCTTGTGGTTTATGTAGAAAAATAATTTGTATACCAAAATAAATGCTGATTAGCCAAGAAAATAAATAAATTATAATGTTGAAAGTCATATGAAAAATCAGTGTTTAATTGTCAATTAAGTTGAAAACGTTCCTTTTTTTCGTTTGGAAACTCTAATTTATTCAAAATGTATAATCATGTATATTTCTATATTTGTGACAAATTTACCTATCTTATGACATCTTAACTTTAAAAATCGAAGTATTATTTCTCGACTTATAGCCGATTTTCTACAGCTGAATCGTTAATTTTGCAATTTTCCATGCTTGCCTTTGAAATATCACGAAATTTCAATTGCATAAAATTTGAAATTTTTGATTTTTTAAATATATTTTATTTCATTTAAAATGTTATTTTGGAAGATTTAAAAACAATAACTGAAGTTATAGATCATTTTCGATAACTCTTTCAGACATATTGCAAGAAAATTATTAAAAATATTTTATCGCAATTTTTTTTTTAAAGAACATTTATTGTAAGTATTAAGTCATGTATGAGTATGTTTTATACATGAAAATAAGTGCTTATTTATGCTTAATTCAAAAAAAAAGTTATTTAAACAAAATCCGTCAACTTACTAAAAAGTTATGAATGATTTAATCGGCCAAGCACTGTGCCGAAAAAAGCAAGTTTTAAATAAATTTAATTCAAAAAATAATTAATATCAGCTCTCCTGTTCAATAAATGGCTTCATTATGTTCTACATATATTTAAAAAAAATATTAGGCAATAATATTTTGGTAGCATTTTTTCTCTGCGATCAAGTTTATATAGCTTTTTTAATTTTTTAATCAGTAAAGTGGGTGAGAAAAAAAAGTAAACTCAATTTGTTTTTACATTTTTTTCAAAGTTATCATGCAATTTTATGAATTTTTTTTCCACACATTTAATGTCCGTTTTAATGACAGTATTTTAAGACTTTAACTTTTAAAATCCGTTTAGCATTTTGGATGTAAAAAAATAATATATAAAGCCGTGTCTCTTGCATTTTTTAATGAAAATACTTAAAATCGCGTTAAATTAATTTTAGTGCCTCCGCTGTTGAACTAATCTTAAAATATTGTTCAGCATTATTGTAGACCAAGATTTTTGCAATTAACATATAGTAAGAGTTTTTCAAAATTCTGAAATTTTTCATCAACTTTTGAATTTAAAATGATAAGATCCATATTGATTTCAGACTAAATCAGCTTTTTGGTATGACTTTTTTTTACGATTTTGAAATAATTTTTATACAGAAATTTAGCTTGACATTTCATCTTTCCATATTTGCTTACCTCAAGAAGATCCGATAATTATTAGCGAAGTTATTAGCCTAATAAGATGGCCTAATCGATAATTTTATATCATTTTTATAATTTAAAATACTTTTTTGGTCATTAAACCAATTAAAGGGCCCCTACAGCCTCTCCTGTTGAATTTACCCCTATACAACCACTGACATTTTTGTAGATGAGGGTTGGGGCTATAACTTTTTAGTATATTGCTTTTCGATATTTTGAAATTTTTCATCATGTTTTGCATTTTGAAAAATGAAAATCGATTTGATGACGGCTTTCCGACCCCTTTTCGTATAGAATTCTTCCCCTCCCCAAAATAATTTTTAAACATAATTAAAGCTTGACATTTCGTGATTCTTTTAAGACCTTAACCTAATCGATCGGACGTATAGTATAGAAGTTATGAATTTTTTAATCGAACAATATCAATTGAATTTTGTGATTTTCATAAAATAACTGTTATCTCCCACTGGTCGATGGTGGTTGACAATGAACGAAACAAGCAATTTTAATGCAATTTAATCGATTTCTTGATTGGCTTTTAATTAAGATTGTGAAGCTTCTAGAGATCGCACCGATTCAAATGAGGTACCAAAATTTTTGTCTTTAAACGGACATGCGATTTAAAGAAAAACCAAAGTAATCGATGTACTCAGTGATAAGTAATTAACGAATTTATTCAAGAAGTCAATATTTACCGCTATTTCTGTCTAACGGCATTAAAAAAATCAAATTTAAATGTAATTCAATTCGGAATAACAAATTCTATAATATGTACAAATTTCAACTTCCTACTGCTACTCTATAAAAAGATAATCGAAAAAAACCGTAAAAAATTGATTTGCTCATTTTTTCAAACACAAATATCTCAGCTTAACGGTACTTTAGCAATTTGAAATTTTCCAAAAATATCAAAATCTATAATTTCTATAAGACCCAAAAATTTCAATTTTCTAAATACATCCGTTAAAAAGATAAAAAATTAAAACCATCAAAAAATGAGCTGAAAAAATTGCGTCTTTTCAAAAATTCCCCACGCCCACAAAACCACGCCCACAAAAAATCCCTGAAACATGGATAACCTTTTTTTTTATCTTCTTTTGATCGCCGTAAATTTCAAATCCATAAAACAATCTCCTGATTTATTAGTATTATTTTGCCAGACATCGATTTTTGCATTTTTGAGTTTCAAACAACTTTATTTCAGAAAATAATTTTTTTAGAATTTTTTACTAAAGTATGTCAGTCTAATTTTTAAAAAATCTATCAAACACAAAAAAATTGAAGTCTCTATCTCATCCCGTTTAGAAAATAGAAAACCGACTTTACTCTACATTTACCCCTGTTTACCCTATTAATTTTTAGAATTTCAAAAAATCCCTTCTTAGTGGAGCTCTACATATATAAGGGTTTCGGAAATTTTTTTTTATATATATATATCTATAACACACAAACCTGTAGAAAGATGGGAAAAATTATGAATGAGTCAGTGAGTGAGTGAGTGTATAACTCTTTACTTTATAATAATAAAAAAAAAAAATAATATATAATAGTAAGGGAAGCATTATCTAGGGGTGGGTTAAAACGAATTTTGGTTCATACAATTAGCCTCAGTTGATTTTTTTGGGTTATCACCGTACTATTGCTCACTAACGCCGCGACCAGCAGCGACTGCAAGACTTTCATTTCTGTTATCAGCTTGACCACTGCTTTCGACTCATATACTTTTTTTTGGTTCACTTTCACACCCCAAAATTAGCTGTGGGCTCTTAGACTAATTGCACAAAAAAAAATCAGTAGAAGTTGCAAATATTGGATGCTTGATTGGCGAGGTTGGTGGTTGGGATCTTTTAATTAGACGTATGTAGGGCAACGAGACCGAGACTACTTTAAAAGCACCCGAGACGAGACCGTATTTTTGGTACTGAAATTTGCCGAGAGTCTCGCTGGTCTCGGTGGTTTGGTTTCGGTTTTCGCTAAATGAAATATTTTTTATTGAATTATTTTTTAGTAGGTAGTACTCATGTTCACTTTTTATAATATTCACTAGTTTTAAAATATCGAACCACATATGTACCTACATAGTTTTATACTTAGATGCACTGCGAAAATCCAGAGAAAAATACGTATGCATGTCATTGGAATAGATATCGCTCATTTTTCAGACTTTGTTTTTTCCACCGGAAAAAAGGTTTTTCGATTTTATTTTTTAATCCGGAAAAAGTTGGTTTTATACCTTTTGGACTGCATATAAAAGTAGTATTAAACTCTTAAATGCACTTGATAAAGATATAGGTATATTTAGAATAATTACGTGCATCCCAGTCATATAGTTTTTTATTTTAGAAACCATTATTAACTATTGCATGCATTTAGCCCTGTTTATATAATGGGAAGCATGAGTACTGATTGGCAAGTTTCATCGTATTTACATTAAAAACTTTGATTCGCCTCAAAATACATTGAAAGAAAAAACAACAATTTCACTGTTTGAAACAACAACAAAAGAAAAAACAGACTCACGAGTCTGTTTTATACATTTTCTTCGTGTTTGACACAAGACTCCACACCCCTCATTTTTCTTACCAACAAACTGCCGAGAAATCGTACTCTATCAGTTCAATCTAAACAGGCGTCTTATCTTACATCTTTGTATCACCGAAAAACACGAAAGAAACCAAGGCTAAGGATGAGACCAACACCGAGACCGAGACCGAGACGAGACTGGCACATCAAAATTTTCACGAGAAAAAGGCGAGACCGAGATCGAGACGAGACTTGGTTAGGCGAGACCTAGACCGAGACCGAGACGAGACTGAAGTTTTTCAATTTTGACGAGACCGAGACGAGACTAACAAAAGTCTCGCCTAGTCTCGTCTCGTTGCCAGCCCTAGATGTATGTGGCTAAGCAGGTTTGTGTGTTGTATATGTATACAGGGTGTACCGAAACTCATCGTCAAGCGGGCATCGGGTGATAGGGCAGGTTGTGCCCGTTCTGGGAAAGGTATGAAAAAATAATCCATCTCGCTTGGTTTACTGCCGTGTTAAGAGAAAATGACGTATCTGACATTTGTCAATTTTTTGAGTTAAGGCAAAATTTGAAATATTTGGGATCGTTTTTATTAATAACTAAAGCCGTATTTCTCTTTTTGAGCAGCAAAACAATCGAAACAGTCATTTTCAGTTAACACGGCAGTTTAGTAATTATAGCAATATTAAAAAAATATTGAAAATCGATACCCTAGCTCACATTTTTAGATACAGTGGTCACAAATTTTTAATTTTTGTGGTATATTCTTTTTTTACGTAATCCTTAATAACCATGCTATTGAGCGCAATCACAAATCCGAGAATTAATATTGTCAATTTAGTAAGAAAAATAAAGTTTGACTGAGTCATTGTTCAAAAACTACAGTCAATTAACTGTAAGTCTTTTAACGTTTTCTATAGTCTTTTAACTAAAAGAAACAGGATGGAATAAAAAGAAAAGAAATTTAAAAGAAAAAAAAGTTAAAAAAACTTACAGTTAATTGACTGTAGTTAAAAGACTTGGTGACTAAAAGTTAAATCATCGCAGTACAAAGACTTTTTACTGACTAAAAAGACTAAAAGCAGTTAAAAAGTACTGCAGTTAATTAACTAAAAGTTAATTAACTTTTTTTTTTTAACTGCACAGTCAGAATATTAGTACTGACTGCTCGATTTTAGTTAAAGTATTTTTGTAAGTTAAAAGACTTATTGAAATTAGTCTTTTTAGTCAATTAACTGCAGTACCGAAAAGACTGCAGTTTTTACAACTCTGATAAGTAGGTACTAAGAGCCTTTCGCGAATAGCGTATTTGTACATAGATCTAAAATATGAGAACATCAATATTAGTCCATTGAAAGTTACAGTAACCTGGCAGTTTAATGATAATTTTCTTAAAACTTACACATGTCTGTTTTTAATTTTAACCTTTTTTGTTATCAATTTTACTATAAAAAGTGCCGTAACATTTATTGTACAGAATTCAATTGCATACACCAATTTGCTAAATTTTATTTGTAAGATGCATGGTTCTGAAGATATAGCGAAAAACTTTTAACTTTAAATAACCCGCCGAAATCGGCGAGTTAAAATTCCTGAACCACGGATCAAAATTTAAACCACGATTGTACAACTGGCACTAAATAACACAGAAATAATATTGAAAAACTTCAAATTAATAACACAATAAATCAAAATTAAAATTGAAAATGACAGTTCTGTTTTATTTTCACAAATATCCCAGGGATATTTTATACTGAGGAGTTGAGAAAAAACAAGTGAATAAAAAGGAATTCAAATTTGTGTTTCAACTCTCGAGTTATAGTAAACTATCGAGTTGATCAACTTGGGAGTTTCCCTCAAGTCGAGCAATAGTGAAAAAAATAATGCCACGCTAATGTAACATTTCAATAGACTAGCATAGATGTTCTCATACTCTTGAGCTGTGTACAAATACGCCATGCGCGAAAGGTTTTTAGTACCTATTACTAGATAGTAACTAACATAATTTTCACTACACTAATCGAGCCCAAGGTAACACAAAGGCGCCCAGTTACGAGAAGTTGCTAGTAAAAGCAGGAACGTAGCCCAGAGAACGTAGATCGTAGCGTACCGTGTGTAATATTGATCTGTCTCACTCTAATTTACTGCAAACAGTGTCTTATTCAAGTGCCTCTGTTTATCTTACATACATCTCTGTAAAACCGATATTTGAGCACCAAAAACCTTATTTACGTAAAAGTGATATGAAGTGAACTGAGGTCATTTTGAAAATAAAAAAGCAATCATATTTATATCATTTATATCATACTAGCCGATAAAACCCGGCGTTGCCCGGGTCTTCTTTAGTAAAACCTTTGACAACCAAATATCGACCAAAAAGATGATTTAAAATCAGCACTCGAAAAATGTTCAGCTTAAAGAGCGCTACACACCATCCATGTTACTTGTCAGGTAACATTGACGTTTTTTTTGTCAGGTAACATTAAAAATAAGCCTCCACACGTATCAATGAACATTGACAATTATTTTTCTAAAATTATGTGTGTGGGTTGTGTGGGCTTGCATTTGAATAAAAATGTAATGAACCTAATTATGTACCTGCCTACCTGCCTATAGTGTAATTTTAAGACAACTTTAAAAATCAGACTATTTGTATGTTATGTTATACCTACCTCCCATTGCCCCCTAAGGAACGAACGACCGTGAATTTTGTTAGTAACCACTTGACAAAGAAATTAATAATATGAATGGAATGTTAAATTTTGTCTTCTTCTCTATCATATACCTACCATATTCTTAAAACGAAGCATTTTTTCCCAGCAAGGGTTATTGCCGTCTATGAAGAATAATTCCGTGCCAAAAAACCGGAATACATTTTTTACCACCCCACCCATCACTTATCAACATCAACAAAATTTTACCACTTGTACTACCTAAATAAAGTAGGTACCTACCTATTAAAATAAAAATACATATGTAGGTAGGTATTACCTAAAAAAAAAAAAATTTGAGCCGATTCTGGAAACCAGATCCCTCCTTGCGCACGTTCTTGTCTTCTTGTGTTCCCACATTACATTTAATCTTCATTTAAAATCTCGAACGTTGAAAATCCGATCATTAGAACTCAAGGTGTAAATTTTGCTGATTTGAACGTAATAAGCAACCCCACATCACCTTTGCTTACCTACGCCCTTGACTGTGTAGTTACTCAACAAAATGAATTAGAAAAACAAATGTATTAGTGATTCAAGTGCCCCCTTACCCCTTATTGTGCACGCTCTTGCCACTAAATAAGTTCGTTTCCATTCACCATCACCAACCTCCAAACCAACAAAAATTTCAGTCGTACCTTAAAATCCAATAATTAGAACTCACGTTGTAAATTTAGTCGATTTTCATGTAATAAGCATCCCCCTATCCTATTTACGTGCGTCCTTGATTGTGTAATTACTCAGAAAAAAAAAACTGAAAATAATTTGTATAAGGGGCGCAAATGCCCCCTTACCCCTCCTTGTGCACGCCTTTGCCTCTAAATAATTTCGATTCCATTCACCATCACCTACCACCCACCGCTAATAAACCAACCAATTTTAGTAGATTAGATACAAACATTTTCTGCTGCAAATACCTATTATACCTACCTACTCATACCTATACCTACTCCAATAATTTCTTACTACACTATAGAGAATACCTACCGACTGTTTATGTTTTGTTTTTTTTTACCATACGTCGTCGACGGCGAAACGCGAAACAGTCAACTCTACTCACTATCTCGCTCCCACCTACCAAGGCATTGCACATGGTTTGAATTGTTTTTTTTTTTTATTTTTTGACGATGAAGAATAATTCACTGCCAAAAAACCTGCATACATATTTTTACCACCCCACATCACTTATCCTCATGAAAAAATGTGTACCTAACCTAAATAAAGTATTAAAAAACCAACCACCCACCGCCAAACCAACCAATTTTAGTCTTACCTTAAAATCCAACAATTAGAACTCAAGTTGTGAATTAACTAAGCCGATTTACATGCAATATAAGCACCCCCCATCCTATTTAGGTGCGCCCTTGATTGTTTTAATTTACTCATAAAAAAAAAATTAAAAATAATTTTTATTAGGGGTGCATTAAATGTCCATTATCCCTCCTTGTGCACGCCCCTTGCCTATAAGTTCGTGTCCATTTACCATATCCAGCAAACACCCACCACCAAACCAAACAATTTCAGTAGCAAACATTTATATTTGCTGCAAATATTATATACCTGCCTTACTCATATACATACCTATTATACCACTCATTTCTTACTATAGAGAAAATCCCTACCGTTGATGTTTTTTTTTTTTTTTATTTGAACTTTTCCTATTAAACAAAAATATCAACACGATTCGTCGCCGGTGAAAACAACTCTATCCCTATCTCGCTCCCACCTACCAAGGCACATTATACTGCACATGGTTTGAATTGTTTTTTTTTTTTTCGATGAAGATTTTTTACTACCCACCACTTAATTTTCATCAAAAATTTTCCCTAAAAATAAAAAAACAAAAATATTACCCTACCTACAACAACTCTTTTTTAAAGCCGATTCCAGAAATTAGCCCACCAAAAATATGGATTTGACGGTAAGTCAAATTTAATTTGTTTATTATTCTGTATTTAACAAAAATTTTCTTTTCTGCTGTATCCTATAGCATACCAGATAAGTGAAATTTGTATTATATTTATTTTTTAAAAGGGTTTTTTTGTTTGTTTGTGAGTTTAGTGCATACATACAGCCAAACTGACAAACAAAAAAAGTTACTCTTTTATATAATAGTATAGATATGTATATAAGTAGCAAGAAGTGTTGTGCCATTTTCAAATCTTGATAAAACGGGCCACTTTTTTAAATAACTCGCCGAGGGTAGTGTGGTACATTTTTTTAAAAATATGAAGTGTCAAAGTTAACTAACAAAATTGTTTTTGGACAATGACTCAGTCAAACTTTATTTTTCTTACAAAACTGACAATAATAATTCTCAGATTTTTGATTGCGATCAAATAGCATGGTTACTAAGGATTACGTAAAAAAAGAAAACAACGCAAAAATTAAAAATTTGTGTGCATCTAAAAATGTGAGCTAGGGTATCGATTTTCAATATTTTTCTTAATATTGGTATAATTACTAAACCAAGCGAGATGGACTATTTTTTTATACTTTTCCCAGAACGGGCACAACCTGCCCTATCACACGGTACCCGCTTGACGCTGAGTTTCGGGACGCCCTGTATAAATCGACTTCGAAATGATTTTATTTTACAGATACGTCATAAAATGCAGGAAGGATTGTCACAATAATTTAATTAGCGGTTTTCTTATTAACTAGATCTATGTAGTAGGTAGGTAATTCAAGAAAAAAGCTGCAAAATGTTATTCGAGAACAAATAATGCTATTAACTTTAGTTCAATTACATTCCGTAGATAACGAAGAATAGATAAGACATAGACAAAAATCTTGAAAACCCTAAAGCAATTCTACAAAAAATTGTTGAAAAATCTTTTTCGACTAGAATATCTCGAGAACAAACAATGATATCGCCTCTAAAATAGTTTTATTCGACGCGTGCTTTAATAAATGGATAAGAGTTTGTTAAAAAAATGAAATGGATAATAATAAACTAAGTACCTATGTACATATATAAATTGAAGCTTTTTTTTAAATAAAAAAATACTAAAAAATTTCAAAATTGTAGGTATTTTATCAGCTCTGTACTTTTAGCACCCCATACTTGGAAAATTCGAAAAAAAAGTATGCAGTCTAAAAGGTCAGTAATTGGTCATAAAAGGTCAGGTAGTTTAAGAAATTGGTCAGGCTTAGAAAATATTTAATCCAAGGTTGAAGTTTTTCAAGGTCACCCGCGAATTTTGGCACCTCATTTATGGAATATTCGAAAAAATGTTTACCATCCGAAAGGTAGCTCAATCCTGATAAAAGGTCAGCTAATTTCAGAAATTGGTCAGCCTTAGATTTTTTTTAAATACATTTTTTAATTTAATTTTTTTCGAGGTCGTTACAAGGTTGTATAGACTGTTAGCACCTCATTTGTGAAATTTTCAAAAAAATTGTATGTCATCTGAAAGTTTACTTATTCCTTAAAGAAGGTCAGCTATTTTCAGAAATTGGTCAGGCATAGATTTTCTTTTATGAATTTTCAAAGTTTATTATTTTTTCAAGGTCATAGAGATTTTTAGCACCTCGTTTGTGGAATTTTCAAAAAAAAATGTTTACCACATGAAAGATAACTTATCCTTATAAAAGGTAAGCTAGATTCAGAAATTGGTCAAGCATAGATTTCTTTTTATGAATGTTTTAAGTTTTTTTTTAAGGACACAGTATAAGACTTTTCGCACCTCATTTGTGGGGTATTCGAAAAAAATATATACCATCTGAAAGGTTATTTAATCCTCATTAAAGGTCAGCTAGTTTCAGAAATTGGTAAGACTTAGATTTTTTTTACGAATTTTTGAAATTGTTTTCAAGGTCACAGTATAAGACTTAGCACCTCATTGGTTGAATTTTCAAAAAAAATGTATGCCATCTGAAAGTTCACTTAATCCTCATAAAAGGTCAGCTAGTTTTAGAAATTGGTCAGGCATAGATTTTTTTTAATGAATTTTAAAAATTTATTATTTTTCAAGTTCATAGAGATTTTTAGCACCCCATTTTAGGAATTTTCAAAAAAAAATTGTATGCCATCTGAAAGTTCACTTAATCTTCACAAAAAGTCAGGCTGTTTCAAAAGTCGGTCAGCTATGGCTTTTTTTTTAATGAATTCTTAAAGTTTTTTTTTCTCGGTCACAGTATGACTTTTTGCTAGCACCTCATTTAACGAATTTTCCAAAAAAAAATGCAGAAGTCACGGCATTTGTTAGTCAGCGAGTGTAGTATACAGTTTTTGTTAGCGCCTCATTTTGCGACTTTTCAAAAAAAAAAAATGCTTAGTTACCATCTTAAAGGTTATTTTAGACTTATAAAAAAGTTACTAATTTCAGTATTTGGTCAAAATAAAAATTCATAAAATATACACAATCCGTTGAATTCAAAAAATTAAAAATAAGGTTCAAGCACGTATTGACACCAGGTAAATTGCTTTCGACACCACCTGCATATCAGCGCGTGAACTAAAGGGGGATACAAATTTTTTCAATTTGACATTTAATGTATTTCCCATAAGAGAAAATGGAAAAATGGTCTGGAAAACATTAATTTTACTAATTAATTTTATATGAACGGGTACCGGTATTTTAATTGCAATGTAATAATAAAACATTTGAGTTTGTGAATCAAGCTTAAAATATATCGAAACTAAAAACTAGAATACCTTATTTTATAGATAAAGTGTAAAAAAATCACCCTTACAACGAGAAACAATAACGATACCCAGTCAAGTAAAAAGCAAGGCAGAAGCGTAGCCAGTTTTTTTTCAATATGTTTTGTTTTTATTTTGTGCTGTGTAAAATGTGTTTGATAATTTTAAAGAAATTTTGCACATAATTATGAAAATACATGAAATCAATTTTTTAGGTGAAAGTTTTTTGTTTTTTTTTAAATAGAATAATGCCGAAAATTATTTTTTGTCTTGTTTGTACTTTTTACAAAATTTAATTTGTATCCAAAGAATGCTAAAGAAAACTCCCAAACGCAAAAAAAGAATAAAAAAAATTAACAAGAATAGCAATAAAATTTTAAGTGAATTATAAATGTGTCCCTTACCAAGCTGTTCCAATTCTATGTGTTTAAAAATTTATCGTATCTATTATTTATTTAAGTTTTCTTTATGTTCTGTTAAAACGTTCTACGTTAAAATTTAATAAACATAAAACATTCCTGTTCTCCTATTTCATATACTAAAATGCAAATACATACATAGGTAATATATTGTAACGTTTTACCACGGTTCGATATAAAACTTATTTATATTTTTAACTGTCAACCGTCAATTATTTCCTTTCTAAATTAAACACACTTTACTTCACTTCAAATATTTTATTAATCATCAATCTCAAGAGTATGCAACTTAAATTCACTTCCGGATACTTTTAACTTTGAACTTTACACTTTCGCTTTCAAAAATAAACTGTGTCTGTGCCCAAAAAGTTTCTCCTTATATAGTGAGCTGAGAGGTTCGGGACTCTACTCGAAAGTACTGGCACAAAAGCTTCTGGAAGGTTCCATTCCAATGAAGAGAGATGGCGTTCTCTCCACTCTTCCATTCAGCGCATTTTTCCCCTGAGAGAGATGGGCGCGCTCTCTCGGGATTTTTTATAAATGGTTGTTGTCTTCGATAAGGGTATTTTTGTACTTGGCTCTTTGTTTGTTCCGAAAGTAGTTAGGTGCTGATTTCATCGTTACATTGCCCCCCTCTTAAGATTGATCGTCCCGAACAATTCTGTCGCTCCTTTCACCATTATAACGATGCAAACGGTCACAATGAACTACTTTCAGTTTCCCTCTTACTCCTCTCTGTATACGGTAGACCACATCATTTAGTCTCTTCACAACAGTGTAGGGTCCTTCCCAGTTCTGTTGAAGCTTTGGTGACAGTCCCTTTTGTCGATGGGGATTGTAAAACCACACGAGGTCTCCTTCTTGAAATCCTGTTGTTGTTGCTCGGGCATCATAACGTGTTTTCATCCGATCACTAGATGTTTTTATGAATGCTCTGGTTCGTTGATGAATGTCAATGAGCCTTTCTTTGAGGTTATCCACATATTCTTCTGTTCGTTGTGGCTCAATTGTCCGGCATCCAAATTTCACCTCACTAGGCAGTCGTATTGACGTTCCAAACAAGATTTCCGATGGTGTATGTCCTGTCGAGCTATGTACTGCACTCCTATATGCCATTAGGAATAATGGAATATGTCTATCCCAGTCTCGTTGGTAGTCTCCGACAACCTTACATAGATGTTCCTTTAGCGTCCGGTTGAATCGCTCGACCATCCCATCAGATTGTGGATGAAGCGGCGTTGTCCTCGTCTTTTTAATGCCAAGGAGCGAACAAACTTCCTGGAAGATGTTAGATTCGAAGTTCCTTCCTTGGTCGGAATGAAGTTCCATCGGTACGCCGAACCTGCTCACCCAATTGAAGACAATCTGATCCACAACTGTTTTGGTTTCTTGGTTTGGGATGGCAAATGCCTCAGGCCACTTGCTGAAGTAATCCATGACTACAAGGATGTATCGGTTTCCACTGTTGGTCTCAGGAAAAGGGCCTGCGACGTCTACTGCAATCCTCTCGAAAGGCGTGCCTACGTTGTATTGTTGCATTTTACTTTGAAGCTTCCTACCTGGGCCTTTGCTAGCAGCACAAGTATCACATTTTCGGCACCACTTTTCGACGTCCTCTCTTGCATGTAGCCAGTAGAACCGTTGTCGTATCTTTTCCAAAGTCTTATTGACTCCCAAATGACCTCCGGAAGCTCCGTCATGCATCTCTCGAAGAACGTCATTAACCTTGGACCGAGGAACGACCAGCTGCATCACATAGGACTTACCGTCTGCGGATTCCCACTTACGCCTTAGAACACCTTCCTCCACATGAAGTGAGTCCCATTGTGCCCAATATGCTTTCAGGGCCGGACTTCTGTCGGAGATGTCACACCACTCTGGTTTTTCTTGGTGTTCTTTCCACGCAAGAATGGGCTCTATGTCCGAGTCTTCTTGTTGGGCAGTCCTAAGTTCTTCATTACTCCAACCGTAAATGGGATCAGCTCTTATTCGTTGGACGGCAATCATTTCCTTTTCTTCTTGGCGTGTGCAATGTTTGCAGTCCTGTTTGCAAGGCCGTCGAGATAATGCGTCTGCGTTTGAATGCAACTTTCCTCTTCGATGTTGAATTTGGTAGTCATATGTCTGTAGTCTCTCGATCCACCTTGCTACTTGACCTTCAGGATTTTTAAAGTTCAGAAGCCAATTGAGTGCTCCATGGTCTGTTCGGAGAAGGAACTTCTGTCCATAGATGTACTTATGGAAGTGTTTTGTTGCCAATATCAGAGCTAGAAGTTCCCTTCTGGTCACGCAATAATTCCGTTCTGGCTTCGAGAGTACCTTACTGTAGTAGGCGACAACCTTTTCTTCTCCGTCGTGGACTTGTGACAGTACAGCTCCAATTCCGACATTACTTGCATCCGCGTCAATAATGAAAGGTTTTCCTGGAGTTGGGTAGGTAAGCACAGGAGCATTACATAAACGCAGCTTTAACTCCTGGAAGCTTTTCTCACACTCACCTGACCATTTGAACGGCTTTCTCTTCTCTGTAAGCTGATGCAAGCTTTTGGCGATTCCAGCAAAATCCTTCACAAAACGCCGGTAATATGTGGCTAGGCCAAGGAAGCTTCGGAGTTGATGTTTGTCCTGTGGTGTTGGCCAATTCTTCACAGTGTCAACTTTTTCAGGATCAGTCTTTACTCCTTGGGATGAGATGATGTGTCCCAAATATTTAACTTCGGTCTTGAAAAGAGCACATTTATCTGGATTAAGCTTGAGGTGTGCTTCTCGAAGCCTCTGGAATACAGCTTTCAGGTTGCCACAATGTTCGTCAAATGTTTTCCCATACACGATGACATCGTCCAAATAGACCAGGCAAGATTTCCAGGTTAGTCCTTGTAAAACGCATTCCATCAAACGCTCAAATGTAGCCGGAGCGTTGCACAGTCCAAATGGCATCACTTTAAATTGCCACAGACCATTTCCTGTGGAGAAAGCTGTCTTTTCACGATCTTCTGGGTGAATTTCTACCTGCCAGTAGCCGCTCTTTAGGTCTAGTGTAGAGAACCATTTAGCACCTTCCATTGCATCTAAGGTATCGCTGATTCTGGGCAGAGGATAGCTGTCTTTCTTTGTCACATCGTTTAGCCTTCTGTAGTCCACACAGAATCGAGTGCTTCCGTCCTTCTTTTTGACAAGGACCACTGGCGACGCCCAAGGGCTTTTAGAGTTTTCGATCAGCCCATCTTTCTTCATGCCCGATATCATCTCTTCAACTTCTGCTTGTTTGGCTAAGGGGAGACGTCTTGCTGGTTGACGAATCGGTCTGGCGTCTCCTGTGTCGATCCGATGCTGCACGAGTTGTGTTCGACCATACTGCCCACTTGGTGAAGAAAATATGTCAGCATACTCATGAAGAAGACTACCAGCAATACTTAGTTGATGTTGACTCAGATTTGTTGAGTTAAGGATTTTTGCCTTTAGTTGTTCGGAGTTCACAGGCTTCTTCGTGTCCTCTTCTGTGATCTTAGTTATCGCTGACACAGGTTCACATTTTCCGACTATTTCTCCTTTTCTCAACTTAACTTCGTACGGTTTGATGTTCAGAATCCGTACAGGTACCATGTTGTTCTTTGGTGCCACAAGAGTCTTCCCAACGATGATGTTTTGGAAGTCTTGGTCAGTATCTGGTTCCACCATGAGGTATCGATGACCACCCAAATCGCCTTTTATTTTAGCCCAAACGAACACTTCAGAAGAAGACGGCAAGCATATGTCTTCTTTAATGACACTTCTTAGAGTTGATGATTTTTCGTCACCATAAACCATAGGAATCTCTACATTTTGGTAATTAAGAACTTGCTTACCGATATCCAGAATTATTCCGTGTTCTTTCATGAAGTCGATTCCAATGATACACTCGTCACATATATCTGCTACCAAAAACAAATGTGAAAACTCCAGTTCTGCCAAACGAATCGGAAGACGAACTTCTCCGTACACTTTGGCTGCCTCTCCTGTAGCAGTTTTCAGACGATAGCTATTGGTGTTATGCAGCCATGTCATCTTGACCAAGTCCCTTCTTACAATGGAGGCAGTGGCACCAGTGTCGATTGTAGCCACGTGTTTCCTGCCGTTTAATGTTGCCTCCACAGTCAGACTTTTGTTGTTTCGTTTAGTCTGTGAGACCTGGACAGTGGTCCTGGGGACATCGATACTTCTTACCTGTTTTTCTGGTTGTGGAACAAGTCGAGTAAGAGGAGCGTTGGTGTAATTGCCACGTTGTTCTCTGTTGTTTTCTCTGCTTCCACAATGGTGACATGCAGCTTTTCTTGGTGGCAATCTGCACTGCCACTGAAGATGCCCGGTATTATTACAATTCCAGCATCGAACAGGTCCGTCTCGCTGATTTCTTTGGAATGCGATTCTCTGACAGGAGCATTCTTCAACTTCTATTTCTCTTACCCGAAGAACTTCTCGAGATGCTTGTTCTGCTGCTTCCATAGTTAGAGCGAACGCCAATGCTTCAGGAAGCGTGCGTTTTCCGGCAGTTCGAATCGCTCGCTGAAGGTTGATGTCGGATACAGCGCGGACAAATGCTTCTGTTGCGAACTGGTTTATTATTTCCTCTCCTGCAGTTGGATATGCCAGGTGAGCCAGCCGTTCGATATCTGCTTGAAGTTGTTGCAGACCTTCTCCTCTTTTCTGGACTCTGGTATTGAGTTGGACGCGGAAGACTTCTTGCATATGGCCATCTCCAAAACGTTTGTCAATGGCCTGCACAAGAGCCGTGAAGTTGCCGTTCTTGTCTGCTGGTATGGTTTGCAATAATTCAGCAGCAGGTCCTCTTAGGGCAAGCGTCAGAGCTATGAACTTGTCTTCGTCATCCCATCCATTTGTCGCTGCAGCTGCCTCAAACTGTTTCTTGTAGATTGACCAAGAAGTTTGTCCATCAAAGGTTGGCGGATGCATTTCCTTTCGCTTTGGAAGTTCGCCAGAACTTTCTCGAATCTTCATTTTTCGAACCTTCTCCAACTCCTTGGTAATGCTTTCAAATTTGTCTTCGACCTTCTCGAATTTGGCTTCTACTGTCGAAAATTGTTTTTCGACACGCTCGTCAAGAGCAACAAATTTGTTTTCGAAGGCATCAAGCTTACCTTCGAGAAGATTTTTGTGTTCTTCAAGAAGATTCTTTTGTTCACTTCTTTGGTCTTCGAATCGCTGGAGAAGATTTTTTTCTTGTTTTTCGAGAAGATTCTTTTGCTCATTGCGTTGATCTTCAAATCGTTCGAGAAGATTCTTTTGCTCTTTTCTTTGCTCTTCGAGAAGGTTCTTTTGTTCTTTTCTTTGCTCTTCAAACTGGGCGAGCAGCAGAGCCATCATATTGGTCATATCTAAACTAGTACTTACTTGCTCTTCCTCCATTTCAATCGTGAAAATAAACGAGTCTGGGTTTTCACCTTGTTGTCTTAAATGTTCCTGCAGACGAATAATGAGGTCATTTTTTGATCCAGCAGTAGGAAGACCTCGTTTGTTTAGTTCTGCTTTAAGTTCAACACAATTTAAATCATTCAAAATTTTACCCATTGTCTGTTTATTTATTTAAAAACACACACGCACTTTTTATTTTAAGTTAATTTACTTAAATGCACAGATAAAATAAGTTTTATCCCTTATTCTGACACCAATGTAACGTTTTACCACGGTTCGATATAAAACTTATTTATATTTTTAACTGTCAACCGTCAATTATTTCCTTTCTAAATTAAACACACTTTACTTCACTTCAAATATTTTATTAATCATCAATCTCAAGAGTATGCAACTTAAATTCACTTCCGGATACTTTTAACTTTGAACTTTACACTTTCGCTTTCAAAAATAAACTGTGTCTGTGCCCAAAAAGTTTCTCCTTATATAGTGAGCTGAGAGGTTCGGGACTCTACTCGAAAGTACTGGCACAAAAGCTTCTGGAAGGTTCCATTCCAATGAAGAGAGATGGCGTTCTCTCCACTCTTCCATTCAGCGCATTTTTCCCCTGAGAGAGATGGGCGCGCTCTCTCGGGATTTTTTATAAATGGTTGTTGTCTTCGATAAGGGTATTTTTGTACTTGGCTCTTTGTTTGTTCCGAAAGTAGTTAGGTGCTGATTTCATCGTTACAATATCTATAATTCTATGTTAAAAAATTATTTCAGTTTAATCCATAATTGATTTTGCCCCTTAAAACCCTTCCCTCACTACGCACATGATCTGATTTGAACTGGGGACGTTCATCCATTTTGAAAAACAACAACAACAATACACATTTGTTTACATTCTTTACAAAATATTGCTGGCCGACCATCGAAAAGACATGTCAGCTAAGCACACAGTACACATATTGAAAGTAATATATTGCGCATCTCCGAAAATAACAGTGACCTGTCTGTCAGCATTTGAGATGAGAAAAAACTACATAATAATAAAAAACAAGCACGATATTTGTTTTGGAGAGAGAACAAAGAGAGTTAGCGCTGATACTGCAGTGGATTTCTTATGAATTGCAAACCTCTTTGTGTGCGAGCGGAAAGAAGTTTTATGTTAAAAAACGCAAAATGGACCCATTTTCTAAAATGAAAATTAATTAAACTGTTAATAAAGTTATTATTTTCTTCACTGCGAATAGTGAAGGAAATATAAAAAAAAATAATACAAATATTTTGAAGTTCTACGGTGCCTCTTTCTCCCACAACTACAGTAAATATTTTAAATTATAATATTGCATTTTTAAATATGTTATAAGCAAAAAAAAATATTTTTTATATCACAGTTTACTACTCTTGCATGTTTGCTTTCGTAAATAAATATTTTTAATATATAACAAAATTAATTAAGTACTATTAAAGAATTTTCCCCGAAATATTCCAAAAAAAAACAACGTGAATATAAAAAATTTTCAAAAATAAAAATGCAAATAACGGTTCACGTTTACTGACATTGAAATAAAATTTGTTTGGCTTTAATATCTTTGAAACTTTTGAAGTTTTATCAAATGATACAACCATATCATCATGGACGTATTATTATTTGGACTACTAGTTGCTTACCTCAAGTTGGTTCCATTTTTATCTCAGTCGTTTTTGCGACATTAGAGCCAGAAATTGCAACTAGCGGAAAAAATGAAACCTCAATTTTGACATTGAGTACGTTCAATAAAAAATCTGAAATTTCAGAATCTGAAAATTAATGTCGAATTCCTTTTACCAAAAAAATCGATTTTTTTTCTAAACAGAACCGATTTTTTTCTTTTAACACAAGGGAAGTCGATTTTTTCTTCTAAACAAATCGATTTTTTTCTTAAAAAGAATTCGACATAGGATTTTTTTCTTTGAACGCAAAATAAAATCAGAAATTAAAGTCAAAATACCGTATTTACTTTTTGAATTTTCATTGAAGCGAAATAAAAGAGAACTTTATATATTCGTAGATTGTTAATTTAGCATGAGCTTTGTAGATGAAATTTTATGTAATAAGATTAACAAAAGGTTTAATTGTTATTATGCAGTAAAGTTGTTTTAACTTCAATGAAAAATTGTTCCACAATAATCCGATGGAGAATTATGGCAATATTTTTGTAAGACAAATCATTCCTTTTATTCAACGAGTCACTAATTATTTAACAAAAAGTTCTTTTAATCAAATAAGTTAAGTATTACAATTTAGTCAAGTCAACGAAGGAAAAATAAATGAAATAAATCGTGTAGTCTAGGTTATTTTTCTAAGTGGTAGGGGTGACCCTCAGGTCCAACATACCAAAAGTCCCCAGCCCAGGGCCGCGAGCTTAAGCCTGGAGAGGGGGTTAAAGGTCCCCTTTTTTAGGTTTTCGCGAATATTTCGAAAACCAAGGGCTTAACTGAAAAAGTCTGGACCAAGGAATTAAAGTAAATTAAATGATTTTATTTTCAAAATTTTTTGTAGCTTAGTGCTAAATTTTAGTTCAGTATTTATGGCCGTTGTAAATTCTTAGTCGAACGCTAAAAACTAGATAGCTTTAGGTCTTTCAGTTTTTGAGAAAAACAAAAATTATGGAAACTACCACTTTTTTAGAAAATTATTTCTCTTGTAAAACCGTCACTTTGCCAACGAAGGAAAAATCATGTAGTCTGGATTATTTTTATTATAAGCACAAATCAACCACTAACACCGAAAATAATAAAGTTCAACTTTGATGTGTAGCACTTCAGCTCTTTTTACACTTCCACCACGACAAACAACTGTCAACTGAAGTTACAGATGAAATTTCAGAATAAACGTAACTAAAAGTCATCTAACTTTTTTATGACAGCTAGCCAATCAGAAGCTCAAATAATTCAGAAATCTGAAATTTCAGATGTAAACGTAATGGATTGAACGCGGCCACTGAAAAAAAAAATAAGAAGAAAAATACCATAGATGTCGCACATTTCTATATATGAAATTTAAAAATGTGAGTTATTGATTATTGGTAAATACTATTTTTTGAATTTTTAAAAAACAGATGTCGCAAGCTTCTATGTCAAAATTTTGGATTTTATTTTTTTCCTGAAGTGTAGGGTTTGGAGCTAGCATCGCTATCTCTTATTTTGGGGACATTTTTTTGACAATTCTTGTATGGAACTGACATTAGACTAGCAGTCCATTGTCCATATAATATACGTCCATGGGAACATGTTAGGCCGTCGATGATGCTGATGAAAAGGGTTGATGTGGTTGTTGTTGTGCTCGTGCCCAAAAACATCTGCTGGTTGAAGAATGATTTCTTGGTGGCGCCGCGGCCGTTGCTCTGCTCGAATGGTTAATGTGCAAGTAGGTTTTTTGCATGAATGAAAGAATACAAGATTACGCCATTTCATTTTTTTCGCTTTGTTGTTGTAATTTTTGACAGCACGTCGGGAAAAGTTTTTAACTTGAATTTTTATTTCATTGTTCTAATTTGAATTAATAAAAAGTGAAGTGTAGTGTAATAAAAGTGCACAAGTTCTGAATTATCTATTCTACTTTACACATTGGCGCTTTATTTGCTTTTTGGCGATTTATTTTAAATGAAAAAACATTTATTTCAAATGAAAAATATTAATTCGGTATTTATAATCGTATTTCTAAACGAAAACTTTGATTTTTTAAACTAATAAACGCGCACGAAAGGAAAAAACACAACCGAACAATCGATTAACTAAACAAACTACTGGCGGCCATATTTGTTTACATATCATTTGTCACCAATGAGATAACAAATGGCGTAATCTTGTATTCTTTCATTCATGGGTTTTTTGCACTTGATGACACCGCTATGTGGTTTTTGCCCAAATTCTTTTGCTCCATTAATTTTAATGTGTTTGTGTTAGCGTGGCTCGTTGACGTGTTAGGATGGCTCGTATGTTTAAACATTTATGTATGTAGCTAGTTGCTTTTAAATTTGATTCTCATGTAAATCTCTAAGTATGAGTGTAACAAAATTTGTCAAGTTTTGAATGGCAGAATATAAAATAACAATAAATGCCATGAGTAAAATAGCTAGGCGGATTATTTATCTTTGAAATTGAGTAAGTTACCCTACTAAACTGACGTGTTAACTAAAATATGCCCAACTGAGCTGAGTCAAAGAATTAATAGAGGGGAAATATTATAAGGGCTACTTGCACAAAACCAAAGGATAAAAATTTCTTCACTGCATTAACACAAAATAAATAACACGCGGATAAGAATATTTTTTCAGAATCACCAACACAACAAACACAAAACACATTGAAAAATAAACAAACTCTAATGCTTTGACTTGTTTTCTTTTAAGAAATTCTATAATTTGACGTGAGAGCTATTCAGATTTTAAATATTGATCAAGAGAATGAGAAGATAACTTTTTAAACTTAAATAAAGAAAAAATATATTTTTCTACAACGTGATTTGAATTAAATCAGTCAGAAAGCTCTTAATTATTTATAAACCACTAGCTGACCCGGCAGACGTTGTCCTGCCTATAAACGATTTATGTATTGGGAAACACAAATAATAAATAGAAAACAACAATTCGCATGTTCATAGAAAATCAGATTTTTATTTTATACATTTAGAGTTAGTAACAATGGTAATGATAATTTAATATGTATAAAATATTTCTTTATACAGTATTCCCCGCTTAATTGCACTGACTATTTTATTAGACTTTTTGATCAATTATCTGGGTGGTTCAACTAACCGTATAAAAATCTGTATACATCAAATTTCTGAACGAATTTTTATCGTTCAATTAAGCGGGTAAAATTAACCGAGGTAAAATTAAAAGGGAAATAATGTATAGATGTCTTCTAATACCTTGTAATTAACAACGTTTTCGTTTTTTCCGTTTTTGGCATAAACAAACAACGCTGATGGTTTACCAACTTCTGAACACGCGACATAAAATTGGCCGTGTGAAAAACGCGGATACTCCAAATTGATTCCGCAAATTTCCAATGACTATTGACTGGCCTTGTGCCTTGTTTATAGTCATTCCAAAAGCAAGCTGCATTGGAAATTGAAGGCGTTTGAAGTAAACCGGCAAAACATTCGAGAAATGTCATTAATTTTGTCACTCGTGTAAATCCGGCATAACGGGAGGAGCAATTTTCTAAAAAAATTGACTTAATACAAAAAAAAATTATTTAAAAACAAAGGTAACGGTTAAAACGACATGCTATAATTTTTTGTAGAGCCAGAAATAACTCTTTTATTTTGTTTTTAAATTAAGTCGGTTTAGTGAACAGTTTTTCAAAACTTAATTTTCAAAATTAAATTTTTGAAAAAAAAAATTAAAATTGCGGTCAAACTAATTTTGTTCAAAATTGTACGTTATTAAGTAATCCTCTTTATTTTAATATTTGCTCCAATTTATTTTTAGTCAAACACTAAAAACCAGATGTCAAAATAGGTATATTCCAGTTTTTTAGAAAATTGAAAATAATAAAAGTAAGTTTTCCTTCCGGTTTTCTGTTTTTGACTGAAAACTAAGATCATTGAATTTTGAAAACAAAAATTATACTTCATTGTACATGTACATAAAATTTTGAAAATAATTAGTTTGTGCCCTATTACACGTTAATTCAAGAGTCATGATTCTTTTCAAAATTGAATGAGTGCGAAGGAGAAAAAAGATCGGATCTCACCTTCGCACCCATTGACTTTCGAAAAGAGTCATGACTCTAGAGTCAACGTGTAATAGGACACTTTGGAGTTTTTATTAATTTTTTTTTTCAAAATTTCGAGTTTGAAAATTAAGTTTTCAAAAACTATTCACTAACACAACTTTTTTTAAAATGAAAATTAAAGAAGAGATTTCTGGCTTTCCAAGAAGGTATAGCATATGGCATTGCAAGTTTTATTGTTGTTTTTAAATAGTATTTTTTTTTTTTTAGAAAATTGACCCTCCTGCCTAAACGGGGGAAAATAGACACCCTCCCATACGATTTTTTTCTTGTCTTAACCTAACCTAATCGCTCTAGCTACCAGTGTTGCCATATTCTTGTGGATGCATTATCATACAATTGGCTATTTTATGATCATACGAGAGGTTAAATTATCATACGGCAAACAAAAATGTTCACAAGAACCCGTCCGCAAATGACACGATTTCCTTGAGCTCATACATGTAAACAGTTTTCCGCATTGTCACCCTGCCCTTACATTCACCATTTTATGGACAAAAAATTAGGTATAAATTCTTTTTAGAAGTTTAATTTGTGAATATTTGACAAACATTTTGTCTGTTTTGGCAAACAATATTGGAAATGGAAGGAAACAAATTTTAAGTATTTTAAATTTACTCAATGGTACAAAATTCGAAATTTTGATATTCACTTTTATATTTTATAGAATAAAAGACGGAAAATATTATTTTTGTACTCACGAAAATGCAGACGCAATAACAAAAAGAACGACCGAAAAGTTTTTTTCGTTCTTTCTCTCTTTTTGCATAAGGCTAAACACGCACTTGCGATTTCGATCGGCAGACTATTTAGTCGCAAGAAATAGTACACATCAGTTTCAAAGTAAGTGACCGCACTTGCGACCGAGAAATCACAACTAAAATTCGTTCCATTTTTCAAGCGACGCGATTGTGGCAAAATAAAATGAAACAAATGCAATTACATGTTTCTGACCGCACTTGCACTTGCTGCACAAGTTGTGTTCGACAGCAAGTATTAAAACAATATTTTTTCCATTTTGTGGCTATTCGACATATCGTATATGCGACTGAAAAATTGCGGCGCTTAAAAAAAATGAAACAGGTTCCATTTTTAGAGCGACTTTTCTTTTCAGTCGCAACGACTTTAAATTGCAAGTACGTGCACAACCATTAAAAGATGTATGTAGCATTCAATAGCGATTAAAAGTCGCGCGATTACATATCGCAAATGCGTGCACAGCATAAGGCTAGGCACGCACTCCGCGTAAAAACCCTTTCCGGACTGAGTTAGCCAAAGTTACAACACCAAACATTCCGGAATCAAAAACCGAACCCGCTACGACCCTGAACCTCTCGTCCGAAAACCCAATACAGGAACGGCCAGCCGCCCAACTACCGGTAATACAACAGCAATCACCTAATCTAGGTTTGTGGACAGACCCACGTTATTTCATACCCATTAATCTGTATGGCCACACCTTCACAGCCCTGTTAGACACCGGTGCTACAAAATCATTTGTAAATACTAAGGTACGCAGACTCCTGAGAAGACTAAAATTCCCACTATGTTGCCAGCCTCATGCTGTGCACTTGGTCAATGGTACCCCGGTTAATAGTAAAGAACATTACGAGGTCAACATAGAAGTAGGTAACCAGCACGTCACGGGGAAAATGGCATATTTGAAGCAATTATCAGACTCAGTAGTTCTCGGTATGGACGTACTGAAGAAACCAAACTTTTCGATGACCCTATGAGATACGGAACTCCCGACAGGACACACAGAAAAAAACAACGAGGTCAGTTATGCATCCTAGGAGGCAAACCTCTTTCACCAACTCAAGAAGGTCTACTTAACACTTTACTCGAGCAAGAGCTACCAAAGTTTGAGAAGCTGTCCAGTACCACGAACGCCGCCGTACACCAAATACAGCTAAAATCCGACAAACCATTCTGCCAAAGGTACTACCCAAGAAACCCCGCAATGCAGAAAATAATAGACGATGAAATCGATGAATTACCCCAAGTTGATAGGATTGAACCCTCCAACAGCCCGTACAGTTCACATATTATTTTGGTTAAAAAGAAAAATGGCAGTTGGAGAGTTTGTGTTGACTACCGACAATTGAATGAGGTCTCCGTAATGGATGCTTATCCACTGCCTCAGATACTATCAATTTTAGATAAGTTAAGGCAAGCCAAATTTATATTCACTATTGATTTAAAACAAGGATATTGGTAAATACTCTCGAGCCAGCATCCCGTCCTGCTACTGCCTTCACTGTCCCCGGACGCGGCCTATATCAGTGGAAAGTACTGCCATGTGGGCTAAGCTCATCGGCAGCAACATTCCAGCGTATGTTAGACTCAGTGCTGGGACCCGATATAGAACCATTTGCTTTCGCATACCTTGATGACATCATTATAATAAGCAGGACGTTCGAGATCGAGATCGAGATCTTAAATACCTCGGCCACGTGGTTAGTGACCAAGGCGTAAGCACCGACCCCGATAAGATCACCGCAGTGCAAGAACTGAACGTACCTAAAAACGTTAAAGAGTTACGCCGAATACTAGGGATCGCGTCATGGTATAGGAGGTTCATCAAAAACTTTTCAATGATAGCGACGCCTCTCACAAAACTACTTAAGTAAAGTCAACCATGGGAATGGGGAGTTATTCAAGAAACAGCCTTTAAACACTTGAAAGACAAACTTAGCGAAGCTCCAGTTTTAAAATGTCCGATTTCGAACTACCATTTACCCTACAAACAGATGCTAGTCAGTACGGGCTAGGAGTAGTATTATCACAGAACACCAAGGGCAAAGAGGGAGTAATCGCTTACGCCAGCCGAACGCTGACCGATTTAGAAAAAAAGTATTCGGTAACGGAAAAGGAGTGTTTGGCCATCTTATGGGTGATACGAAAGATGAGACCATACCTAAAAGGATACCATTTCACCGTTGTAGCCGATCACTACTCTCTGAAATGATTACACTCACTAGAGAATCCTTCAGGACGACTTGCGAGATGGGCAATCGAATTACAACAATATGATTTCGATATTCAATATAGGAAGGGTTGTACGAACGTAGGCGCAGACGCGTTATCAAGATATCCCTTACCGCTTCAGGAAAGAAACCTTGCCATCATAATCGATGAACAAGCGGACTGGACACAACGTCGCATAAAACAAGTACAGAATTATCCTGAAAGATTTATCGACTACAAAATCCAAGATAACTCGTTGTATAGAAGTTTCGCAGCACACCCTCTAGCCGACCATAGCCATCACTGAAAGTGATCGATCGAAAGATCGGAGTAAAGTCCTCCGGGCCGGGCACCTACGAATAGCAAAGACTACCGACAGGATAAGGATATCATACTATTGGCCAGGGATGTTTCGCGACATCTCTAAGTACGTAAAATGTGCGTCACTTGCAATCTATACAAGGTACCTCAAGTGAAACCTGGTGGCTTAATGCATTCTAACCCGGAAGAAAGTCCATGGGACACAGTTACTGTGGATTTCGTCGGCCCATTGCCTCGTTCAGCTAAAGGAAATACGATGATGGTAGTGGTTATGGATAAATTTACGAAATGAGTGGAAGTGATACCTTTGCGCGCAGCCATGTCGGCCACAGTAATAAAGTGTATGAGAGAAAGGATAATCTATAAATTTGGCATACCGCACAAGTTGCTATCTGATAATGGGTCACAATTCGTGAGCCAGCAGTTTAAGACTTTCTTAGAAGATCTAGGAATACAACACTTGTTAACCGCTCCATACACGCCACAAGAGAACCCCACAGAAAGGGTAAACAGAGTACTAAAAACTATGATTGCTCAATATGTCTAAGAGAATCACAGGAGTTGGGATGAGCATCTGTCTGAGCTCACTTTTGCCATAAATACAAGCAAGCATTCGTCAACCGGCTTTTCACCGGCCTTTTTTAACTATGACAGGGAGTTACGAACACCTCGGCAACCTAACCCGTCCGAAACTAGCACCGAAGACGGCCCTGAAAACATTTCGACTAGACAAGAGAAGATGAAGGCTCTTTATCAGCTAGTGGCATCCAACCTAAAAAGAGCCGACGAGACACAAAGCAAGTACTATAACTTGAGGAGAAGACCATGGAAACTTCAGCAATCCACCACTTTACAGAGAAGCTAGCCCCACGATACGATGGACCTTTTGTGATGGTGAAATGTATCTCCTTAGTCATTGTTATGTTGAGAGAGTTAAATCAGGACCGGAACAAAAACAACAACAAAGGGCAGCTAATACGTTGTCATCTGCGTGATATAAAAGGGACTAACGACGAGAAACAAATCAGTAGTACATTAGCAACCACCGGACAAATAACTTCAAAAAAATGGATCCGTGTATACGAAGACCTACCTTACCATGGCGCATGGGTACTGCGCTACCCCCGCTAAACCTAAACCCACCGAATTCATCATCTTCGTGTTCACCACCAATACCACAAACCTCAGCGGAGAAAAAGCTCGACATCAGGTGGTCATAATACGCCCCCGCTACAAAACCCAGAAGCAAGGAGAGTAGTACGAATGAACAGGGCAAGCAAAGGCAAGGACATCAATGAACGATAAACCGACCGACAGAAACCCCGCCAGTTAACAAAAAGAGGAGGCACCGGCCAAATTACCTACCAGTCAAATACGCGAGAGCCCGATGTCAACAAAACAACAAAAGACCTGTTACAGGAGCCGAGGTATAACCAGCAGTACGCCACCACCAATGGACTAATGTTTTGAGGGGCAGGATATCAGAGTCAAAATTTGATAGACCAATTGAATATGTAAGTAATGTTATATTTTCGATAAAAATAAATATTAATTCAAATTTATTTAGAGACCTGAAGAAGTACGTAATCACGTACGAAACGTCGTCTATTTCACAAAAGAAAAAAATAAAAAATATATAAAGCCCACTTAGGATTATAGGATTTAAATCTCAAAAGGTCACGAAAAAGGAATAATAATTATACATATATTATATTATATTATATTTTAGTGTATATTATACACTCGTGTATTTGAAAGCACGCTAAATGTAATTTGTACTGTCAGCTATTATTCTTCTATAAAGTTCTGTGATTTTGCTAGAATAGAAAAATTTCGTTCAGAACTTACTAAACAAAAATAAATTTTCAAAATTTGACTAGGCGCATTGCACCGAATCGTGAAGACGTGAACCTCTAGTGCCTGCGTCAAAAATTGGATGACAATATTTGTGTATGATATATGTAATTAACTAATTAACCAGAAAATTTGAACAAAAAAATCTTTGCTTGTCAAGTTCCGGTTCTAGATGCGCTAGAACAAAAATTCGAAATTTAGCTTTAGGCAATTGCAAAAAAATGTGTACCTACTATATTTCAAGCAAATCAACCCACTTATTTGGGTGGTAATATAATATTCACTTTCATAATATCGGAACTTTTGTTTGCACTAAATTTTATGAGCAAATAAAAATGTATTATATTAAATGTTTATTTTTTCAATCCCAGAGGGAATTGGTTGAAAAAATCGACATCGGGGATGATCAACGCCAACACAGAAAAAAAGATAGATTTTTCATAAAAATTTCATGCCGGTAACACAGTTTTTCTCCGCGCTTAAGTTAAGCCCTTACAAAATCTCGGTGCTTAGCTAAGTCTGAAGGGGATAAGCTTTTGTTGCAAACAACATTTAAATAATTGACGAATCCATTTTTTGTCCATTGTGTATTTGACTGCAACACTGAAAAATTTTGTTGGAAATACTTTTGATTTGAGATTGCCAATATCTTTGCAACCTCATTTCTTTTTGTATACAAATTGTTAAAATTTATTTTTGCAAAGCTATTCGTATCTTGACTTGACAATTTGACTCATTATTGTTTTTATTATTTAAGTATACAAAAACCATGCTTACCAAATAGGTAAACAAATATACCATAAGTTGAACCCTCTTGTTTTATGAATTTTTTAAGGAGCCAACAATTCTCTTGTTCTTGTTGAAATTCATAAAATATTTGATTTTGGATTTTAGTAAAATAAAAACAAAGTAGGTAGATACATATACAGCATCAAATCTTTAACAATGTTCTAGATGTATAGTGTTTTTGATATGGCCCAGGGGAGGGTCAAGTTCTGGATATGTTATTTTTGCATGCAGTCTCTTTTTCTATGAAACTAATGAGTACTAATAAGCGAATGTTTTTATCCCAGGGGAGGGGGATATAACCCCCATATCCCCCCCTGGATCCACCCTTGATAAAGCAAATAATTTCCTTTGATTTTCTCTGTTGTATTATATCCTGTAAGAAAATTTATTATAGTTTTTTTTAACAAAATAGAAAATTTTGTGATTTTTTCATATGGCAAGAAAATTGGCATGTTTTTTTCAGAAAATATGGCACATTTACTTTATTTCGGGCGGTAACGCTGTTTCACAACAACGTTTTAATAAATGTTAATGTATTTTGGTATGTGTGCAAGTGCGTGTTTGGCCATATGTGACTTGACTTAGTAAAGTCATCACCCACTAGGCAATTTAAGGCCCATCGCCCACTAGGCAACCTTAAGTTGCTCGTCCTAACGACTTTTTTACTACGTATTTTATATGCGTGTATACATATTTTTCTCGTTTAATATGTTGTGAAGTAGTGTGCTGTGTCGAAATCCATTTTGTAACGATTGCGCCATATCACGCTATGGCGCAGGCATATTTTTTTAGTGTGCAAAAAAGAGAAAACAATACTCATGAAAACGAAAAATAAAAATAAAAAAATGTCCCTTTGTAGAGCCTGCTTAATTAATGTACTTTGTGCACAACACACCACACAAGACATGTGTGGATCCGGCTTTACCCTGAGGCCACCGGGCCAAGTACTGGCAAGCAAGTTGCAACACACTGGGCGCATTCGGCTGACTATCCAAAGTCCCCTTTCACACAGGGCAACTGAGTTGCCGGCAACAATTAGTTCATAGGCGAGAAGGGCAGGAAGAAAGAGGGGGAATTGAAATCTCCCCGGTCAACAAATTCAGGAGATTTTTTTGACGTTTCTCTTCACACTACGTTTGTGTGCGTTCAACCAAGGTAGTTTAAAACGAAAATAAAGAAAATCTCCGGGTTTTTGTTGCTTGCGTGTGAAAGGTACAAGAGATTGTTAAGGAGATTTAAAGAAAACGTCAAAAAAATCACCAGCAACTAGTATCTTCGTGTGAAAGGGGACAAAGCTATCCGGATAGGTTTGTGTTGTTGTTATCCCATAAGAAAATTCAACTGATGAACCAAACAGCTGTTGTCAAAAACCAAGCTTTTTTATAAATACTTAACGGGATTTTCACTACTCTTTTTAAAGAACTATTTTATACTTTTAAAAAAATATTTCTGATTTAATATTTTGTGGAAAATATTTAAATTTACCTATTTAAATATTATTCTTAGTCAATCTGAAGAAATGAGCTGGACGACGGCAAAACCTTTAAGAAAACACATTTTAACCAACCAATGCGAAACATTCGGAGCGACGACGAAAACAATAATAACAGCGCATTGTTTGCAGACGCAAACCGGGTTTAAAGATAAAAGTCGATTTTTTATATTACGCGATGCATCAATTGAAAGGTGGCACTTCCTAGATTACGAATATGCATTTTGTTAGTCGCTAGGTCGCTTAGTTTAAAGGCCTCAACTTTGATGCCCCTAGCACGTCTAGTTTAGCCGCGAATCGCGTTTAAAGACAAAAGTCGATTTTTCTTATAATGCGATGCATTTGTATTTGTATTTGCATTTATTTATTATTTTGTGATAATATAAGCCTAATTAATTAATTTACATGATGTGTTAATAAGGATCAACAAAAAAGCCAACAATATGAAATCAAAGTTCAGAAAAAAAAGAAAATCATAATTTGATATTATAAAATTAAACAAAAAACATAAATGGAAATAAAAAGAGAAATTTAAAAGAAAATGAAATAAAAATTATCGTTATTGTCTCCAAGTACTCCCTGAATTTAATCCAGAACAGCTTAGTGCAGCCTATCATCCTTATATATAGAACGTGGAAGAGAATTCCACAGACGTATCGCATTTATAAAAAATTGGCGCTCAGATATTAAAAATACGTAACGTACCGGCACAAGATTCAAAGATCTTAGAGAACGCAGATCTTGTTATAAAGGTAAGGTGGCTGATGTGTTTGTAAGACATTGTTTAGTAGTGTTCGAAGCTTAAAAAGATTTTCGAGAGTAATGAGTATTTTGAAAGCAAGTAGGCAGATCATTAATGTACATGGAGAACAAAAGTTGTCCCAGTATTGAGCCCTGCGGGACTCCTTTGTTTAAAATGAGAAGCTCAGACACGGAAAATTTGCTGAAGGCTGAAGGAAAAACATTTGACATAAAGATTGTGTTAAAAAGATGCGTCAGGTATTTTACAATATAAGCACAGATAATAGAGTTACATAGATATCGCATCCCATACAAACAATAATGATAACTTTTTCAATGTGTTTTGCTTGTAATCCCTTTTTATTTTTTCTATAAAATCGAATCGGTTGGCCAAAATACTTATGTACTATAGCTGGTGTTTTGTTTGTATGTGTATGTGTGTGTATCTATCTTCTATATAATCATATATAGTATATAGGGCTCATAAATTTGATTAAACTGGGACGTACGTCTACGTCCCAGTGATCATATTTTGTTCTTCTGCATGCGATATCTATAGAACTATAGTGTCTGTGATATAAGGAAGTATAGCTTTAACGAAAACGGGATGAATTTTATCAAGTCCAAATGAATTTGATTTTATATTTATGCAGCTTTCCAATACATCAGCCTCATCAACTGAAGAAAAGCTGAAACATGAGAAGGAAAACAGACTGGTATCAACAGATAGACTTGTTGTTTCATCAATGTCTTCTGGGCCTGGGAGCGAAATAAGTCTCCTGTTGATTTTATTACAGTCAATATTACCGGTAGTATTATTTTTTTGTTTGCCAATACCAATGTCCCGCAGATTTTTCTAGAGTTTTTGACCAGCTTTAGAGGGGTCCAGTTTGGGGGCAAAATAACGTCTCTTTGCTTGGCGAATCTCACTAGTTACCTTATTTCTCAGACATTTAAAAACATTGTACAGAACATCTAATTGAAAACGCTTCCAACATTTGTACGCTTGATCACGTGCAAATATCAGATTTTTTATGTTGTTATTATACCATGGGATATTTTTTTTTGAGAATTTTCCTAATTAACGGAACGTGTGATTCAAATAAGTTTCTTACGTTGTCTTGAATAAAAAGTATCAATTGAAGGTGGGACTTCCTATACATTATATCCTCTATATCGAGCTCTCAAATCTATGAAAGAAGAACCTTAAAATCCGACCCTAATCTAACTCAAGCTCTCGATCCTGAATATATACGTAGTAAAATTCCTTTTAACGAAGTTTCCCAACCAATGCAAACATTTTTTCCAATCTATTCTGTGAACATTAAATTACAAGTAACAAATTCAAACACACCTATGCATCTGAAATCTTTTTGTGTACATAATTTTAGATTGCATAAAAATGTGTTTAAAGAGCTGGAATTGGAGTTTATTTAAATTATATAAAATTGACAACTTTACTAAAGTAATTATCTATTTTTATTGAAAAATACTACTTTTTCCATGCAGATAATCAATTCCACTTTGGATACGACAGAAACAACTTGTAGTAGAGAAAAATACTTAATTTCGTTTCATTCGGATTCTGTGGTACCAAATTTAACGAATTTCGAATTCGTAGGAGATTTTTCACTACAAGCGTAGTACCTACTAATGGATTCGATCACATTCGGAGAATGAATAGTTGTCGGTTGAATAGTTTCATCATCTCACAAAAGAAGTATAACTTCCACCGCGCGTACGTTAGTACACAGTTTTTTTTAAATTAAACATACAAAAATCGAAAAAGAACAATCTTTACTTTTAATTCGATTTTATGCGTAATTAATGTTGCTATATTTTTTGTTTCTTTTATGTGTATCGAAAATAAACAATTGTGCTGCAAGCACTTAGTTTGAACTTTTTCTTATAAGAGCTCCTTAATCTACTTCTTCACGTAGGAAGCATTTTCAGAATCCTCAGAGCTCGTGCCTTCATGATACACTGCACGTTGGCCAACAAACCAAACCAAGATTCTAAAATAAGGTTTTAAACGACAATCGTTAAGATTGTCAATTATCAAATTGGTAATCGTAATAAGGGTGGTAGTCTGCCAATGAGCAACCTTCCTCGCCTGAAGATCAAATTTGATAACGCAATAAACCAGAAAGTTTAGCTCGGCTACTGCGTCTTGGTATTACCCAACTGTTCTTAGTAGTTCCGTCTTTAACGAGTTTCTAAAACAATTCCATTTTTTTTTAACAGTTCTTGCGAATATCTTTGTTCTGATGAAATACCTACTTCACGAGAAATATTCAGTGGTAAATCCCAAGTCGACAGCCACTTTTTATGAAGTACAAATAAGATGGACTGAGATCCACAGTTGTTCTGAAAACACGGCGCGACACATGTACAAATTGATATTAGGGGTATTCCTATTCATGCATCATCGGAATTCCCATACAACTTTCCGAAGCTTACCATGGTTTGCCGACGTTGCATGAATACCCCCATTGTTCTTAACATTAATTGGCACAAATTGTACTGTATTTTTATTGACCTTCACCAGAGAAATTTTTGAGGATTAAATGATTTTCCCAGTCATTCCAGTTTGTTGGTAAGAAAAAACGGGGTGTGGAGTGTTGTGTGAAGCACGAAGAAAATGTATAAAACAGACTCGTGAGTTTTAAATGGCGGATACCAATATGGAGAAATAAATATTAAACTCGTATCTTCAATATCTTCGATTTTTACTTTATTGGCACATTAAATGTCACCCAAAAGGTCTAAAATCTGGAGCAAAAAATAAAATCGGAAAACCTTTTTCCGGCGGGGTAAACAAAGTCTGAAAATGAGCGATTTCTTTTCCAACGACATGTATACGTATTTTTCTCTGGATTTTCGCAGTGCACCTGAGTATAAAAATATGTAAATATTTGGGTCGATATTTTAACGCGCATAAAATATTTTATATTTCGCAAAAAAAAACTTGTGAATATTATAAAAATTGAACATGAGTAGATGCTTGCATGTAGTTGGCCCCCCGACTTTCAAGTTGGGCAAAACTGTTAATGGCAATCGTTTGTACATCGTTTGTACACGTTTGTACAACTTTTAGAATAATTTGTACACGCACCGTTTTTTTTACAGGCAATTTAAATAAAGGGACGGTAGTTGGCCCCAAAAAAATTTTTTTTTAATGTTTTGAAGAATTTTGAAATGCAATTCGATAGATAATCGTTTGTACACGTTTGTACAAAAAATATTTTCGTTTGTACACGTCCCAAATTTTTTTTTAAAAAAATGTGTCTCGAAATTTTGAAAAGTATGCAATCGTTTGTACATTTTTTATAATGATTTTTCATGGTATTAATTTTTTTAATTTAATTTTTTTTCTATTTTTAATTAATTATTCAAAATGGGACATGTTGGGCTTTTTCAATTAAGGACAAAAGTTATTGAAAATGTAAACTGCATTATTTTGTTTTTGTTGAGTTTTCTTTTTTTTGCTGCAGAAACTAATGCGAGGGAATATTAACTACCTACTTTTCAGTAGGTAGGTAGGTAGGAAGGAAAGTATATAGGTACATAAGTGGAAATATAAACACATAAAAAGCGTTTTGCCGACGGCAAAATTCAAATTAGTATATTTATGGATTTAATGCCATTTTCCGTTGTTTCACTTAACTTAATAGTTTATTTAGGTACCTATGTACCTACAAAATATATGTGAGTAGGTACCAAAAGAAGAGCTAGGTATGTAAGCTCCAGTGAAATTTATTCGTCATTTTTGTAGGTATCTAAAGTAGGTACCAATAGGTATAAATATATAATAATTTGGTAGGTAGGTAAGTATGTATATACCTATTTCAAAGAAAGTTTGAAAAAAAATTTATAGGTACACATAGATATTAGTTTACGTACCTACAACCTACATACCTACCTACCTAAGCATTTTATTGAATTTAGAGTAACGACATGCACCAAAATTTTGAATAATTAATTAAAAATAGAAACTTAATCAATTTTAAAATATTAATACCATGCAAAATTATCATAAAAACTGTACAAACGATTGCATATTTTTCGAAATTTGTACAGAAGTTTTTTTAAAAAAATTTGTGTGTAAAATCTAATTGGGAAGTGTACAAACGAAAATATTTTTGTGTGTACAAACGATTATCCATCGAACTGCATTTTCAGATTTTTCGAATTGTAAAAAAAAAAATCGAAATGGGGCCAACTACATGTCCTAAAATTTTGAATAATTAATTAAAAATAGAAAGAAAATTAAATTTAAAAAATTTATACCATGAAAAATCATCACACAAAATGTACAAACTACTTTTCAAAATTTCGAGATACATTTTTTGAAAAAAAAAAATTGTAAAAAAAATTTGGGACGTGTACAAACGAAAATATTTTTTGTACAAACGTGTACAAACGATTATCCATCGAATTGCATTTTCAGATTTTTCGAATTGTAAAAAAAAATTGAAATGGGGCCAACTACATGTCCCAAAATTTTGAATAATTAATTAAAAATAGAAAAAAAATTAAATTCAAAAAATTAATACCATGAAAAATCATCATAAAAAATGTACAAACATTGCATTCTTTTCAAAATTTCGAGACACAATTTTTAAAAAAAAATGTTCGTAAAAAAAATTTGGGACGTGTACAAACGAAAATATTTTTTGTACAAACGTGTACAAACGATGTACAAACGATTGCCATTAACAGTTTTGCCCAACTTTAAAGTCGGGGGGCCAACTACATACAAGCTGAGCAGATACCTACTAAAAAATAATTAAATAAACAAGTATTTCTTTTAGCGAAAACCGAAACAAAACCACCGAGACCAGCGAGACTCTCGGCGAATTTCGGTACCAAAAATACGGTCTCGTCTCGGGTGCTTTCAAAGTAGTCTCGTCTCGGTCTCGGTCCCGAAACCGAAACCAAGACCGAGACGAGACCGAGACTAGTCTCGGTGTCGTTGCCAGCCCCACTACTGGTTGAAAAATTATATTTGTACTTTGTACATAGCAAGGTATGCAGTTAGATCTTAATTCAGAGTGTTAATTACAGTTATTTGATATTTCTTACTTAACCGTAGGCTACTGCTATACAGGTTTCATAATAGTAAATTCTAGTCAGCTTCAGTGGATTAAGGTTAGTTTTGTGTAATATAATAAAACGAGTGGATATACCTACATACATACCTATACAGGGTGATTTGCATAAGGTTTGACAAAAAGCACTGGCGTGTAGGTTGGACTTAAACAAGAAAAAAATAGTATGGGAGGAGGTCCTCGTTTAGGCGGGAGGGGCAATTTTCAATAAAATCACTTAAAAGAGAAAAAAATAACGGTAATACCTACAGAGTCATGCATTTTGAAAATCCAGAGATCCATTCCTTAATTTCATTTTCAAACAAAGTTTGAGTGAATATTTTTTGAAATATTAATTTTCAAAGCCAAAATTTTGAAAAAAAAAAATTACAAAATTTTCAAGCTGATTTTTATTAAAATTTTACGTAATTAAGTACTAATTTTGTTTTCAAAATTCAATGCTCTTATTTGTTTTTAGTCAAAAACAGAAAACCGGATGCTAAAATGTATTTAAGTTTTTTAGAAATTTAAAAATTACGGGAGGGGAAATTTTCTAAAATACAGAAAAAAATGATTAAAAAACAACGATAGCAGCTACAACTTTTTGTTATACTTTAAATTGCTGCTTTTATTTACAAACTAGTTTTGTGCAAAATTGTAAAGTAATAATTTTGTTTTCAAAATTCAATACTCTTATAAATTTGTAGTCAAACACTGAAAACCAGATTCTTAAATGTCTTCTGATTTTTGAGAAAAGTAAAAAAAAAAATTATTTAAACAATCTGAATTTAAAACCAGAATGAATTTCTGGCTTTTAAAAAGTACCCATGTCATGACATTGTAGGTGTTGCCGTTCTTTTTTAATAATTTTGTTTTTGCATTTCAAGATGATTTTTTATAAAATTGTACGTACACATGTACATATGTATCGAGGTAAATACTTGAAAAATAGCAAACCACCGACAAATTCTTAACAAAAAGATTTTGGTAGAACACTTGTTGAAATGTACCTACCTACCTACCAACCTAATTCTTAACAAAAATTTATAATCCTACATAGTCTGGATTCACATTGTTCAACTTTTCCCATAAGTTTTTTCCAGAAATCGGGTGAAATGTTCATATGGTCCGATTTTTCCAATGAGAATTTCTGTTGTTGCACTCTTCTGTCTTACTGCTTTGTCTGGATTTACATTGTTCAACTTTTCCCATAAGTTTTTTCCAGAAATCGGGTAAAATGTTCATATTGTCCGATTTTTCCAATGAGAATTTCTGTTGTTGCACTCTTCGGTCTTATTGCTTTCCTCTTCATTTTTCATTAAGATTTACTCACACCATCAAATAAACGGCACACGTATACTAAACACACACAAGAAACTGGAAAGGAGGTGAAAGTCTGCATTTACATTGTCTGGATTTACATTGTTCAACTTTTCCCATAAGTTTTTTCCAGAAATCGGGTGAAATGTTCATATTGTCCGATTTTTCCAATGAGAATTTCTGTTGTTGCACTCTTCGGTCTTATTGCTTTCCTCTTCATTTTTCATTAAGATTTACTCACACCATCAAATAAACGGCACATGTATACTAAACACACACAAGAAACTGGAAAGGAGGTGAAAGAGAACCAAAATAGGCTGGAAAAATCGTATGAGTTTTCGGGGAACAACCGATTTGTTTCATCCCCCTCACTTCTTACGCCGCTCACCCAGGAACAATCGATCGGAACTGGAAAAGTTGAACAATGTAAATGCAGACATTGTTCAACTTTTCCAGTTCCGATCGATTGTTCCTGGGTGAGCGGCGTAAGAAGTGAGGGGGATGAAACAAATCGGTTGTTCCTCGAAAACTCATACGATTTTTCCAGCCTATTTTGGTTCTCTTTCACCTCCTTTCCAGTTTCTTGTGTGTGTTTAGTATACATGTGCCGTTTATTTGATGGTGTTAGTAAATCTTAATGAAAAATGAAGAGGAAAGCAATAAGACCGAAGAGTACAACAACAGAAATTCTCATTGGAAAAATCGGACAATATGAACATTTCACCCGATTTCTGGAAAAAACTTATGGGAAAAGTTGAACAATGTAAATCCAGACTTAGCGGGGTAAGAAGTGAGGGGGATGGAAGAAATCGGTTGTTCCGCAAAACTCATCCGATTTTTCCAGCCTATTTTGGTTCTCTTTCACCTCCTTTCCAGTTTCTTGTGTGTGTTTAGTATACATGTGCCGTTTATTTGATGGTGTGAGTAAATCTTAATGAAAAATGAAGAGGAAAGCAATAAGACCGAAGAGTGCAACAGCAGAAATTCTCATTGGAAAAATCGGACAATATGAACATTTCACCCGATTTCTGGAAAAAACTTATGGGAAAAGTTGAACAATGTCTGCATTTACTTTGTTCAACTTTTCCAGTTCCGATCGATTGTTCCTGGGTGAGCGGCGTAAGAAGTGAGGGGGATGAAACAAATCGGTTGTTCCTCGAAAACTCATACGATTTTTCCAGCCTATTTTGGTTCTCTTTCACCTATTTTCCAGTTTCTTGTGTGTGTTTAGTATACATGTGCCGTTTATTTGATGGTGTGAGTAAATCTTAATGAAAAATGAAGAGGAAAGCAGTAAGACCGAAGAGTGCAACAACAGAAATTCTCATTGGAAAAATCGGACAATATGAACACTTCACCCGATTTCTGGAAAAAACTTATGGGAAAAGTTGAACAATGTAAATCCAGATTCTTTCTTAACAAAAAATTATAATCCTACATAGTCTGGATTCACATTGTTCAACTTTTCCCATAAGTTTTTTCCAGAAATCGGGTGAAATGTTCATATGGTCCGATTTTTCCAATGAGAATTTCTGTTGTTGCACTCTTCTGTCTTACTGCTTTGTCTGGATTTACATTGTTTAACTTTTCCCATAAGTTTTTTCCAGAAATCGGGTAAAATGTTCATATTGTCCGATTTTTCCAATGAGAATTTCTGTTGTTGCACTCTTCGGTCTTATTGCTTTCCTCTTCATTTTTCATTAAGATTTACTCACACCATCAAATAAAAGGCACACGTATACTAAACACACACAAGAAACTGGAAAGGAGGTGAAAGTCTGCATTTACATTGTCTGGATTTACATTGTTCAACTTTTCCCATAAGTTTTTTCCAGAAATCGGGTGAAATGTTCATATTGTCCGATTTTTCCAATGAGAATTTCTGTTGTTGCACTCTTCGGTCTTATTGCTTTCCTCTTCATTTTTCATTAAGATTTACTCACACCATCAAATAAACGGCACATGTATACTAAACACACACAAGAAACTGGAAAGGAGGTGAAAGAGAACCAAAATAGGCTGGAAAAATCGTATGAGTTTTCGAGGAACAACCGATTTGTTTCATCCCCCTCACTTCTTACGCCGCTCACACAGGAACAATCGATCGGAACTGGAAAAGTTGAACAATGTAAATGCAGACATTGTTCAACTTTTCCAGTTCCGATCGATTGTTCCTGGATTAGTCTGCATTTACATTGTTCAACTTTTCCAGTTCCGATCGATTGTTCCTGGGTGAGCGGCGTAAGAAGTGAGGGGGATGAAACAAATCGGTTGTTCCTCGAAAACTCATACGATTTTTCCAGCCTATTTTGGTTCTCTTTCACCTCCTTTCCAGTTTCTTGTGTGTGTTTAGTATACATGTGCCGTTTATTTGATGGTGTTAGTAAATCTTAATGAAAAATGAAGAGGAAAGCAATAAGACCGAAGAGTGCAACAACAGAAATTCTCATTGGAAAAATCGGACAATATGAACATTTCACCCGATTTCTGGAAAAAACTTATGGGAAAAGTTGAACAATGTAAATCCAGACTTAGCGGGGTAAGAAGTGAGGGGGATGGAAGAAATCGGTTGTTCCGCAAAACTCATCCGATTTTTCCAGCCTATTTTGGTTCTCTTTCACCTCCTTTCCAGTTTCTTGTGTGTGTTTAGTATACATGTGCCGTTTATTTGATGGTGTGAGTAAATCTTAATGAAAAATGAAGAGGAAAGCAATAAGACCGAAGAGTGCAACAGCAGAAATTCTCATTGGAAAAATCGGACAATATATGAACATTTCACCCGATTTCTGGAAAAAACTTATGGGAAAAGTTGAACAATGTCTGCATTTACTTTGTTCAACTTTTCCAGTTCCGATCGATTGTTCCTGGGTGAGCGGCGTAAGAAGTGAGGGTGATGAAACAAATCGGTTGTTCCTCGAAAACTCATACGATTTTTCCAGCCTATTTTGGTTCTCTTTCACCTATTTTCCAGTTTCTTGTGTGTGTTTAGTATACATGTGCCGTTTATTTGATGGTGTGAGTAAATCTTAATGAAAAATGAAGAGGAAAGCAGTAAGACCGAAGAGTGCAACAACAGAAATTCTCATTGGAAAAATCGGACAATATGAACATTTCACCCGATTTCTGAAAAAAACTTATGGGAAAAGTTGAACAATGTAAATCCAGACAATGTAAATCCAGACAAAGAGAACCAAAATTGGCTGGAAAAATCGTATGAGTTTTCGAGGAACAACCGATTTGTTTCATCCCCCTCACTTCTTACGCCGCTCACCCAGGAACAATCGATCGGAACTGGAAAAGTTGAACAATGTGAATGCAGACTTTCCTCTTCATTTTTCATTAAGATTTACTCACACTATCAAATAAACGGCACATGTATACTAAACACACACAAGAAACTGGAAAGGAGGTGAAAGAGAACCAAAATAGGCTGGAAAAATCGTATGAGTTTTCGAGGAACAACCGATTTGTTTCATCCCCCTCACTTCTTACGCCGCTCACCCAGGAACAATCGATCGGAACTGGAAAAGTTGAACAATGTAAATGCAGACATACCTACCTACTTACAAAGCACACATACATAGTCTGCATTTACATTGTTCAACTTTTCCAGTTCCGATCACTTGTTCCTGGGTGAGCGGGGTAAGAAGTGAGGGGGATGGAAGAAATCGGTTGTTCCGCAAAACTCATCCGATTTTTCCAGCCTATTTTGGTTCTCTTTCACCTCCTTTCCAGTTTCTTGTGTGTGTTTAGTATACATGTGTCGTTTATTTGATGGTGTAAGTAAATCTCAATGAAAAATGAAGAGGAAAGCAATTAGACCAAAGAGTGCAACGACAGAAATTCTCATTGGACAAATCGGACCATATAACATTTCACCCGATTTCGGGAAAAAAAACTTATGGGAAAAGTTGAACAATGCAAATCCAGACATAGCTACCTACTCTCCTTCAAAACAAGCGCGAAAATTATACCTAAATAAAAAATTATGTATATAAACCACCACCTGTTTCTTTGCACAAAACAAAATCACAAAATTGTCTTTTTTAACCTCTCCAACTTCAAAATGTTTTGCATACACATACTTGCACAAGATGGGTACCCAGAAAAAAGAATAACAACACTACTGTGAACTATTACGACCACGACCTCTTTCTTTCCACGAAACAAAATTGCCTTTTTCTAGCTCCTTCAAGGCTGTTTCACAATGCGACGAGAAAACGAGACGTCAGCGTGACGCGATCTCTTCACAGTTGTTCTCTCTTAAAAAAGAATTTTAAACTGAAATAATACAAAATCAAGCATGTCTCGTCGTCTCGTCACGTCATAAAGTTCGAAAAATTGAAAAAAAGACGCAAATTGAAAAAAGACGCAATGAAACAGCCATAATCAAGCATCTCTCGGAAATGTTCGAAAAATTGAAAAAAAGACGCAACGTGACGACGAGAAATTTATGTGTAACACATAAATGTTTTCAGAAATGTTTTTTAATCCACATCGCAACTTGACTTATTTTAAATTTAATTTTGTTAAACAAACAACATGTTATAACCCGGAAACGTTATTTACTTAGGCCATGAACATGTTACCATGTTCCCCTAGAATAATACAATTTGCAGTGTGTATGCGCTGTAGATTTTATTAAGAGTCGGTAGCCATCGACCAAAATATTGCGTCTTAGAAAGGTACGACAGCATCTAACTGATGAGCCCAACTGTCGTGCCTGGTCGAAACGCATTTGGACTAAAGGTCGCAAAAAATCTTCCAATTGAATTTAATTCAATATAGTCCACTAAACAACAACAAAAATATTTTTCTTTTATTTTTGTTATTCCTCTTCTTAGGCCTTTTTATATTAGAAAAAGATGATCTGCAATTTTCCCTAAGTCTAAAGATTAATAGAACACAAGATATTAGCAGAATTTTTTTTCGAAACTTTTATTTTTTATTGACTTTTTTATCTAACAAGTTCCGATAAGGTTCCCTTAATAAGCTTACGTGTAGATTTCTTTGGTCCTATTTATCTGATTCTATATTTTTATTCTATGTTTGCTACTGAAAAAATCTGCCAAATTTAAATGGTCTTGTTTAATAATTGTTTCAAAATAGGTTTTAATGATTTTTAGTCCATAAAATTCAGGATGAAATGCCAAGTTTTGGTTAAAGCTATGAAGCAAGCTTCCTCCGAAACAAAACGCTGGCTACGGGCCCGACTAAAACATAAATACGTATTTACAAAAACAGATAGCACTGTATCTGTTCCGCATGAAGAGAAATACCAAAAACAAAGAAAAAATAAAGTTACAAACGTATCAGTTTTGGGCACTACACTCATAACTTTTTTTGGTGTCTAACTCACAGCTAAAGTACACTTGACGTTAGCATTGAAGTAGACGAAGTTTTTTCCTTCACGCGTTCCTTAATTTTCAGGGGAACGCTTTCATTTTTAGCTGTAACCTTTTAACCCTGTTACTTCTAGCCCCACTCTCACAGATTCGCACCGAATGTTTCGTGCCGGCTTGGGAGAGCCTTTAATAAAAAATAATTAATACAAAATTGAAACAAATTATGATTCGTTAAAAAATTTTAACATTTATATGTATTTAAATATGTAGGTAATATACAAATTGAGCAAAAGAATAAAATAAAGGACGTTGAATCGAAAAACTGATATATGTTAAAGTTAAGAATATGTATGTTACTTTTCAGTTAATAACACTTTGTTTTGTTTTTGTAATATACTAAGGAAGTTTGTTATTTTCTATAACTGAAAATTAATTTTCAATATCACTCTTATCAAATCTTTTATCAAAAACGGAACTAAAATCTTTTCAATAAATTTTGTTTATTATTCATTTATAAAACCCAGTCATTTAATAAATGCAATAATATTAACTACTTGAAACTACTGGTCAAGTACTTAAAAGTACCTTAAGTACTTGAAAGTACTTGAAGTACTTGAAAGTACATACTTGTCAAAGTACTTGAAGTACCACTCAAGTACTTAAGTACCCAAATACTAGAAAAATACTGGTACTTGCCTTTTTTTAAGTACCAGTAGGTACCAGGGTACTGAAGTACAAGTACAAGTCCCGGTACTGGTACTGTACTGGTACTTGTACTTGAAATTTTACAGCTCTGAGTACAAATTTGTTCTCTTAGCTTTTGTTCCCTTATCATTTATTTACAGAAAAAATTTCCTTAATAAGACGCAAGCAACCGTGTTACTTTGTCCCATAAGAAAGCCTGTGTAAACAGCGAGGTGTTAGGGCCTCTGTTCAATACACGCTTTCTTATGCAAAATAATAACTCGCTTTCTTCCTTCTTATAAAGGGAATTTTTTATGCGAATGAGTAATTGATAAAAGAACAAGAGCGAAGAGAATAAATTTGTTTTATCCAGCAAGAGATAAGTTCTATTTGTTTTTATTGTGTTATAAGTTGGAGAAGGGAGAATTTCGTAGATAGGTATCTCGCTGCGCTGCTGTATGAAGTTCATTGAGCAGAGAAGGGCAGCAGTGTTGCCAGAAACACCGATTTATCGTATTTCTCCTGATTTTCAGAGGTATTTCCGATACACCGATTTTTGATGTAAATATGGGACTTTGTCCCGATTTTCTTAAATATATTTTCCACTATTGAATTTACATAATTTATAAATTTATTAAAAAGAAGCATCTACCTTAACCTTTCTGTACATAACTTAAAACATCCCATTTGATGTTTTATTCGTTTAGTGCTACTTGCACGAAAGTTTTCTGACAGCACTAACCTCTGATTTTAATAATTGAGAGTTTTTTCACTGATTAAACCGAGTACGCTGCTGATGCGGAACGAAGTTTTTAGTTGGTCTCCAACATGAAAACGAAATGCTTACGAAAACCACAACGAAAAATTACCCTTTGGAAGTGTCCCCTTTTGCAAAAAGAAAAAGCAAACACAAACGCATAAAAATCACAGAAAGCCTTGTTGTGATGAAAGAAACAACAAATACAAATCTCTCCAAATAATCTGCTACAATTATCGATTTCGCTCATCGAACAGCGTACTGAAGAACGAAAAGCACAACGAATTTTTCGTTTGTGATTTCGTTGTGTCATTTTTGTATGGGATTTTTCGTTTCGCATCAGCAGCATATGTAGAATCAATCCACGTTGTAGCAAATTTTTTTTTAAGTTATCCTCACCACCTGTGTTTTGTTAATTGTGAAAAAATATTCTTATCCACTTGTTAAGTATTTTCCGGGTATGTAATTTAAAATTGAGAAGCGTTTATTTATGTATCTAAACTTGAATTTTTATCTTCTGTTTGTTTCGTGCGAGTTGGCCTTAGAAGACAAATACATAGTAGATATGTACATTTTTTTAAACTTCTAGTCAACTGTGTTTAAACACTATTATTGCTTTCAAAAATCAAAATGAATTTAAATAAAACTAAGAAATACATAGGTATGTATAATTATTGTAAGGTGCATGGTCTGTGTCTAAACGATTTCAATTTAAACAAAAGAAAATAAATTAAAAAAAAAATTAAAATGAAACAATGAATACTAATAATCTTTAAAAAAGAATAGCGATTTGCTCAAAATTTGTTTAAACTAATTCCCCGATTAACCCCGATTTTGCATGTGCTAATCTCCCGATTTTCTCCCGATTTATGGCAACACTGCAGGGCAGGTAGAGGCACATACAAATATGTTTACTGTGGGTGTAGGTACATTGGTTTCTGTTTGAAAAATTCAATTTAATTCAAAAGATAACACGCTTTTCCCATCATATTGGTGAATTTTGTGTTGATACCTCGCTGTTTTAAGTTTATTGAGCAGGTAAGGTCTGTTTCTGTTTGAAAGACTTAGTTAGCAAGCAGATTGCGATGCGTAACTGGAAGAGAATTTATGAGTTATTGTTTTAAATTAAAAACAAAATCAAATAAGAACAGTGAAAGGTGTACAAAGTTTGTTTATTTTGTTTATTGCATTATTATTTCAAATTATTGCTAGCTGAAAATGTCATTATGTATATAGATTGTTGCATAACTGATTTTCTTTGGAAGGCAAATGGGGGAGAGTACGATAACTTTGGCGCCAAAAATTTTAAACGGGGCAAGATGCCCCCCCCTTCCATAGTAAAAAATGTTTGTTTTTGACCCTTCTATCTCTCATCAATTTTCGGCGCCAAAGTTATCGTACTCGTGTCGGCAAATGATTTCAGTAAGCTAAATTTTATATAAAATAAAAAGTTATAGGAATAGGACGCTCTACTCTTTCATTGAAAAAATAAAAACAAACAATTTGTGAAGTTCCTTATTTTTTTCTTTATAACATTTCTTTTAAATATAAACATTTATAGTTACCGGCCGTCGCCGTCGTGAATACATTAAACAAAACTTGTTTCGTTAATTTATTGACTAAAACCCAAAAATTATTTTAAAAGTACATAACTGACCTAAAGCCTAACAATATTTCAACAAATATGATACATATCTACATTCAAAAAAACGTCACCTACTTTGTGTATATAGATTTATCACAAATCACAAAAAGGGGACTCCACTCAATGTCAATATCAGCATATACATACATATATGTAATTAGAAATTTGCAAGCAATTTTATCATATAAATAAATAAATAAGGCATAGCTATAATCATTAACTAAATATTTCATACAATTCAAAACATAACATTTTTAATGTTAAGTGTTATATTAGATTTTCTGACTTAAAAATCTTATAAATTGCATAAATTATAATTGTAGCAAGACAAATAAAAATTGTACAAAATAAATGTATTATATTTTTCTTGTGATAAAATAAAGTTTAACTTACATTTTCGTTTAGGGGAACTGTCGGATTCTTTGAGAAGAAACCACCGAGCAACCCACCCAATATGCCAGAGCCTCCTTCAGTCTGCTTTAAAGTGTATTATTTATTAAAATTAAATAATAATGTTATGTTTGTGAAGCTTGTTATATAAAATTGTTTGGTTCTAAGTATTTTAAAAAAATATTTAATTGTTAATACGTTAATGCTAGATATGTATTTGTATGTTATAATGTTAAGAAAGTATACCTACTAATGTATTAATGAATCTCATTTTAGTTCATATGGTAGGTATATGATTTTCATTAAGAAGGAAGAGTTTCAATAAACTATTACAATTAGTTTCCGAAAGTGAAAGTATTTGTGACATAACTTCCCATGAAATTTAGCGAAATGTAAACAATAAAACATTGAAACAAAATAAAAGATGAGTAAAGTTAGATAACGATGAACAATATTTTCACTTGTTGACAACTGTTTATTACAAAATATATTCGTGGAACTATATTTTTAGTATATGTGTTTTTTCGAGTAAAGATTGGCTCAAGTGCATCGCACAGTAAATGACATAAACACAAATTGTTTTTTTTTTTCGTTTTTTTTTTTTGTTTTTTACCATTGAAAATGTTTATAGGATCGTTTTGACAGAGTTGTGGTGTTACCAAAATGATTAAATGAAATAAATTAAATAAATTCAATAAATCATAAATGAACTCCAGCGTATAGGGGCATCACAACGAAATTTTTGGTTGGTGTTACTAAAGAAATGACCGAAATGATTGAAATGAACACATGAATTTAGAATATGAAAACTGAACTCCAGCGTATAGGGGGACAACTATCAAATTTTTGGTTGGTGTTACTAAAACATTACTAGAATGAAAAAAATAAACAAACGAACACAAGCGATGAATTACAGCAGGCGTAGGTATACGGGGAAAAAACGAAGAAAGAAAAGTATTGTTCGTCGTCAACAGGCAAGCTTCAGTGGAGAATGGTCATGAAGTATATTCAAAAAGAGAAAAAAAACAACAACAAGGTATTCAGAAGAAGACAAATGAACCGACAAGGCAATCAACAAAAGGGGGGTTTTTTGCCAGTTGTGTGTATGCATCTACATAGTTATGGAGGTAGATAGGTTGTGATTTTGTGAAAATGAAAATGATAGGTATTTATTTTTATTCTATACAGAATACAAAGCGGTCTTATAAGAAAGACCAGTGATGCAGTTGAGTGTGCAAGCAGGAGTAGAGCTTGCTTGAAATCGATATACCTATGTAATATGTAAGACAACCAAAAATATGCCAGAGCATATTTTTTTCTATCAAACTATTAAGAGGAGACTAGATTAGAAATCCACTTTATAAGAAATACTGGGCCCTACGAATAATCAAATTTAGTTAGGTATGTACCTACTACCTACTTAAATATTTCAGTAAAATGGACCATAATGGAAAGGGCTCTAAATAATAAAACCGTACATGGTATTAGGTAGGTAGGTACCTTAATATTTATGTGGTCTAAAATTAATGAACCATATCGAATTGATTCTAAAAAATTGAGAATATAATGTATGGTTAATTTTTTAGGATCCATTACATTATGCAATATTAAGTCATAACTAAATTTGATTATTGGTAAGGCCCACTGTCTTTTAAGCCCCATGTTTCATCGAAAATGGATTGTATATTTACGTTTAATAATTACGTAGGTATATTCTAATTTATATTCAATAAATAATAAAGGTCTATAGGGAAGGCATTACCAAAAAATTTAAACCTAACTTCAGGTTATGTCGAAAAAATTCGCATTACGGAGTTTTTTTTATGTACCTATTACCTTCTTCGGACAAAATTTAACGCGATTTTAACCCAATTCGCATACGACCTAAACAATAGGTACCTATAGATAGCTTTTTAAAATTAAGAAAATATTAACCCAAAATTAAAAAAAAATAATGTTCCTAGTTCCTAGTATTTCTGACTTGGCCACGAGAGCAAGCTCGTGGGACTCACTCGTGTAAATTTTCTTTTTTTATTTTTGATGTACCTAACTAATGTCTTAAATAAACCCATGTAGATGAATTCAAAAACAATTCACCATTATTAAAAAATATGCATGTAGGTGTATTTCAATTTCAAATAGGTTTCAATGGCTTTTAGCCCAAGCAAATTGACGTACACTATGTGTTGTGCATTTTTTAATCATAGGTAGGTACATTACTGATCTCTATAAACACTGGATAGTGAATTCATATAAACATTTTGAAGAAAATTGAAGGAAGATTATAACAGTGGGAAGGACGTGACACATCAGATTTGTTTTATTATATATAACACTTATAACAGTTATTACAGTTTAGATTAGCCGCGTTCAATCCATTACGTTAACATCTGAAAATTCAGATTTCTGAATTTTTGGAGCTTCTGATTGGTCAGCTTTCATAAAAAGTTAGATGACTTTTAGTGACTTTTAGTTACGTTTAGTTACGTTTAAGCCTTAACTACATTGGCCACTTTTTGCAAAATTACAAAAGTAAAAATATTTTTTTCCAGCTAGCGCAGTTGTTTTGTGAAAAAGAATACACACATTTTATTTCTAAACCAAAATTTAGGCTTTCTGCATCATTTTTATAAGTTTTCCTGTGAGAAACACTATCCCAAAATGAGTTTCAAAATTTTCACTTTTGTACTTTTTCACTTTCTTGGCTTATAGCTTTAACTACATAAGCCACTTTTTGCAAAATTACAAAAGTAAAAATATTATTTTTCCCACTTGCGCAGTTTTTTTTTGTGAAAAAGAATATACACATTTTTTTTAAACCAAAATTTAAGCTTTTTGCATCATTTTTATAAGCTTTCCAGTGAGAAATACTATCTCAAAATGAGTTTGAAAATTTTCATTTTTGTATTTTTTCACTTTTTTGGCTTATGTAGTTAAGCCTTATGTAGTTAAGACTTTATTCGTAAATTTCAGATAAGAAAATTTCGTCTGGAAATTCGGATGACAGTTGTTTGTGGTGGGAGAAGTGTAAAAGAGCTGAAGTGCTACCATTAAAAGTAATACTTACTTATTTGAATGAAAGAACTTTTGTTAATTATTTAGTGACGCTTTGAATAAAAGGAATGAATTTCTTACAAATTTTCATTCAAGTTAAAACAAATTACTGCAAAATAACAAACAATTTTAATGAAATTTAGTGTTGCTAATCTTTTTACATAAAATTTCATCCACAAAGCTCCTGCTAAATTATCAATTAACGAATATATAAAGTTCTCTTTTATTTCGCTTCAATGCATATTCTGTAAGTAAATACAGGAATTTGACACAATGTCTTTTGACTGAAATTTCAGATTGTTTTTGCGTTGAACGCGGCCATTTTTTTGTTTGTTTTGCGAGTACGAATACGAAAACAATTTCAATTCTATCTATCTCTTTCTTTCCTTTTGTTTAAAAATTAACAGATTTCACTCATAGAGTAACCATGGGGACATTGAAAATGACTTTATTTCCCTAGATAAACAAAAAACATGACTAATCTTTACAATCTTTACAAATTAATTAAAACGTATAATAATAAGCTGTTTCAAACATCATTATAAGTTTTGAAGTTTCTAGGTGTAGGTATTTAATGTCAATTTCCATTTGGCAAAAAATAAATCTTGTTAGTTTTTTTTAACTAACCCCATCATACTTCTATTCCACCAAAAAAATCGTCTTTTTTAAAATCTAATATCAAAACTTACATATGTACCAATTAGGGAAAACAAAAATATGCCCTAAAAATAGTTTCAAGCGCTTATAATTATGCCCTTAAAAATCAATTACATATATATGCCCTTAACAAGTAATTATATGCTCAATATTGCTTGTAAAAATATATTCTATTTAGGTATGTTTACCTATGTAATTGTAATGTATTTTTAAAAACTGCACTAAAAAGAACGACATAAATCTAAACGTCTACAAAGCTAGCATATACACATTAGCATAATCAATTGAAACCATAACTAGAATTTTGTGCTCTTTTTGTGCTATATTGTGTGAAAGTCTCGATTTTTGTGCTAGCATAGTTTTTGTTTTTTTGATTTTTTATCTGATAGAGCTTGTAGGCAAACTGAACTGACAGCAACTACGTTTGCATAGTCAAAATCAACTACGTTTGCATAGTCAAAATCAACTACGTTTGCATAGTTAAAATCAACTACGTTTGCATAGTTAAAATCAACTATGTTTGCATAGTCAAGATCAACTACGTTTGCATAGTCAAAATCAACTACGTTTGCATAGTCAAAATCAACTACGTTTGCATAGTTAAAATCAACTACGTTTGCATAGTCAAAATCAACTAAGTTTGCATAGTCAAAATCAACTACGTTTGCATAGTCAAAATCAACTACGTTTGCATAGTCAAAATCAACTACGTTTGCATAGTTTAAATCAACTACGTTTGCATAGTTAAAATCAACTACGTTTGCATAGTCAAAATCAACTAAGTTTGCATAGTCAAAATCAACTACGTTTGCATAGTTAAAATCAACTACGTTTGCATAGTCAAAATCAACTACGTTTGCATAGTTAAAATCAACTACGTTTGCATAGTTAAAACCAACTATGTTTGCATAGTCAAGATCAACTACGTTTGCATAGTCAAAATCAACTACGTTTGCATAGTCAAAATCAACTACGTTTGCATAGTCAAAATCAACTACGTTTGCATAATTAAAATCAACTACGTTTGCATAGTTAAAATCAACTATGTTTGCATAGTCAAGATCAACTACGTTTGCATAGTCAAAAGCAACTTCGTTTGCATAGTCGAAATCAACTACGTTTGCATAGTCAAAATCAACTACGTTTGCATAGTTAAAATCAACTACGTTTGAATAGTTAAAATCAACTATGTTTAAATAAATAAATAAATTTGATGGCACAACAGCTCATGAAGAACTAGGGCCTAGTGACTTACAACTCTCAACCATTCCTGTGTGCGTGTCTGCAGGAATGGAGGGGACCTACAGTTTATTGCCGAATCCGAACGGCTAACGAGCGGCACTTTTCTGTGACAGGAGATACTCTTGGAGGATTTGTCAATTCCTCGCAAGAGGCAGTAGCCGTTTTTTCTTTTTTAAATAAATAGGTGGCGAGGCTGGGGGTCGAACCTTAGACCTTCGGCATGACAGTCCATCGCACTAATCATCACGCCACGGCTACTACAATCAACTATGTTTGCATAGTCAAAATCAACTACGTTTGCATAGTCAAGATCAACTGCGTTTGCAGAGTTAAAATCAACTACGTTTGCATAGTCAAAATCAACAACTACGTTTGCATAGTTAAAAAATCAACTACGTTTGCATAGTTAAAATCAACTATGTTTGCATAGTCAAAATCAACTACGTTTGCATAGTCAAAATCAACTACGTTTGCATAGTCAAAATAAACTACGTTTGCATAGTCAAAATCAACTACGTTTGCATAGTTAAAATCAACTACGTTTGCATAGTCAAAATCAACTATGTTTGCATAGTCAAAAATCAACTACGTTTGCATAGTCAAGATCAACTACGTTTGCATAGTTTAAATCAACTACGTTTGCATAGTCAAAATCAACTACGTTTGCATAGTTAAAAAATCAACTACGTTTGCATAGTTAAAATCTTTGCATAGTCAAGATCAACTACGTTTGCATAGTTAAAAATCAGCTACGTTTGCATAGTCAAAATCAACTACGTTTGCATAGTTAAAATCAACTACGTTTGCATAGTTAAAATCAACTATGTTTGCATAGTCAAAATCAACTACGTTTGCATAGTCAAGATCAACTACGTTTGCATAGTTAAAATCAACTACGTTTGCATAGTCAAAATCAACTACGTTTGCATAGTTAAAAAATCAACTACGTTTGCATAGTTAAAATCTTTGCATAGTCAAGATCAACTACGTTTGCATAGTTAAAAATCAGCTACGTTTGCATAGTCAAAATCAACTACGTTTGCATAGTTAAAATCAACTACGTTTGCATAGTTAAAATCAACTATGTTTGCATAGTCAAAATCAACTACGTTTGCATAGTCAAGATCAACTACGTTTGCATAGTTAAAATCAACTACGTTTGCATAGTCAAAATCAACTACGTTTGCATAGTCAAGATCAACTACGTTTGCATAGTTAAAATAAACTACGTTTGCATAGTCAAAATCAACTACGTTTGCATAGTCAAAATCAACTACGTTTGCATAGTCAAAATCAACTACGTTTGCATAGTCAAAATCAAATACGTTTGCATAGTTAAAATCAACTACGTTTGCATAGTTAAAATCAACGCATAGTAGTAGTTGAAGTGAATAGACGTGTTTTTCAAAGTTATCACTAGTTGCATTCTTTTTCTAAATTACATTTCCATTATTATCCTATCATTTTGAGCTCTATTTTTTTTATAAACAATTGAAACAAGGAAGAGTGATTAACACAAGTTTTTGCTTTATTTTGTGTTGTAGTGTACTTGTTGATTTACATTGAACATATTTTCTTTTTAATTAACTTGCAAAAACAGAAAAAAAAAATGCCTTCCTGTGCTTCTTGCGATGATTCTCTCCCAATTGAAGGAGATTTCGTTGAGTGTTCTTTTTGCAGGCGCAAACTACATTTCCAATGTTCAACGGTAACAGAGCGAACTTGGAGGACCATGGGTGCACGAAAAGAATCTTGGAGATGTCAGTTTTGTAGGAACATGAGCACAACCGAAGGATCAATCAGCGGAAATATAGATCCACCTAGATCGTTAACACCAGACTTGCAAGCAGCGAAGCGTGTAAGACCAATGAACAGCCCCATCAACATCGATGATGCTCCTAGCAACAACGGCACCGATAACCAAGCTGTCCTAACTGAGATTCGACAGTTGAAAGATCAGTTAAATAAAATAACCGCGAGCTGTGAATTCCTGGGAAGTAAATACGATGATATAAATGTAAACATGATTAAAAACAATGCACTAATTGAAAACTTCACCAAAGAAATAAACGAATTAAAAGAAACAAATAAAAAGAAAGACATCATAATAGAAAATATGCAAACACAAATTAACAGCATGGAACAACAAATGCTTGGTAATAACATTGATATAAAAAACATTCCACTAACTCCGCAAGAAAATTTGGTAGAGATTGTTAAAGGAATTGGAAAAACAATTAACAATGTTATTAATGAGAGCGATATAACTGATGTTTACAGAACAAATATAAAAAACCCCGAAAAATCAAATATAATCGTGAAGTTTGCATCAAATAAATGCAAAACACAATTTATTAAGCAAGCGAGAACCATACGTCCACTTAAACTCTCTGCTGTAAGACAAAACACGAACAACTGCAATGTAAATTCTATGCGAGCTGAGTTCGATGCTACAATTTATGTAAATAATCAGCTTACAAGGCACAATAAGCATCTCTTGTGGTTGACAAAAGAAAAGGCAAAGCAAGAAAACTGGAAATATGTGTGGGAGAGTGCGGGGAAAATATTAGCACGTAGAAGCGAGAATACACAATCCATAATTATTAATACTGAACGAGACGTGAACGATATAAAGAGCACATAAAAATTGTTCTTGTTTTTCTTTTTTTTTTATTAGTACAAATAGAAATTTAAAACAGAGTAAATAGATATGGAGAGCACAAACGAAATTGAAGTCAATCTTAATTGTAGGGTAATACATGGTTTTAACGGCATTGATGTGAATGAATTAAAAAGTAATAAATGTTGCTATTTATGTTTTAACATAAGATCAATGCGTCTACACTGGAATATTTTCTGCTTGAATATCAGTCACTTTATAAATGAATTAGATGTAATTATTTTGGTAGAAACGAACATTAAGGATGAAGAAAATGGATTTTACCAACTTAATGGTTTTCAACAAGAAATATTAAATCGAAATGATCAACGAGGGGGAGGAATAATGATGTTTATTCGAAACAAGTTAAACCACCAAAGAATATCTTCTTCAACCGTTTCATATGAAAGTATAAAAATTCAGTTTACTGAAGAGAATAAAACAACATACATGCTTGGAATTTATAGATCTCCTGGTTTTAGTAAAGTTTCATTTATTAATGAACTTGGCAGCGATTTGAAAAAAATGAGGAAAAACGAAGAATACATTGTTTTGGGTGATATAAACATTGATGTTCAAAAATCTAAATTAAATGTAAGCTATGTAAAAGATTATTTGGAGATGCTAGCATCGTCGAGACTTATGAACGTCATAACAAAGTGCACGAGAGTTGATCCGCGTAATGGAACTAAGTCGTTGATTGATCACATATTAGTTAGCAAAGTAGATAATCCAATTTACACTGCAGTTATTGAAAACGACATCACTGACCACTATCCAACACTGTACTACGTAAAAAATCAAACACATTTGGAAAAACAGGTTGTTAGTAACACATATATTTGTAATTTGAAATTAAATCAACTTATTCAAGAAGAAAATTGGAGCTCGATTTTAGAAGTGGAGGATGCTGCAAGAATGTATAATACATTTGCTTACAAACTTAAAAATATCTACACGAAATCAACAGTAATCAAAAAAGTTGCAAAAACACGGAAAAACAATCCTTGGATAACACCGGACCTCATTGCAGAATGTAAAAAAAGAGACAAATTATACAGGAAATGGAAAAATAATAGAAGAAATAAAAGTTATGAAATAGAATATAAGATCTTAAGAAACAAAATCAACAAAAATATAGTAACTCAAAAATCTAATTTTTATAAAAATCAGTTTATGGAGTATAGAGCAGACCCGCGGAAAACTTGGGGGCTAATAAATGAAATACTAGGAAGAAAAAAATCGAGCATTGATGAAACAATAAGAAACAACTTTAAAACAGGATTCAATTCACTATCCAACGATTTTGCTGAGTTTTTCTCATCACAAACTGCAAACATAATACATAAATGTAACTTGAAAACATCAAAAAATACAAATCAACATATAAAAGACACAATTTTCACATATGCTACAAATGTTTGTGAGGTAAAGATGATTATTAAATCACTTGGCACGAATAAGTCACCTGGAATCGATGGCTTCAGATCAGTTGACATTCAAAACCATGCCGATTTGTTTGCTCCAATCTTGTGCAAAATAATAAACTTAAGTCTAACAGAAGCAACAATTCCAAAACCACTTAAGACTGCTGTTGTAAGACCAATTTATAAAGGTGGAGCTAAGAATCAGTTGACCAATTACAGACCAATTTCAATACTTCCGGTATTTGAAAAATGCCTTGAAAGCATTGTTGTAAATAGACTGCAAAGTTTCGTTGAAAAACACTCTCTTGTTAACAAAAGCCAGTATGGATTTCAGAAGAACAAAAATACAGGACAACTGCTTGGAGAATTTTCTAACTGTGTGAACGAGAGCTTAAATAAAGGTCACCATGTTCTTGTGATGTTTATGGATTTCAGCAAGGCGTTTGATACTCTCAATCATTCAAATCTTTTAGAAGCGTTAGGAAGAATCGGGATCCGAGGTGTGATGGCTGATTGGATGACAGATTATCTTCACAACAGAACGTTTTGCGTCAAGGTAAAAGATGTTTACAGTGAGGCAAAGAATGTTGAATATGGAGTACCTCAAGGATCTAATTTGGGCCCACTTCTTTTCATCCTTTATACCAACGAGCTTCTTCGGGTTTTTAAGCTAAGCATTCCATTCGCTTTTGCTGATGACACTGCAATTGTTGTTCGCCATAGGTCTCTTGATACCGCAACAATGGTGATGCAAGAGGAATTCGACGCAGCTGTACGATGGTGTCACGATAACGGATTGGTAGTAAACGCTTCGAAAACAAAATTAATGCATATCCGAAGTCCGCATTTCAAAATAACCGACAAGCTTATATACTTCAGAAATGATTCCTGTACAAACACGACCAACGAATGCATCGGAGTTGTTGAAAGCTACAAATATCTTGGAGTTGTTATCGATTGTCACTTCCTTTGGGACAAACATATAGACAAGCTACGGTCTGATCTAAGGAAGGGCCTATATGCACTCTCACACTTACGGTACTATGCTTCCGAAGACGTTTTGCGACAAGTCTATTATGCAATACTAGAGTCAAAGCTAAGATATGGTATACTTGCTTGGGGTAACGCAGCAACAACTCACATTAAAAAGCTCCAAAGACTTCAAAATGCAGCTCTAAAAATTATTCAAAATAATAACAGTAGGCAAACTGGAGGCAATTTTAGGGTACTTAAGGTAGAGCAAATCTTCAAGATGACGACAGTTCTGGAATATCAAGGCGATAACCGTTTCATCCGACCAATACAACATCAATTCAATACCAGACAACGCGCACAGGGTATGCTTCAAATCCCAAAAAACCACAACACATATGGTAAAAGACAACTGCAGTACATTGTTCCATCTATAATTAATTCTTTACCTCAAGAACTGAAACATATACAAAATTATAAAACAAGAAAAAAACAATTAAAACATTTCTTTCTTAATGAAAATAGTTAAAAATGTAATTAAAAATTTGAAAAAATAGTTTTTGGAATTAACTTTTATAACTTTAAATTAAAACTCACTTCACTATTATTATTTTAAATATGATTGAAAAACAATCTTCTGCAGAAAAGCCTAGGCTTCGCAGGAATAGATGAAAATATTGTAAATATAATTTTGAATAATAATAATAATAAAAAAAAAAAAAAAAACTATTGCATAGTTAAAATCAACTACGTTTGCATAGTTAAAATCAACTACGTTTGCATAGTTAAAATCAACTACGTTTGCATAGTTAAAATCAAATACGTTTGCATAGTTAAAATCAACTACGTTTGCATAATTAAAGTCAACTATTGCATAGTTAAAATCAACTACGTTTGCATAGTTAAAATCAACTACGTTTGCATAGTTAAAATCAACTACGTTTGCATAGTCAAAATCAAATACGTTTGCATAGTTAAAATCAACTACGTTTGCATAGTTAAAATCAACTATTGCATAGTTAAAATAAACTACGTTTGCATAGTCAAAATCAACTACGTTTGCATAGTTAAAATCAACTACGTTTGCATAGTTAAAATAAACTATTGCATAGTTAAAATCAACTACGTTTGCATAGTTAAAATCAACTACGTTTGCGTAGTCAAAATCAACTACGTTTGCATAGTTAAAATCAACTACGATTGCATAGTTAAAATCAACTACGTTTACATAGTTAAAATCAACTAGGTTTGCATAGTTAAAATCAACTATTGCGTAGTTAAAATCAACTACGTTTGCATATTTAAAATCGACTACGTTTGCATAGTTAAAATCAACTATTGCATAGTTAAAATCAACTACGTTTGCATAGTTAAAATCAACTACGTTTGCATAGTTAAAATCAACTACGTTTGCATTGTCAAAATCAACTACGTTTGCATAGTTAAAATCAACTATTGCATAGTTAAAATCAACTACGATTGCATAGTCAAAATCAACTATTGCATAGTTAAAATCAACTACGATTGCATAGTTAAAATCAACTACGTTTGCATAGTCAAAATCAACTACGTTTGCATAGTCAAAATCAACTACGTTTGCATAGTCAAAATCAACTACGTTTGCATAGTTAAAATCAACTACGTTTGCATAGTCAAAATCAACTACGTTTGCATAGTCAAAATCAACTACGTTTGCATAGTTAAAATCAACTACGTTTGCATAGTTAAAATCAACTATTGCATAGTTAAAATCAACTACGTTTGCATAGTTAAAATCAACTACGTTTGCATAGTTAAAATCAACTACGTTTGCATAGTTAAAATCAACTACGTTTGCATAGTTAAAATCAACTACGTTTGCATAGTTAAAATCAACTATTGCATAGTTAAAATCAATTACGTTTGCATAGTCAAAATCAACTACGTTTGCATAGTCAAAATCAACTACGTTTATAAATAAAATAAATAAATAAATTTTATGGCACAACAGCTCATGAAGAACTTGGGCCTAGTGACTTACAACTCTCAACCATTCCTGTGTGCGTGTCTGCAGGAATGGAGGGGACCTACAGTTTATTGCCGAATCCGAACGGCTAATGAGCGGCACTTTTCTGTGACAGGAGATACTCTTGGAGGATTTGTCAATTCCTCGCAAGAGGCAGTAGCCGTTTTTTCTTTTAAATAAATAGGTGGCGGAGGCTGGGGCTCGAACCTTAGACCTCCGGCATGACAGTCCATCGCACTAACCATCAGGCCACGGCTACTACGTTTGCATAGTTAAAATAAACTACTTTTGCATAGTTAAAATCAACTATTGCATAGTTAAAATCAACTACGTTTGCATAGTCAAAATCAACTACGTTTGCATAGTTAAATTCAACTACGTTTGCATTGTCAAAATCAACTACGTTTGCATAGTTAAAATCAACTATTGCATAGTTAAAATCAACTACGATTGCATAGTCAAAATCAACTATTGCATAGTTAAAATCAACTACGATTGCATAGTTAAAATCAACTACGTTTGCATAGTCAAAATCAACTACGTTTGCATAGTCAAAATCAACTACGTTTTCATAGTCAAAATCAACTACGTTTGCATAGTTAAAATCAACTAGGTTTGCATAGTTAAAATCAACTATTGCTTAGTTAAAATCAACTACGTTTGCATAGTCAAAATCAACTTCGTTTGCATAGTCAAAATCAACTACGTTTGCATAGTTAAAATCAACTACGTTTGCATTGTCAAAATCAACTACGTTTGCATAGTTCCAATCAACTATTGCGTAGTTAAAATCAACTACGTTTGCATAGTCAAAATCAACTACGTTTGCATAGTCAAAATCAACTACGATTGCATAGTTAAAAGCAACTACGTTTGCATAGTTAAAATCAGCTATTGCATAGTTAAAATCAACTACGATTGCATAGTTAAAATCAACTACGTTTGCATAGTTAAAATCAACTATTGCATAGTTAAAATCAACTACGTTTGCATAGTTAAAATCAACTATTGCATAGTTAAAATCAACTACGTTTGCATAGTTAAAATCAACTACGTTTGCATAGTTAAAATCAACTACGTTTGCATAGTTAAAATCAACTATTGTATAGTTAAAATCAACTACGTTTGCATAGTCAAAATCAACTACGTTTGCATAGTCAAAATCAACTACGTTTGCATAGTTAAAATCAACTACGTTTGCATAGTTAAAATCAACTACGTTTGCATAGTCAAAATCAACTACGTTTGCATAGTCAAAATCAACTACGTTTGCATAGTCAAAATCAACTACGCTTGGATAGTTAAAATCAACTACGTTTGCATAGTTAAAATCAACTACGTTTGCATAGTTAAAATCAACTACGTTTGCATAGTTAAAATCAACTACGTTTGCATAGTTAAAATCAACTACGTTTGCATAGTTAAAATCAACTATTGCATAGTTAAAATCAATTACGTTTGCATAGTCAAAATCAACTACGTTTGCATAGTCAAAATCAACTACGTTTGCATAGTTAAAATAAACTACTTTTGCATAGTTAAAATCAACTATTGCATAGTTAAAATCAATTACGTTTGCATAGTCAAAATCAACTACGTTTGCATAGTCAAAATCAACTACGTTTGCATAGTCAAAATCAACTACGTTTGCATAGTTAAAATCAACTACGTTTGCATAGTTAAAATCAACTACGTTTGCATAGTTAAAATCAACTACGTTTGCATAGTTAAAATCAACTATTGCATAGTTAAAATCAACTACGTTTGCATAGTTAAAATCAACTATTGCATAGTTAAAATCAACTACGTTTGCATAGTTAAAATCAACTACGTTTGCATAGTTAAAATCAACTACGTTTGCATAGTTAAAATCAACTACGTTTGCATAGTTAAAATCAACTACGTTTGCATAGTCAAAATCAACTACGTTTGCATAGTCAAAATCAACTATTGCATAGTTAAAATCAACTACGGTTGCATAGTTAAAATCAGCTATTGCATAGTTAAAATCAACTACGTTTGCATAGTTAAAATCAACTATTGCATAGTTAAAATCAACTACGGTTGCATAGTTAAAATCAACTATTGCATAGTTAAAATCAACTACGTTTGCATAGTCAAAATCAACTACGTTTGCATAGTTAAAATCAAATACGTTTGCATAGTTAAAATCAACTACGTTTGCATAGTTAAAATCAACTACGTTTGCATAGTTAAAATCAACTATTGCATAGTTAAAATCAACTACGTTTGCATAGTTAAATCAACTATTGCATAGTTAAAATCAACTACGTTTGCATAGTTAAAATCAACTACGTTTGCATAGTTAAAATCAACTACGTTTGCATAGTTAAAATCAACTATTGTATAGTTAAAATCAACTACGTTTGCATAGTCAAAATCAACTACGTTTGCATAGTCAAAATCAACTACGTTTGCATAGTTAAAATCAACTACGTTTGCATAGTTAAAATCAACTATTGCATAGTTAAAATCAACTACGTTTGCATAGTCAAAATCAACTACGTTTGCATAGTTAAAATCAACTACGTTTGCATAGTTAAAATCAACTACGTTTGCATAGTTAAAATCAACTACGTTTGCATAGTTAAAATCAACTACGTTTGCATAGTTAAAATCAACTACGTTTGCATAGTTAAAATCAACTATTGCATAGTTAAAATCAACTACGTTTGCATAGTCAAAATCAACTACGTTTGCATAGTTAAATTCAACTACGTTTGCATAGTTAAAATCAACTACGTTTGCATAGTTAAAATCAACTATTGCATAGTTAAAATCAACTACGTTTGCATAGTTAAAATCAACTACGTATGCATAGTTAAAATCAACTATTGCATAGTTAAAATCAAATACGTTTGCATAGTTAAAATCAACTATTGCATAGTTAAAATCAACTACGTTTGCATAGTCAAAGTCAACTACGTTTGCATAGTCAAAATCAACTACGTTTGCATAGTTAAAATCAACTACGTTTGCATAGTTAAAATCAACTACGTTTGCATAGTCAAAATCAACTACGTTTGCATAGTCAAAATCAACTACGTTTGCATAGTCAAAATCAACTACGTTTGCATAGTTAAAATCAACTACGTTTGCATAGTTAAAATCAACTACGTTTGCATAGTCAAAATCAACTACGTTTGCATAGTCAAAATCAACTACGTTTGCATAGTTAAAATCAACTACGTTTGCATAGTTAAAATCAACTACGTATGCATAGTTAAAATCAACTATTGCATAGTCAAAATCAACTACGTTTGCATAGTCAAAATCAACTACGTTTGCATAGTCAAAATCAACTACGTTTGCATAGTCAAAATCAACTACGTTTGCATAGTCAAAATCAACTACGTTTGCATAGTCAAAATCAACTACGTTTGCATAGTTAAAATCAACTACGTTTGCATAGTTAAAATCAACTACGTATGCATAGTTAAAATCAACTATTGCATAGTCAAAATCAACTACGTTTGCATAGTCAAAATCAACTACGTTTGCATAGTCAAAGTCAACTACGTTTGCATAGTCAAAATCAACTACGTTTGCATAGTTAAAATCAACTACGTTTGCATAGTCAAAATCAACTACGTTTGCATAGTCAAAATCAACTACGTTTGCATAGTTAAAATAAACTACTTTTGCATAGTTAAAATCAACTATTGCATAGTTAAAATCAACTACGTTTGCATAGTCAAAATCAAATACGTTTGCATAGTCAAAATCAACTACGTTTGCATAGTTAAAATCAACTACGTTTGCATAGTTAAAATCAACTATTGCATAGTTAAAATCAACTACGTTTGCATAGTTAAAATCAACTACGTATGCATAGTTAAAATCAACTATTGCATAGTCAAAATCAACTACGTTTGCATAGTCAAAATCAACTACGTTTGCATAGTTAAAATCAACTACGTATGCATAGTTAAAATCAACTATTGCATAGTCAAAATCAACTACGTTTGCATAGTCAAAATCAACTACGTTTGCATAGTTAAAATCAACTACGTTTGCATAGTTAAAATCAACTACGTTTGCATAGTTAAAATCAACTATTGCATAGTTAAAATCAACTACGTTTGCATAGTTAAAATCAACTACGTATGCATAGTTAAAATCAACTATTGCATAGTCAAAATCAACTACGTTTGCATAGTCAAAATCAACTACGTTTGCATAGTTAAAATCAACTACGTTTGCATAGTCAAAATCAACTACGTTTGCATAGTTAAAATCAACTACGTTTGCATAGTCAAAATCAACTACGTTTGCATAGTTAAAATCAACTACGTTTGCATAGTTAAAATCAACTATTGCATAGTTAAAATCAACTACGTTTGCATAGTTAAAATCAACTATTGCATAGTTAAAATCAACTACGTTTGCATAGTTAAAATCAACTACGTTTGCATAGTCAAGATCAACTACGTTTGCATAGTTAAAATCAACTACGTTTGCATAGTCAAAATCAACTTCGTTTGCATAGTCAAAATCAACTACGTTTGCATAGTTAAAATCAACTACGTTTGCATATTTAAAATCAACTACATTTGCATAGTCAAAATCAACTACGTGGTGAATCTGTATACCTATGTAGAAACTTCAAAATTTTATTTCGAATAAAATTTAATCGAAATTTTAATTCAATTCACACACGGCGTTTAAATATTTAGAAGCACTAGATTACAAAATTGACATAAAATCGTGAGTCGATTTAACCAACTCAAAAAAAAGTCAATTTTCTCAAAAAAAAACTCCAAACCCAAATTTCCGTGATGTGAATTTTGTCGACATAACCTGAAGTCAGGTTTTAATTTTTTGGTTATATGCTATAATGCTGGTAATGTTACCTTATAGACCTTTATTATTTATTGAATAAACATTAATGCATTTGATAAACAAACAGCACATCTCGACCAGTGACGTCAGTGCTCATAAGAAGTGGAATGCGTAGTGCATACGACTTCGAAGACTGAGCAAATCTATAATGCGTGGGTTCAAACCTCATGGTGTGCATATAGAAAGTTTTTCACAAAGCTCATCAACACCACTAAAAAGGAGACTGATGATAGGGATCGGCACCCCTTGAAATAGCTATATCTCCAGCCAAACAAAAATAAAACGAATTAGCTAATATACCTACCTAAAATTAATTCGTAAACAATTGGTGGTTGCGCCTTTAAGTTGTTGATGTTGTTCAAAAATTCAATGAAATTGACGGAATAAAGAATGGTAAAGTCTAATAAACTGACATTTCTAGTATGAATAATAGGTACAATAAATAATGATAATAACTGAACAAATTATGTTTTTTATGAAAAAATATACTTACCTACAAAAATAGACATGCCAAAATATGCAATCGTAAATATACAAAAATATGCATTTACTTATAAAGCGGATTTCTAAGCTTGTCTCGTCTTAATAGTGTTACTAGAAAAAAATATTCTGCGGCATATTTTTGGTTGTCCTATACATATTACATACCTACATAAATCGATTTCAAGCAAGCTTTACTCCGACTTGCACACTCAACTGCATTACTTGCCTTTCTTATAAGACCGCACTGTATTCTGTAACGAATAATAATCATTCAAATCCTATCCCCATAATTATGTAGATGCATAGCATTTACACATATACCTACACTACATACAAAAATCTGGCAGAGTACCTATAGATAGATACACATTTGTTGGTTGCTGTTTTTCTTCTCTTTTTGAATATCATCATGACCATTCTCCACTGAAGCTTGTCTGTTGACGACGACCTTTCTTCGTTTTTTCCCCGCATACCTATTACCAACGCCTGCTGTAGTTCATCGTTTGTGTTCGTTTGTTTATTTTTATCATTCTAGTAATGTTTTAGTAACACCAACCAAAAATTTGATAGTTGTCCCCCTATACGCTGGAGTTCATTTTTCATATTCTAAATTCATGTGTTCATTTCAATCATTTAGGTCATTTCTTTAGTAACACCAACCAAAAATTTCGTTGTGATGCCCTATACGCTGGAGTTCATTTATAATTTATTGAATTTATTTAATTTATTTCATTTCATCATTTTGGTAACACCACAACTCTCTCAAAACGATCCTATAAACATTTTCAATGTTAAAAAGACACGAACTGTGGGAAGTACAAGAACTGTCAAATTCAATTTTCTTCAAAAAAAACTGTTATACATATAGAGAATCCACTATCCAGTGTTTTATAGAGATCAGTGAGGTACATAGAATATATTTTAAAAAGCAATATCGAGCATATTTTTAGGGCATATAATAATATTTTTTTTGAGTATATAATTACTTGTTTAGGGCATATAATTGATTTTTAAGGGCATAATTATCAGAGTTGTAAAGATTGCATTCAATTAAAGACTGCAGTCAGTTAAGTCAGAGCTGATTGAATTAAATATTTGAATATAAGTCAAAACTTTGATTTTTGACTGTAACTTTGAAACTAGAGTTAGCAGTCTTGTACAATATTCCGAATTATATGTAAGTCATTTAGGGTAGTCAATTGACTTACAGTAAATTGACGGCAATACTTTTTGACTGGTTGCAGTCATTTAGTCACCAAAAGTCAGTAATTTGAAATTTAGAGGACAAATATTGATTTTTTGAAAATATTTTTGACCAATCCAAAGAAATGGGCAGGCCCACGGAAAAAATGCCAAAATGCTAAAAAGGCATTTTAAGCTAGATAAAAATTCTGGAAATGCTCAAAAACTCTCGTTACAAAGTTTAAAAAATTTACGCTTAGAATCTAGGAAGTGTCACCTTCCAATTGTTGCTTCACATTATATGAAAAATCGACTTGTAACTTTAAACGCGATTTGCGGCTAAACTAGGCGTGCTAGAGGCATCAAAGTTTTTACCTTTAAACTTGACTTGCGGCTAAATTAAGCAACCTAGCGACTTCAAAAATGCATATTCGTAATTAAGGACGTGTCACCTTTCAATTGCATCGCATTATATGAAAAATCGACTTTTATCTTTAAACGCGATTTTCGGCTAAACTAGGCGTCAAAGTTGACGCCTTTAAATTGTGTGATATAGTTTTATTAAAAACAAATAATTGAATTTGCCCGCAAAAAAAGAATAAGAATTTTCTATAATTATGTATTTATTTGCTATTTCCCACATATGTATGTATATATGTTATATCCAAGCCAACTTCTGCGCCCCAAAAACACTTGACTTTAAATTCAAGTCTAAATCAGTATATCTAAACAAATGAGTATAAACAAAGATGATGCGGTCATAAGAATTGTAAATCAGCACTTTTTGCCCTCTGCAACTTGTGTGGACATTTCCAACAAAAAGAAACATTGTATCATCCGCAGCCAAACTAAGATTTGCTGCGTTAGCATTTAACTGCCTGAACAGAATACATAGAATGCTAGAACTGGAGCCGCAGACGAAAATGGAAGAGCTGTCAAAAAGTGTCGTACGTAATTTTTTTTACCTGCCCACAATGCAGCTGTACAGCTTTGAATGTATTTTGAAGAAAAACAAAAGAATATTCTTGTGTACAAACTCAGAATTCACATTTTTTGTTTCCAATAATTTTCATTTTAATAAATAACTTTTTTCGCGATACAAATAACCACAATATTTTTTTCCGACCCAAAAAGTTGTTTTTTTTTTCATACAATTTGAAACTTCAAAAGTGTCGTACGTTAAAAGTTAAAAGTTGGTGCACTCATCCGTCTACGGCTGCAGCTCCGTATGTGGCTACGTTCCGTTGTGATCGCAACATTGAATTTGCGTGTATTCAATATTTTGACAGCTATTCCAGCTCCGGCTCCAGTTCCGTATCCGTCACCATTCTGTTCAGCCAGTAAGTAGTATAAAAAGGGATCGCTTGGTCTTATTATAGTTTTTAGTTTGTAACAAGTTCTTCGTATAGCTGACGATTTCCCCCGACCCAAGGTAAGGGATCTAAAGCTCAAATAAAAATGTACTGCCTTATTCATAAACAAAAAATGGTTATTTCAGCTCTTGTGTTCAGGGACACTACACCATGGAATAAGAATTTTCCAAAATCAAATGGAGCAGTAAGCAATTTCCCTTATTTTGAATCCGTAAAATTCTTATTCCATGGTGTAGTTTCCCTGAACACAAGAGCTGAAATAACCATTTTTTGTTTATGAATAAGGCAGTTAATATTTAAAATCAAAACAGTATTTTATTTTTGTTGCCCTGTTCAGAAGAACAGGAAGAATTAATTTTTTGTAATGAAAATTAAAAACTAGATTAAAATTTATATGCATATAGCTCGGTGGCCAGTAAACCAGCGTTGCCGTCCGAAATAAAATTAACGTGCCATATTTTCTGAAAAAAATGTGCCAATTTTCGTGCCACATGAAAAAAACCACAAATTCTTCAATTTTATTACGGGGTGTAATACAATAACAGAAATCAATGGAAATCATTTACTCTATTCGTGCATTGTCAAAAATTATGTGTTTCTGCCCACTTTTTACGGCACTTGGGCCGATTTTCATTAAATTTTGTTGAAATTTGCTTCACTTTAAGTAGAATAAGGTGCCGTGCACTAAGTCCCCCGAAGGTGTTAGTTCTCACTAGTCCTTATATAGTGAGCTGAAAGGTTCGAAACTCCTCTGGAAAGCCCTGGCACAAAAGCCTTCTAGAAAATTCCATTCCAGCAACGATCGTCAACGATCGAATTTCCTTTATCCTAATAAAATTGAATCATCATCAAAAATGATGATAAGCATGTATCCAAATATATATTATAGTCAATAAGAAGTATTAGAAATACTAATATAAAATTGCTTCATATAAAAAGGGTTATTCAAAAAAAAAAAAAACAAGTCCAGGAGGATCAAATATAAAATACGCGTAGAGGCTTGGTCTGGTTTTTATTATTTATGAATCGAGAAGTACATGCTTGAAAAGCTAAAAACCAAATTTGCACCACCTAAAACTTTTTGTTTTTACCAAAGATATTGGTTAAAACGTAATTTTTGATATTTTTTTTTTAATATCTCGACTCCACTATGTCCCACAGTAGAAAATGAAAAAAACAAATGTGGGTAATAATACATATATGCTCCTATTAAAATAATGTAAATTTAATTTTTTTAAATTAATAAACAAAAAGATAGAGTTAATTTAATAGTTTTTTTTTTAAGTAAGAAAAAGGTAGACTTTTTTTCAGTTATTTTGAATCCCTTATCAGTTTCGACAATTATTGAAAAAAAAGTCAGCCCTTTACGACCAACGAGAGCCATATATAGCAATCCATGAATGAACATTAGTGCATCGGTGCAAGCAAAAATAATTGTATGGTTTTCGGTGAATATCTTGGCTACAGTCATTTTTGTGCCATTGGAAAAAAACAATTTCTTTTCAAAAATAGTTCAATATTATTATGGTCCATTCATTTGGAGCAATTTTCTTTTAAATTCACATAAATTTGAAGCTTTGGTCAGTACTTGTACTTAACCAAATAGGGATTGCTACATAGTGGCAATACTGATTACTAATAAAAGTGTATTAGTTAAGAGATTAAGATTTATTATATAAAATGTAATATTAACTTCACTTGTGGTTCGACGACTGAGTAGGCAACATTAGTTTGTAGTAACGTAAAATAAACGAATTGAATTGTGAACGGTGGTCTTTTATTTGGAGACACAACATTGGCGACGAGGATTTTAAATAAAACAGGTACATGCTAAACAAATATTCTCACACTCGCAGCATCATGCCTGGTGAGGAAAAGCCAGTCATGCAGACCATCGCAGTTGGAAATAGTTTCGAAGAATTCAACCCAGAATTCGTGGACTGGGAAGTATTCGAAGCGAAACTACAACAATATTTTCTCAGTGTTGGAGAAGAAGATCAGCGGAGAAAAATAGCATTTCTGTTAACCAAATTGCATCATGAAACGTTCAAACTCCTCAGAGACAGCATGTACCCAAAAAACATCAACGCATTAAGTTTCGAAGAAGTTAAAAATACCTTAACTAATTTCTACGGAAAAAAGGTAGCAGTATTTGTCGAGAGGCGAAGCTTTTATGACTTAAAACAGATGGAAAACAAAAGCATAAATGAGTGGTATACGAGGGTCAAAAAAGCTGCTGTAAATTGTAAATTTGGTAGCCACCTCGACACAGCATTGCGTGATATATTTATAACAGGTCTTAAAGATGGTCCCGTTCTTGAGAAATTGTTAGAAGAGGACGAAACAATCACTCTTGACAAAGCTTGGACAGCAGCAATTAAAAAAGAAACGCTGATAAATAGTCGCAGTGCTAGCACTAGCACTTTAATGGTAAATAAGGTAAACACGCATACACGCGCATCGGATAATGATCCAAATAAGCAAAATCGTCGAACCACCAAGTCATACGGTCAAACATCTGCAGCTGCAAAGGGGAAAGCAACATTTAAACGTATGGTAGAAAAAGCTCACGAGAACGATGGATGCTATCGCTGTGGTAGAGTAGGGCACAACAGTGAGCAGTGCTACTACAAAAGTTTTGTATGTGATATATGCAAAGTTCGGGGACACCTTCAAGTCATGTGCAAAAGTAAATATTCACGGATCGAGCACATTAAGAATATAAGGACGGATGAAGGGGAACAAGAGAATGACGAGTACAAAGAGCTTTCCACCTATAAAACTGCAAGTAAAAATTGATCGTTGTCAAATGAATATGGAGCTTGATACGGGCAGTCCAGTAACAATAATTCCGCAATGTGTTAAGAACGAGTTATCTGCAACAAAAAAACTCGTAGCAGCATGCATAAATGTAAAGGGCTACGGTGGGGAAGATATAAAAGTATATGGCAAAATGGAATGTACGTTAGAATATCAAGGGATACAAAAACAACTGGAGGTGTACGTAACGGAGCCGGGTAGGAGTGCATTGCAACGGAGTTTGGTTTAATTTTGTCATTGAGGAATCCAAATGAAATACACCGTATAACAAAAGCTATTGAATCTAAAATTAAAGAACTAGAAGAAAAATTTGCAAATGTTTTTCAAAAAAAATTGGGTAAATTTAAATATGAAAAAATAAATTGGAAAATGCAAAATAAAACAGTGAGCCCAGTGTTTGTGAAGCCAAAAAACTTGCCGTATGCTCTAAAAGAAAACGTCGAGAAGGAAATTGATCGCCTGGCAGAAGAAGGCATCATCACACCGGTAGAGTACAACAAATGGGGAGCGCCCTTAGTACCTGTAATTAAAGCTGATGGTAGCATAAGACTATGTAGCGATTATAAGTCAACAATCAACAAATATCTTGAGGTAGACACATATCCGCTGCCCAGGGTTCAGGATCTTCTTCACAAATTATCCGGAGGTGAGAAATATTCAAAAATAGATCTAAAAGAGGATTATTTACAAACAGAGCTAGACGATGACAGCAAAAGGCTTTGTGCATGGTCAACGTCAAAAGGGGTGTACTTAGTCAATTGCATGCCATATGGAGTATCACCAGCGACATCGAAGTTCCAGAGAATCATGGCCAAAATGTTTCACGATATTGAAAATGTCACTGTGTTCATTGATGATATTCTGGTGACGGGGAAAAATGATGATGAACACATTGAAAATCTGGAACGGGTTTTCAAAAGATTGCAGGATGCGGGCTTGACGGTGAAGCTGAACAAATGTGAATTTTTTAAAGATGAGATTTGCTATTTGGGTCAAATTATCAACAAAACTGGCATAAGGAAGAATCCAGAAGGAGTTAAAGCAGTTCTCAAAGCTGATCCACCGAGAAACGTCAAACAGGTGCAAGTTTTTTCGGGTCTCGTACATCCCAAATGTGTCATCGGTTATGGCGCCAATCTACAACCGGTTGAAATCTGTAGTAGCTTTTGTATGGACGCAAGAATGCCAAGCTGCATTCGATGAAATAAAAAGCATTATTGCGTCAGACAAAGTGTTGATGCATTACCGTCCAAAATGGGAAGTCGTGCTAGAATGTGATGCATCGGATGAAGGTATTGCTGTAGCTTTGTCGCACAAGCTGCCATCCGGAGAAGAACGACCAATTTCATTTGCGTCCATAATTTTGTCAGCGTCAGAGCGAAATTACAGCGTGCTCGATAAGGAGGCTCTGGCAGTATACTATGGGGTACAGAAATTTTCTGATTATCTATTTGGTAGACATTTCACTATCAGGAGTGACCATAAGCCGTTGCTCACGAAATATGGTGAAAATCGTAGCATTCCGTTATTAGCAGCTAAAAGGGTGCATAGATGGGCGACTTATATGGCAGCATTCAACTACAAATTCGAATACATCAAAGGCAAAGACAACAAGGTGGCAGATATGTTGTCTAGATTTTTATATAAAGACGAGGTTGACATGAGTGAGCAGGCGGTGGAAGAACACATAAAAATGGTAATTACAGAAGTAAAAGCAACTAATTTTAATGTCGTTCAAGAGCCAAGACAAAATGGGTAGAGATCTATCCGATGAACAGCATCGTAGCTAAAACTTTTGCATGATTTGGGTTGCCAAAAACTTTGGTAACAGACAATGGGGCTACATTCACAGGAAGTGAATTTCAAGATTTCATAAAGAAAAATGGAATAAAGCATATAACATCACCACCGGGCCATCCACAAAGCAACGGTTTGGCCGAAAATGCGGTGAAATCATTCAAGTTGGCCGTTAAACAAATTTTGGAGGGAGGAGAGAAGTCGGTACCAATTGCTCTAGCGAGATATCTATTCCACCATCGTTTGGCAAAACTTACTACAACAGGTATGTCCCCGGCTTCGCAAATGTTCAAACGAGACTTACGGATGAGGTTGGACCTTTTAAGACCAGCAAGACAAGAAGTTGACGGTGGCGTACACCCACTGACAGAGGTAAAGAACAAATCAAGGAAGCGTGATCGAAAAGACTTTCATGAGGGTGAGTCAGCATTAGTCAAAGACTTTCGAAGGGGCAGGTTGTGGTCGGTGGCAGTCGTGAAGAAGAGAATTGGAAGGCAGACGTATTTGGTAGCTATTGATGAAAACAACACTTGGAAGAGACATTTGAACCAAATGAAGAGGCTTTCTAAGAACACGAACTCTGAAAGACAAGCCAAACCCGATAAAAGTGACAAGCCATTCGATCATGTAATCATCAGGCCTCAAGCAACAAGGGAAACCCCTACTTCCCGAGGTTATGAGTTGAGGCTTCGCAGTCAATTGAAAAAACCGAGGAGATATCCGAATTAGAGAGAGGTAATGCTACATAGTGGCAACACTGATTACTAATAAAAGTGTATTAGTTAAGAGATTTATTATATAAAATGTAATATTAACTTCACTTGTGGTTCGACGGCCGAGTAGACAACATTAGTTTGTAGTAACGTAAAATAAACGAATTGAATTGTGAACGGTGGTATTTTATTTGGAGGATATTTATTCAATATCCTTTTTTTGGTTGCAACTTTTTTGTTTTCAATTTTACGATGAAAAGTGTGATAACATAAATTGTAGCAAATTTAATTCTCTACACAAATATGGTAAATTTTTGTTTGTGCGATGTTAGGTTCTCAAGATATCGCGAAGACATTTTTACGCTTCCTTTTCTAAAATGGCGGCCAAATGAAGGGGAGTTCAACCCCGAAAACTCGTTTTTTCACTCACACTGATCCCTACTACAGATCCATCAAAAAAAAAAAATTATCCTGTACAAAATGCAAGGTTCGGCCAAAATTTTTAACATTTCAATGGCCTATCTGGGTGCAACCCTTCTCGTATCTGTGGCTTCAAGCGAAAGGTCTTTCTCTTGTCTGACGGCCATATTATTCACTCAATACATCTAGATTTAAACTTAAATCTGGATGTAAATCATACAAATTCAATGTATATTCTTCTGTATTTAAGTTTAAATCTGAATTCAACGAGTTATTCACAGATTAAAAACGAATCTACGCATTAAGACTGGTGAGAAGCGATTAAATGGATTGATATTAACATATAGGATATTGAGGCGAATCATGAAGAGAACCTTGTTTTAATGGCGAAAAGGTTCCAAGACGTATGGATATACTTTTGTAAAATGTCATGACGTCATGTATTAATTGATTACATTATTTCAACACGAGTACCTACAATATAGTAATAAAATAAGATATTTATGAAAGTCTCATATTTTTTTCAGTTCTCGTGAACTTACGCCTGTTAAAACTTAAAAAGACCTTGACCGAACCGACAATACCCAACTAAATATATTTTTTTGTTATACCTACACGACGATTTTATCAATGCGACGCACGCACTTATCTCTATAAAACACTGGATAGTGGATTCTCTATATGTACAACAGTTCTTTTTGAAGAAAATTGAATTTGACGGCTTGTACTTCCTCACAAGGGCTGTCTCTTTTTTAAACTAAAGGAAAGAAAGAGCTAGATGTTAGTCATCAGAAAAAAAAAAAAAACAAACTAAACGTTCACTTTCACTGGCTGCGTTCAATAGGAAATCTGAAATTTCAGCCAAAATCCACTGTGTCAAATTCTCGTATTTACTTATAGAATTTGCATTGAAACGATATAAAATAGATCTCTAAGGGCCATTTTTTTCACTATTGCTCAACTTGAGGCAAACTCTCAAGTTGATCAACTCGAGAGTTTATTTTAACTCGAGATTTAAAACACAAATTTTAATTTCTTTTGTATTCATTGTTTTCTTCTCAACTCCCCAGTTGAAAATATCCCTGGGATATTTGTGAAAATAAAACAGAACTGTCATTTTCAATTTTAATTTTGATTTATTGTGTAATTAATATGAAGTTTTTCAATATTATTTGTGTGTTATTTAGGTCGTGTGCGAATTCGTTTAAAATTTCGATTAAATTTGATCCCACATTAAAGTTTGACGTTTCATCAGTGGTGAACACAATTTCATCTTTTTGCTGTGTGAATTCAATTAAATGGGATTTTTTTTAATTCTCATATTTTTCTTCCGTCCGCGAGTTTTGGAAAAAGAAGTAGAACATTTTTTTTGTAATAAATTTCGCGAGTTAAAAAATTAAACGCCCATTCTAATGAGTTCAAAGAGAGTGCTTTTACCCTGAGCCTGTTATAAAGAACGCTTATGGTTCGTATTCTGTTGCGAGCAGCTGCGGAACAAAAACATAAGACGCAAAAAACTCTGCTCGCTTGTGGTGGTCACACTGAGCTGGCAACTTTATTTAACTATTTAATGTTCGTTATCATTGTTGCAATTAGCAAATGTTGTTCTTCAGATGAATAAAGGAGATGAATCCATTCATCTTTGAGATGTAATGACCTTTTGTATGGAGACTTTTCATTCAGAACGATATGTTTTTCTAAGAATTTCATTTTAACCACCAGATTCGGGGTTCTATTTTGCATCAATTCAAACTCGTAGCGCAAAAGAAGTTGTAACCAAGAGAACAAACAATGTTCTACTTCTACTTTTAGCTTCTATTTCGCTGCAAGCAAGGATCCAGTAGTCTTCATTGTGGCTCTAGAAACAAGATTATACAAATTGACGTTGAACTTTTTCTTAATATTTTAGAGTGAAATCATTTAATTATATTTTGACTTATCTATTAATGCATCTTCATTGAATATGTTCTTTTTATGCACATGAAAACAAACAAAACCTTTCGTGGGTGCTGACGTCAAAATTTAATCTAGCAGCACAAATTTAACGTGCCCCCGGACCATGTTAAATTTTGACGTCTTATATTCACCTCAATAGTGTCAAAATTTAATTTTGGGATCAAATTTAATCCAATTCACACATGGCCTTAGTGTTAAATTTTGTAATGTGACATTATACCACGAAACGAAACATGGACGAATCGACGGAAAAAATCGCGAATGCATTTACTGCCCAAAGAAATGCAAATTTCCAAAAAGAATTGCTTCGGAGCATTTCCTGATTCATTTTTTACCTTTTTGAGTCCGTAATCTGCTTTTGTTACCAAACATAAATGACAAAACAACATTTTTATGTAAACTCTCAAGTTTGCTCGGTCAACTTCTACTTTTTCCGGGAGTTAGAAAATCTAAAGTTAATCAACTCTAGAGTTGAAAATCGAAAGTTAAAAACGTCAACTTTGTGTGAATAAAAACAAATTCACAATTTGAGAACAAAACTCCTCAAGTTATATTCAACTTTGAGTGAATAAAATCGGCCTAATTATATTTTATAATTTATGCTAAGAGCTCTGAAGATGAAATTTTATGTAAAAAAATTAGCAATAAGTTTTATTAAATTTCATTAAAACCGCTTGTTATTCTGCATTAAATTTTGTTTCTGGTTTTCAAATGTTTTGAGATTACAAAAAGTTTTTATTTAAGTAAGTAAGTATTACAATTTTCTTATAAAAACTCATGAGCACAAATCCACCACTAAGTAGAGCGAAAATCAAAAAGGTTCCACTTGTGTGTATATACTTCAGCTCTTTTGGCACTTCTCCCAACACAAACAATTGTCCTCTGAATGTTCAGATGAGATGTTCTTGTCTGAAGTTTCAGATGAAATGTAACTAAACGTTACTAAAAGACACTTAAAGTCATCTAACCTTTTATAACAGCTGGCCAATCAGAAGCTCCAAAAATTCAGAAATATGAAATATTAGATGTAAAACGTAATGCATTAATCGCGGCCATTGTTGATGCGAGTCTGTGAGGTAGATAAAGAAAAAACAAAAATATTGGAGACAAGAATTCATTAGGTACAATAGCAGCAAACTCAGAGTACCTAAGTAGAAATTTAATATATAATAAAAAAATATACAAACCAAACAAGAAATACTAAACTGTAATAAGTGTTATAAACGGTAAAAAAAAATCTGACGTTGTACCTCTTCACAGTTATAATATTCCTTCAATTTGCTTCAAACTTTTTATATGAATCCACTATCCAGTGTTTTATAGAGATCAGTGGAAGCACGGCGCAAACAGCCAACTCAACTTCACTGACTTTGCATTCTGTTAACAAACAGGAATTTGTGACAATTTGTGAAAATTTCTGCAAATTCGCAAGAAATTTCAGGTTACCAAACACAGCTATGATTTTTTTTCCACTTTTTGAAAGCACTTCATCCCAATGTGTGGCACTCTCCTTTCAATAAAGAAACCCCAAAACCTTTTTCAGTTTTTTTTAAATTTAAATATTCAAAGAAAGTTTTGGGGTTTCTTTATTGAATGGGAAGTGCCATAAATGTGGTTAATACCATTTTGGAATCTGCTCTCGATGCCTTTAAAAGGAGCATAAAAAGTTTTGATTCCAAAGCTCTATAACAAAAATTCAACCTCGGAGTACACTTGTAGGCAGGTCATTTGATGAGAAACTCAAAAAACTAAAAAAGGTTTTGGGGTTTCTTTATTGAATGGAGAGTGCCACAAATGTGGTTGATGCCATTTTGGAATCTGCGCTCGATGCCTTTAAAAGGAGCATAAAAAGTTTTGATTCCAAAGCTCTATAAAAAAATTCAACCTCGGAGTACACTTGTAGTAGGTCATTATTGAATTACAGAGAAAGCAACAAAACTTAGTACTTTATTGTCCTGGCGAAGAGCCTCGCCTATTATTGCACCCGCTGTGCCATCGCACCGAGCCTTGCTGCGTGCTATTTCTTCGTAAGTATCAATTAGGAGATAGTTAGTCACAATCTGAGCGAGGATTTCCAGCTTCTTATCCTGGATGTGTCTCTTGAATAGTGAGTAGGAATCCTTTGACATTCTAATGATGAATTTGTCTTGTTCCATGGCTGCAACAAGATCGTTATTTTCCATTTGAGAAGGTTTCGTATAAGCAGAATGTTCTGCAAATCTACTTGTTGATAATCGTCCAGACCAGGCCCAAATTTTTCGACGAACTTGCGGTGTGCCTGGATCTCGTTTCCAATTTTCACAAGTTTAAAATATAAAAAAAAATTATAGAAACAAAAACAAACGAAAAGTCTGACTGACTATTTGATTTTGTTTGTTTCACAAAAAAAATAACCTGAAACATTTTTTTTTGTTCTTGACATCCACTCATCTTGAAAACACAAAATTGTTATATTTGTTATATTTGGTATATTTTTTCTATTTTGACAGTTGGTGTACGAGTGGCCAGTATAACAATTCTTCAATTTGCAGTTCTTGTACTTCCCACAGTTCGTGTCTTTTTTAAACAAAAGGAAAGAAAGAGATAGATAAAATTGAATTCGTACTCGCAAACCAAACAAAAAAATGGCCGCGTTCAACGCAAAAACAATCTGAAATTTCGGTCAAAAGACATTGTGTCAAATTCCTGTAATTACTTACAGAATATGCATTGAAGCGAAATAAAAGAGAACTTTATATATTCGTTAATTGATAATTTAGCAGGAGCTTTGTGGATGAAATTTTATGTAAAAAGATTAGCAACACTAAATTTCATTAAAATTGTAATGAAAGTAATTTGTAATTTGTTTTAACTTGAATGAAAAATTGTTCCAGAATAATCCGATGGAACACTTTTGTAAGAAATTCATTCCTTTTATTCAAAGCGTCACTAAATAATTAACAAAAAGTTCTTTCATTCAAATAAGTAAGTATTGCTTTTAATGGTAGCACTTCAGCTCTTTTACACTTCCCCCACCACAAACAACTGTCATCCGAATTTCCAGACGAAATTTTCTTGTCTGAAATTTACGAATAAAGTCTTAACTACATAAGGCTTAACTACATAAGCCAAAGAAGTGAAAAAATACAAAAATGAAAATTTTCAAACTCATTTTGAGATAGTATTTCTCACTGGAAAACTTATAAAAATGATGCAAAAATCTTAAATTTTGGTTTAAAAAAAATGTGTATATTCTTTTTCACAAAAAAACTGCGCAAGTGGGAAAAAAAATATTTTTACTTTTGTAATTTTGCAAAAAGTGGCTTATGTAGTTAAAGCTATAAGCCAAGAAAGTGAAAAAGTACAAAAGTGAAAATTTTGAAACTCATTTTGGGATAGTGTTTCTCACAGGAAAACTTATAAAAATGATGCAGAAAGCCTAAATTTTGGGTTAGAAATAAAATGTGTGTATTCTTTTTCACAAAACAACTGCGCTAGCTGGAAAAAAATATTTTTACTTTTGTAATTTTGCAAAAAGTGGCCAATGTAGTTAAGGCTTAAACGTAACTAAACGTAACTAAAAGTCATCTAACTTTTTATGAAAGCTGGCCAATCAGAAGCTCCAAAAATTAAGAAATCTGAATTTTCAGATGTTAACGTAATGGATTGAACGCGGCCAATCTAAACTGTAATAACTGGCATAAGTGTTATATATAATAAAAAAAATCTGACGTTTCACGTCCTTCCCACTGTTATAATCTTCCTTCAATTTTCTTCAAAATTTTTATATGAATTCACTATCCAGTGTTTATAGAGATCAGTGGCCGCGGTAGACTTGTGTCCCACCCTTAATTTTATTGCATTTCATTATTATTATTTTCTGAACGCTGCCATTTGATATTCGATCTTTCCAGTGAGTGCTGGAAAATTGGTTTGAAAAATTGAAACGTGACATTAAGGTTAGGTACATCAAATAAAAACAAAATTAACTTAAATTGAAATTAAAAATACCTCGAATGTAATTGCATTTTTCTTTAGTTTTATTAGTTTGCTTCAACTGTTTTGTTTTTACTTGTTTTTATTCATTTGTATCATATAATAAAATGGTTTTATTCTTTTGTGTTTTGTTTTTGTAGTGTAGTGAATTTTAAAGTGCCGTGAACAAATACTCGGTCTCGCTCTGCCTTTCGCTCGCACCTATTGTCCAATTTTATTTTATTGTTTTGTGATTCATTTGTTTGATAAATTTTTGCATTCTGCACTTCTGCGATATATAATTTATATGCTTTCGGCTTTTGTAGACCGCGTAAATTGTACCACCGTGCGGTATTAAAATTTGTATTAACTGATATTTGCCTAGACATATTTCAATGTTTTGAATGTAGCTGCGGTCAGGAGAGTGTCTCCTGCCAGTTGTGTAGGTAAATTTTGTTGTTTAAATTAGTCGCCCCTGTTCTGCATTTCACTTATTGTGAATTCACATGACGGAAGTGAAATTCAGTGTTCCACATTTCGTTAGAAAAGCTAATTGTGAATTGAAAGTTCGAAAGTGAAAATTGGTGTTCTGCATTTCTGTTCATTCCGGTATTCAATCCACTTTGTTAATGCTTTGTGAATTATTGTGGAATTGCCCCAGTTGCAGTTAGCTCCTTTCACACGAAGATACTAGTTGCTGGTGATTTTTTTGACACATCCCCGCAAACAAAACCTTCTTAAAATATCGAGCCCTTTCCGCCAAATTATCGTAAGCGACAAAAAATAAAAGTATCGTAAGCGACGTTTTGATTATTATTAACAATACTGTTACTGACAGACGACAAAAGATCCGATTGCTTTCGATGCACAGAAAAAATTAAATAATTAACTTTATGTGACAGTATGAAAAATGTCGCTTACGATAATTTGGCGGAAAGGGCGCAATATAATCTCCGCTGCGGCACATCCTCGCAAACAAAATCTTCTCAAAGACACATCTCCGTTGCACACATTCTCGCAAACACAATATTTGAGGTGATTGATGTAAGGAAGCCAGTTGACCGTGGTATTTTTTCGCTGGGCTTTGAAAATGGCAACAATTGGCAATTGGCATTGTGATATAGCAATGGGATAGGTGAGAGTAATGTTGAACGCGAGTGGAGTAACAAAATATAAAAATTGGGCGCTGTTATTTGTGATTTTTCATTAGGAATCTAGAGAGATTGGGTGGCATGGGGGATGGTTTTATTTAAGTACGGGTCGGATACAAAAAATGTTTTGTCGTTGTTTATGAAAGGCTGGTTCATAAAAATGTCATCTTCGTTGTTTCTTGACCGATTTCGATGAAACTGACAAAGGTTATAGCTAGGACTGGCAATGAGACGATACCAGGCGAGACTTTTGATAGTCTCGTCTCGGTCGCGTCAAAATCGAAAAATTTCAGTCTCGTCTCGGTCTTGGTCTCGCCTAACCAAGTCTCGTCCCGATCTCGATCTCGCCTTTTCTCGTGAAAATTTTAATGTGCCAGTCTCGTCTCGGTCTCGGTCTAGGTCTCGGTCCCGGTCTTGGTCTCATCCTTAGCCTTGGTTTCTTTCGTGTTTGTTGGTAGTAAAAAGATGTAAGATCAGACGCCTGTTTAGATTGAAAAGATAGAGTACGTTGGTAAGAAAAATGCGGGGTGTGGTGTGGAGTCTTGTGTGAAGCACGAAGAAAATTTATAAAACAGACTCTTGAGTTTAAAATGGCAGAGACCAACATGGAGAAATTAATATTGAACTCGTATCTTCAATATCTTCGATTTTTACTTTATCGGCACATTAAATGTTACCCAAAAGTTTAAAATCAACTTTTTCCGGAGCAAAAAATAAAAGCGGAAAACCTTTTTCCGGTGGAAAAACAAAGTCTGAAAATTTTGCGATTTCTATTCCAACGACATGCATATTTTTCTCTGGATTTTCGCAGTGCACCTGAGTATACAAATATGTAAATATGTGGTTCGATATTTTAACGCGCATAGAATATTTTATACTTCGCAAAAAAAACTTGTGAATATTATAAAAATTGAACATGAATACCTACTAAACCTAGCAAAAACAGAAACCAAACCACCGAGACCGGCGAATTTCGGTACCAAAAATACGGTCTCGGCTCGGTCTCGTCTCGGGTGCTTTTAAAGTAATCTCGGTCTCGTTGACAGCCTTAGTTATAGCTGAGATAGAGTTATGAAGAAAACAAATATTTTCAACACAGGGTGGTTCATAAAAATGTCATCTTCGTTGTTTCTTGGCCGATTTTGATGAAACTGACATAAGTTATAGCTGAGACAGAATAATGAAGAAACAAAATATTTTCAAAACAGGGTGGTTCATAAAAATGTCAACTTCATTGTTTCTTGACCGATTTCGATTAAATTGAAAGAGGTTATAGCTGAGATAGAGTTATGAAGAAAAATATATTTTCAAAACAGGGTGGTTCATGTCAATGTCAACTTCGTTGTTTCTTAAGCGATTTCAATGAAACTAACAGAGGTTATAGCTGAGATAGAGTTATGAAGAAAAAAATATTTTTAAAAATGGCATACCAATTTTTTTTATAAAAATTTCAAGAAATTTTATACATAAGAAATTATTTTTTTACGAAAAGCATTCCAACGATTTTTAAAATATTTTCATTTTAGGTAATAGTTTTATCAATTTAAAGAACGTCTTTCATGCTTTTTTCGATATTCAGATTTCCATTCTTCAATTTATTAAATGGATAAATACATTCATTATAAATTATTTGTTATTACCTTTATTGCATTCAATCTATGAAATTCGAAGAAACTATTACTACAAAAGCAAGTTCGTGCGACTCAGTCAAGCTGTTTATTTTAATTTGGCTAAATATTGTAGTGTACTGACATTTTACTTTTTGTGGGTGCATTCAGAACCTAATTGCCAGGAATTGAACAAAATTTGTAGTATTTCTGTTGTTTTTGGTTGGATTTTAAAAGTGCATTTTCAAGATGTCAGAGGGTTACACGTCGATGTATCAGCGCAGCTAGCTCAGCAGCTGCGTTACAGCATTGCGCTAATTCAGCGCATCTACCAACTTGATCAGCCTTTTTACCAACTTCAAAATGTTTTGAACTTCACCCTGTTTTGAAAATATTTGTGTCTTCATAATACTATCTCATCTATAATCGCTCAAGAAACAACGAAGATGACATTCTTATGACCCACCCTGCGTTGAAAATATTTTCGTTCTTCTTAACTTTTTTTCAGCTATAACCTCTGTCAGTTTCATCAAAATCGCTCAGGAAACAACAAAGTTGACATTTTTATGAACCACCCTGTTTTGAAAATATTTTGTTTCTTCATAATTTTGTCTCAGATATAACAATGTCAGCTTCATCAAAATCGGTCAAGAAACAATGAAGATGACATTTTTATGAACCACCCTGTGGTGCAAATATTTTTTTTCTTCATAACCATCTCAGCTATAACCTATGTCACTTTCATCGAAATCGGTCAAGAAACAACGAAGATGAAATCTTTAAAAACCATCCTGTGTTGAAAATATTTTTTTTCTTCATAACCATCTCAGCTATAACCAGGGTCAGTTTCATCGAAATCGGTCAAGAAACAATGAAGTTAACATTTCTATGAATCACGCTGTGTCGAAAATATTTTTTTTTTCATAACTCTATCTCAGCTATAGCCTGTGTCAATTTCAATGAAATCGCTCAAGGATTAACGAAGTTGCTATTTTTATGAACCACCCTGTTGTGAAAATATTTTTTTCTTTCGTAACTCTGTCTTAGCTATGACCTGTGTCAGTTTCATTGAAATCGCTCAAGAAACATGACATTTTTATGAACCACCCTGTCGCGAAAATATTTTTTTTCTTTCGTAACTCTGTCTGTGGTATAACCTATGTCAGCTTCATTGAAATCGCTCAAGGAATAACGAAGATGACAACTTTAAGACCACCCTGTTTTGAAGATACATATTTTTTTTTCATAAACAGGAAAAATTATCAATAAATGTGTGGAACACTTTTTTTTATAATTATGTTTGAGAAATTTCAAATATCCCTCGCGAGCAATCGGTTCATGCACTGGCTTTCGTTGAATTTAAATTTTTGTTAAACGTTTCGTTGGTGATGAGTTTCATTTCCGGGATGAGTTGTCCCTGGGACCAGTGAGCATTTTCAATGAAACTGACACAGGTAATATCTGAGAAACCGTAACTAGTCTTCGCAAACAAAATTTCCACACGACACATAATCGCACATCCAGATATCCACAGCGACACATCCCCGCACTGTTATTTGTGATTTGTCCATTAGGAATCTAGAGAGATTGGGTGGCATGGGGGATGGGTTTATTTAAGTACGGGTCGAATACAAAAAATATTTTGACGTTGTTTATGAAAGGCTGGTTCATAAAAATGTTATCTTCGTTGTTTCTTGGCCGATTTCGATGAAACTGACAGAGGTTATTGCTGAGATAGAGTTTGAAGAAAAAAAATATTTTTAACACAAGGTGGTTCATAAAAATATTATCTTCGTTGTTTCTTGACCGATTTTGATGAAAATGAGATAGGTTATAGCTGAGACAGAATTATGAAGAAACAAAATATTTTCAAAACAGGGTGGTTCATAAAAATGTCAACTTTGTTGTTTCCTGAGCGATTTCGATGAAACTGATAGAGGTTATAGCTGAGCTAGAGTTATGAAAAAAAAAATATCTTCAACACAGTGTGGTTCAAAAAAATGTCATCTTCGTTGCCTCTCGACCGATTTCGATGAAACTGACAAAGTTAATAGCTGAGCTAGAGTTTTGAAGAAAAAAAATATTTTTAACACAGGGTGGTTAGTAAAAATGTCATCTTCGTTATTTCTTGCCCTATTTTGATGAAACTGACAGAGGTTATAGCTGAGATAGAGTTATGGACGGTTTAAGGCGGCAGCAAACGAGAGAGGGGAGGAGTGTTCCCTTTAAGGCACTAAGGATATAGCTGAGAAGGAAAAAAATATTTTTAACACAGTGTGTTTTATAAAAATGTCAACTTCGTTGTTTCGTGACCGATTTCGATGAAACTGATTAAGGTTATAGCTAAGATAGAGTTACGAACGGTTTTAGGCGGCAGCAAACGAGAGAGGGGAGGAGTATTCCCACTAAGGCACTTCACCTTCATCCAGGAGGCAGCGGAAGAATTCCCCAGATGGAATCAACGGTGGCGTCTACAGTTCCAGTCAGGTTGAACTACTTAGTGAACACCTTATATGGGCTACTATGACGTATTCGTAGCTCAGCCGGTTTATTCGGCTACCCGTCCTTGGAGTTATAACAAGGATCTGGTCCTCCAGGCTAGGGTGTTGTGCGTCGGGTTGACTTTCCTACCACGGAAAAGGTGTCGGTTTTGAAACGACAACAAGCCCCGGATATGGATGATTTTAATGTGGACGACCCCAGCAAACGAAACAAGGACAATGAATTTCGGATCTGAACGTGGAATGTCCGGACCCTAAACAGGCCACGTGCAGCCGAACAATTAGTGGAGAACCTGGATATAACAGCCATCTTGGATGTAACAGCCATCCAGGAAGTTCGATGGGATGGAGAGGGCATACGAAGGATGAATTCGTATGACATCTACTTCGGTGAGTACTGCAAGGAGCAGGATCAGCGGCTCTTTGGTTGTGGTTTTGTTGTAAGGGGAAGACTAAGGTGAGAAGTCTTGGGTTTCGGAAATGTAAGCGAGCGCCTGGTAACAATCCACATTAAAGCAAAGTTCAAAAACATCACGTTGATCTGTGTGGAAGAAAAAGATGACTCAACCAAGGAAGAATTCTACGATCTCCTGAAGGATACGTATGATAGGTGCCCCAAGTACGACGTCAAAATTATTTTTGGCGACTTCAACGCCAAGATCGGAAAGGAGGGCATCTTTGTTTCGATAGTCGAAGGACACAGCCTGCAGAACATCACTTCCGGTAACAAACTCAGGCTGATTGATTTCGCGGCGGGGCGAAATGTGATCATAGCAAGCACTCGATTTCCACACCTCAATATACACAAAGGGACCTGGCGGTCTCCGGATCAACGAACCGTCAACCAGATTGATCATGTTGCGATAGACGCCAGACATGCTTCCAGTATCCTGGATGTTTGAACGTTCCGAGGTGCCAACATAGACTCGGATCACTACTTGGTGGATATCCATGACGCCACAACGACGAGCGGATATTGTAAAAGGATTTAACGTCTCTTAAGCTCTCAGCAAGCCCCCCCAATGAAGTGCGGTTAGCGATAGTCAAGCTTAAAACGTACAAGGCTGCTGGTGCGGATGGCTTGCCAGCCAAGCTGTTAAAAGCAGGGGGAGATAACTTGTTGGGAGTATACACCAAATTATCTCCAAAAGTTGGTCGGAGGTTATTATCCCTGCCAAACTCGTTCGCTTGTGCAGGATGACGATGGAGAAATCTCGCTGGTCCGTCAAAATAAGTAAAAACACCACCGAACCCTTTGATGTCGAGAAAGGTTTGAGGCAAGGCGACTCTTTATCTTGTAACCTGTTTAACGTCGTTCTTGAAGCAATTGTACGCAACCCGCATGTCAACAACAGAGGTACGATTTTTCAAAAGTCTGTTCAACTACTTGCTTATGCAGATGATATTGACATCATTGGGAGAACGAAGCGAGCTTTTACCGGCGTTTGCTCGTATTGAATCGGAGGCGGCAAAAATGTGTTTGGCTGTAAATGAGGACAAGACGAAATTATGCTATCATCGAGAAAGGAATCTCAACATCGTCGGCTCGGGCAAAACGTCACGATGGATAGATACAACTTCGAAGTCGTCAAGGACTTTATCTACCTGGGCTCTACTATAACATCGCAAAATTACATCAGCGCAGAGTTCAAACGAAGAGTTACTCTTGCCAATCGCTTTTTCTTTGGGCTAAGAAGGCATTTGAGTAATAAAGCCCTCCCTCACAGAACCAAGGAGACCTTATATAAGACCCTAATCATTCCGGTCTTGCTATATGGGGCATAAGCATGGACCCTGTCAAAAACGGATGAGAATCTGCTTGGGTGCTTTGAAAGGAAGATTCTTCGGGTGATCTTCGGTCCAGTCTGTATCGATGGAGTATGGAGGAGAAGATTTAACAACGAGCTTTACGGGCTTTACAGCGACGTCGACGTGGTCAACAAGTTAAGCTGAAAATACAGCGGCTGAGATGGCTGGGACACGTGGAACGTATGGACACCGACGCACCAGCCCGACGAGTCTTCGAATCTACCCCTGACGGTCTGCGCAGCAGAGAAGACCCCCACCTTAGGTGGCGCACACAAATGAAGAACGACTTCAACCGACTTGGAGTGCGTAACTTGAGGCCGTAGTCCATCCTGGGCTGAGAGCGCCATCTAAAGTAAAGTAAGTAAGAGTTATGAAGAATACAAATATTTTCAACACAGGGTGGTGCATAAGAATTTCAACTTTGTTGTTTCTTGACCGATTTTGATGAAACTTAAATAGGTTTTAGCTGAGACAGAATTATGAAGAAAAAATATATTTTCAAAACAGGGTGGTTTATAAAAATGTCAACTTCGTTGTTTCTTGGCCGATTTCGATGAAACTTACAGAAGTTTATAGCTGAGAATAGAGTTATGAACAAAAAAAAATATTTTCAACACAAGGTGGTTCATAAAAATGTCAACTTCGTTGTTTCTGGACCGATTTCGATAAATCTGACAGAGGTTATAGCTGAGATGAAGTTATGCAGAAAAAAAATATTTTCAACGCAGTGTGGTTCATACAAATGTCAACTTCTTTGCTTCTGGACCGATTTCGATGAAACTGACAGAGGTTAAAGCTGAGATAGAGTTTTGAAGAAAAAAAAATATTTTCAACACAGGCTGGTTCATAAAAATGTCATATTCGTTGTTTTTTGACCGATTTTGATGAAACTGACATAGGTTATAGTATAGCTGAGATAGAATTATGAGGAAAACAAATATTTTCACAACAACATAAAAAAGCACATGGGTAAGAGCTAGGCGTCTTTTTTTTGAGGTCCGCAAAAGTTGAAGTGTAAAAAGTCCTTTTTGACATTCATCTGTCAAAGTTGAAGGTCTTGTTTCTTATAAGCTCTCAAATAATATTTAATTTTTTATTATTTTTGAAAGTAATTAAGTTTTAAAATTACAAAAGTTGCTTGTTTAACACTGTCGCTTCACTTCACTTATCTGGTGTGGCCTCAAACGACTAAAGCATAGTTAATTTTTAACACTTCCTGCGAAAATATTCGGCATATTGTCTCAGTCCAAACTGCATATGCGGTCAAAGCGTGCTTTGGAAGACACTTCCCCAGAGCAATCAATAACACCAATTTACAAAAAGGTTTCTACCAATAAACCCAATAACATGGAAGTGGTTGGAAATATGTCTATTCAGCAGCTGAAATTGTAATTAGATGAATCCATAACCCCAAAATTGGTAGATGTTGCAAAGAGGGAGCACATTTTGGCAATTTCAACCCAAATGCAGTTATTAAAGTCACACAACGAGTACCTGGTGCAGCGAGTAACAACAATGGAAAATTATTGTAATTTGTTGGAGCGTCAACTCGACTCCCGTGAAGTTGGCCCCTGCGCATTTTTTTGTTTAAGCTTATAACTTTCTATATGTAGGTCGGACAAAAAAATTTGTTAGAGTTCTGTTTAGAACTCTTGGGGAGCTACCAAGAACTCTAATCAGAACTCCCCAGAATTTCGAAAAAATAAAAAAAACTACTCGAAGTTGACCCCTTCAACATTGGTACTTTGTTTTAGCCTATAACTTTGAATGTATAGGTCGGACAAAAAAGTTTGTTGGAGTTCTGTTTAGAACTTTTGTTGAGATACCCAAAACTCTAAACAGAACTCCCTAGAACTCCATAGTTTACCGAAAAATTAATAAAAACCAAGTGTGAAGTTAGCCACCCCATCATTGATAATTTTTCTAAATTCTTATTTTGCAGAACTATTTCCAAAACCCATTGAGAACTCCAGAACTCTTTATCAGGAACCGAAATTTCTTATCAGAACTCATTTTCATGAAAAAAGCGGGGCCGCGTGAAGTTGGCCCCCCATATTTTTTTTTTCTATTTCTGGCCAAGATTACACGGAACTATTGCTATTTTTGAGCAAGAACTCTAGAACTCTTTCAAATCTACCCAGAACTCTAAAAAAAAATCAATTTTTTGAAAATTGGGGGGCTAACTTCACGGGAGTGATACTTACGCCTGCGCTACAGACTATCAGCCTTATTTAATAGATTTCACTAATACTCGTTTCAACCGCGGAATAGTTAAACCGAGTCGAAGCACTTACTCCGTCTTTACGCTACGTCAAACAAATTCTTATTTATAAAATATATTATCAAAATATGACAAATCTAAAACTCTGGTTATTATAAACATGGCTGATTTCCACAAATTATTAATTTAAAGTAATTATTATTGGTTTTATTTTATCTAACCAAGTACCTATCTATTGAATGATAAGCAAAATAAAAGAAAACGGTCTGAAAACTGGGATTTCGTTTGCACACCTTTTTGTAAATTTCACACGATGCTGATGTCATGTCAAAATGACATATGTAAATACTAAAACGGCTTTATTCCTCCTATGTACCAGTTTTAGCTTACTCCGCCTCTATTCCGCATGTATTTTTTTATGAATAAATTTTTCAGGATTAGAGGTGTCCGTCTCTAAAACGAGTTAATAAATAAGGCTGTAAATCTATTTTCGTTGCGTAGAATGTACATTAACATATTGAAAATTCTTTTTATTGATTTTCTGACCGATTGCGAGGGTATCGCATCTTAACACTTGCACCTGTGGACATGACCAAATATGAGCCAAATCGGTGACCCATGCATCGTATCCTCCCCTTGTCAGAGATGTATCGATCAAGTTAGTAGGATACTTTTTCCAAACCAGACTTATTATTTCGCAAACCAAAATAGCGATTATTTTTTGTTTGTGTAACTAATTAGTAACCAAAAACCTAATAATTATCCTTTAAATTTTAATCTGCATTACAAAAAGTGTTCCCCTAACTTGATATCTACACATGAAATTTTGGAAACAAAAACAGTTTTGCCTGGCTTTTCTATTTTTTTGGATATTTGACTAACTCAACAACAAATTTGTATTTGAAGTTTTTTTTAATGTAATCTAAACATATATTACGTATTCTAAAATTTGTATATATACATATATGTAATCTAGCCTTGAAAAAAAAAAAAGCTTTTTTCGTAGCAGGCTGTAAAATCACTACCATCTATAGTAAGTGTTTCACTAACTTAAAAGTAATGCATTTAAATACGATTTCGACTTGATTGAAATTTTGTAGCGTGTTAGGCAGATGGTCTTACTTGTTGTGGTTGTCCTTGTATTTGTTGTTCATCGTGCTCTGTTTGTTGTACATTTTGTCCCATGCTTCGTCTAGGGGTCATAGTTGTTACAGGGCCTTTTCTAGTAGCGGCTGCTCGAACAATATCTATAAAAAAAATTATTATATTTCTTTTATTACCTCGATTTCTTGTAGAGAATTGAAAAAATATAGTTCAGAACTGTGTGACTAAATGTGTTTAAAGTTTTACGTCCCTAAGCCCAAGTATCAAAAGGAAATCCAAACCATTAAATGAAAACAAATCTACGAACTATTTAGGATGACGGCTATTTCCTAACACTAAATGATGATATAATATTTTGGACACAATTTCTCTTAATCTATTGAATTGTGGGTTAGTAGTAGAAAAAGCAAAATTTAAATTTTTTTTTAATGTGGAATTGAATAAAATAAAATTTTTACTTTCATGTTAAAAAAAAGCTGAAAGCTTTCGCGAAACTTGAAAAAAAAAATTAACTTTATCCCCTTGCAATGCAATATGTAGCAACACCTAAAATTCATGCAAAAATCCATATCCGCGAGATAATTGCCACCGGCAGAAACAGCTCTAAAATGCAAACTACCGACGGCAAAACATCAAAATTTCACGTCATCATGATCATTGCCAAAACCGGGAGATCATAAAAGTAGGTATAGGGATACTTGAAGCCGGGAACTTTTTAATAGTTTTTTTGTGGTTGGTTTTTAATTGTTTTTTAATTGCTTTTATTTTCTTTGTCGGCACGAGTCGCGCACAAGTCGGTTCAGTTTGTCTTTTCTTTACGACCTTTTTTCATTATGGATTGGTTGAAAAATAGTGTTTTGACGTTATTGGACTGTTTGGTGTGATTTGAGATGGCATCATGGGGGGTGTTGGTCATGAATGTGCAACAGATCTTTTGAGAAGGTATTGTGTGTGTTTGTATACGCAATGTCATTGAGAATCGGTATTAGAGAATATCACTGAAGTGCATTTCTTAAGCAAAAAAAAAATGGATTGCTGCCCATTGCCATGTTTCAAGTGTAGCCGTAGCTAGATTTATGTATATTATATCTGTGTCATCAGATTATATTGACTTCGTAGAAGAAAGCATCGAGAGCATCGACCTAGTACCATGGAATTTTATAGTGTTTGAGGGTTGAAATTATCAATTGTGTCGTGTCGGGTGTATTTGAATGAGAATAATGATAAGAGTGCTACGTGATTGTGAATTGAGAGTATAGTTGCTATACGTAGTTTTTTTTTTTTCATTTTTTTATGGTGTGTGCTAAGTACATTTTTAATATGGGTTATGTTGATTAAATTAGGTGCAACTTGTGCACTGACCACGACGTGTGGTTGGGTCTTTTTTTTTTTTTTTGAGTGGAATCATTTTCCTTACAAACATAACAAATGAATATTTTTTTAATAAAAGTAAAAGTAAATCATTTTAATAAAATAACGCTTTTTTATTTTTAAAATATAAAGGTATACAGAAAATATTGTTTTATTTATTTTCTTTTGAAAAAGGTATCCATGAATTGTGTTTGGATGCAAAACCAAGCCATTTTACAAGTAATCGATCTTTTTTCCTTTGAAGCACTTTTTCGATTAGATAAGTATCGGGAAACTTAGTTTTTTGTAGTTCCAGCTCATAGAACCCGCCTTTGATAGGGGTTCCCTGATAGTCTTCTAGTAGATATGTAACTGGATTTGTGTGTTGAACTTTGATTATTTTGAAGATTTCTGTTCTCCAATTTGGTGTGTATCCTTTATCAAATACATGCTTGTGTTTACTTATTCTCACAAATTCTCCCACCTCGAACTTTTGAGCAATATGAATTTTGATGTGATCATATATTGTTGATAGTATTTGCTTATCATTTGCAGCATTGACTTTTGACGGCTTCATTTTAATAGTGCGATTATATTTATCCAACAATATGAACCATTAGCACTGAACTCTTTCCACATTAGAGTTTTCAAAGTCCGATTAAATCGTTCGGCAATCGACGCTTTAAGGGATGTATATGTCGAATAACATATACATCCCTTGATGTGATGTTTTTTCATAAGACTGAAAAGTAGTGTTGAAAAATTCTTTCCCGTCATCTGTTTGTAAATTTTTTGGAATACGACCTTTTTTTAATATATTTTCCATAGCTTCAGTGACACTCGATCCGGTTTTATTTTTAATAGGAGCTGTCCAAGCAAATTTAGAAAATGTATCAATTACCGTAAGAAGTTATCTATTATTTTCATTGTCTGCAGAATATGCCCCAATTTCGACTAGATCAGCTTGCCATAAATCATCAAGCCCTTCTTGATGGCTTATGTAGTTCTTCGACAATGTCTCTATTACTCATCTTTTCACAGAATGATTAAAACGACAAAAAAAGTTACCTTTTTATTAGTTCATTCATTTAAAATTTTTTTATATAAATTCATAATTCTCTTAATTTTATTAATTTAACTTTAATTTAAAAACATGCACAAGTATCTGGTCCTTCATTGTACAAGTTTGGTGACCAGTTTGAAGGACAGTTCAGGAAATGAAATCCTTGACATAGTATAGGTATTCATCCTTTTCAAATCTCTTTACAAAATAAAAAATACAATTTATAGCTTCTGAAAGCGTGTTTCATGTATGATGTTTTTTCGTTTGAATTGTGAAGGCAAACTAAATTTGAAAGTACATACTTTAAAAATATTTATTTTAATCTTTCATATAACGACATTAATTCTTTAATTTTTATCAAACTATTTTCAACCATGTAACACGCACATGTATCTGGTCCTTCCTTGCATAAATTTGAAGACCAAAGGCAGTTCACAAAATGGCAGCCATAATAAGATGTGTCGAAGATACATTCGTAAATTGTTTCAAGAAGCTTATACAGTTTAAAAGCTCCGTATGATGTTCTTCTAGTAAGATGTTCTTATTTTCACTAAGGAATTTTAAGATTTCATTGAAAATCAATGGCTTTATGCTAGACATCGCGAGTTAATGACTGATCTCATAGGTATTTAAATAAAGACTAAATTGATTTTAAGTAGATATAACATGTTTTCCTTTATTTAAGTATTTTTCAATTTCAATTTGAAGGCTTTGGCCTAATTGACCAATCTGATCAACATAGCTTTTGGTAGCAGCATCTCTTTGTTCTAGAGGTTCCTGAATGTTTTTTAATCGTTTTCCATTTATGTTGAAATCACCGTTTTCTGTTTTGAGAAATCCTTCACCAGGTGGCCCAGGCAGCCCTCGCTCACCCTGGGCACCAGTCGGCCCCGGCTCTCCTTCTTTCCCTCTTGGGCCTCTCGGTGGGGTCCTATATGAATAACGACCAAATTTATCAACACTCATTATTATTATTATTTTTTTTATTCGATAATATCGGCTTCTTTAAGTTCTTTAATAATTGATACAATTTCGTTAGAATGATTGTTATGTCCAGCTTGTTGTGAAGCAATAAGAAGCCTTATTCGATCTACAAGCTCACTGGGATCATCCCAAAATATATAGTCTCTTTTCATTTTTGATAATTGCATTAATCCATTTCCTGAAGTAGATTGTGGTGTTGATGGTGAAGGTGATGACTTATTGGAAGTATTTTTATTCAATTCTTATAATTTCTTGATTATTTTCTTATATTTTTAACGTCGATTGCCATGTATTTGTTCGTGTGGATCATGACCAATCCTATGAGTATTGGTGTCATATAATATGGTCTTGTCATTTTTTAAATCCTGATCAGTGTAAATGCTTTCATCCGGTATTTTCTTAAATATAAGCTCATATAAACCATTTGTTCCTTTAAATTTTTTATTTGTATATATTTTACCATTTCTCATCTTTTGAATATACTCCATACGTTTTATCAAGCGTGTTGGAATTATTTATAAATAATTATTTTTTAGGTGTATCATGGAACTCTTCTTATGATAATAGTTCTGAAAAGTTACGGTGGTTAAGGCTTTTCTTTGATCTTTTTGGGGTGATGCTTTCATTAAATTCAGGTGAACCCTCGATATTAGTGTTGGGTGTGATGAATTTAAATTCATTTTTTTTGTAATTTTGGTTGTTGTTTAAATTTGCGTTTTGTTCTCTCTATAGGACTTTCAATAAAGTCATTTTTATTTTGTTCTTTTTGTTTAGTGTTTGATTTTTTTACTAACTCATTTAGGGGTTTGGTAATGGGTTTTAGAGTTTCTTTAATTTTAGTTTCATAAGCTTCCCTACCGGTCTTGAATGCTTTGTATTTTTTTCGTAGAGCATCGGTCGTTTTAATGAGCTCTTTTGTTAGCTTTACATCTATGTTCATCATATTGATTTATTTATTTCTTCTAACAGTTGAAGTTGAAAAATAAAGCTCGAAGTTGTTGAAAATTTTTTTCGATGGTTCTTAAACTGAATTTTATATTGCGGTGACTGGTCTTAACTGTAGAATACTGGTTCTCAAACTGGATTGAACCGCTTTTTACTGCTATAGTCTGCTCCCTGAACTGTTCTGTACTGCTCTAATAGAACATAACTGTACATATGATGCAAAAATCAAAATTTGTATCTATTTTATATCTTAAGGAAGCTGTCAAAGACTTTTCTGTAGCGACCTTCATTCAAGGGGCTGTCCTTATCAATTACCAAAAAACTGTGATTTGTGTTCCAGCATTCTGCACATACTTTTTGAAACATTTTAAACGTCATATCCGAATCGACATAATCGTTATAAATGTGTTCCAAATTCATATTATCCTGTTTGAAGACGATGAGAAAATTCGCATTGTCCCGAATTAAATGTTTCGGTATTCTTGTATATGTTTGGCACAAATAAAAACTATCGATGTGATGATGCCGTCCCATACTAAAGTACACTCGAATTGTGTCTTGTTTTTCACATGCAATATCGTCAAAGATTAATATAGAATTTGTTTTAGCCTCTTCGGGTCGAATAACATCACTGTTATTAGAAAATGTAAAAAAACCCATATTTTTTATTGGTTTTATGGCTTTTCGTAAAAACTCATACTTCGGTTGATGTAGAGATTTAGAATATATATAGATATTTTCAAATTTCAAACCGTTTGGGTGTTGTAGTAAGCTCATCATGACATTTGTTTTTCCGCAGTTTGAGAGGCCAGTAATTAACACCCTTATACTATGATGAGGGAAAAGTTTACCATGCTTTTTTCTTTCAATCTTGTTAGCCAGTTCCATATTTTTTACAGGTAACTGGTTTTGTTGTTTAACGAATCGCATAGTGTCATATGATATCGAACCATTCTAACGCTAAGATAATCATTTGAAATGATTGATTATTCGAAAAAATCTATCAGTCAACGAAACATTGTGAAAGGAAAAGGTTTATTAAATACTTTAATAAACAAACTACCTCTTGAACTACATTTACCTGGTTATCAATACTGTGGACCTGGAACAAAACTCCGAGAACACCTAGCTCGAGGGGATCCAGGAATTATTTTGCTTGATCAAGCGTGCAAGGAACACGATATATCTTATTCTAAATTTAAAAATACATCTGATCGTCACATTGCCGATAGGATTTTAACTGAAAAAGCTTGGCAACGACTTCAATCCAAAGACGCTAGTACTGCTGAGAAGGCAAACGCACTATTGGTTACCAATCTTATGAAGACAAAAACAAATAAAAATAAATTGTATGCTTGCTTTTTTCATTCCTTTGTCTTTGCTAAAATGCCAGAAGGGCAACCCGTGGATTTTGAAATAACTTGTCACGAAAATAGTTATATTTTCAAACAATATCGAAAACAAGGAAATAATTACAAAGGTTTTGTACAGTTAGGGTTTACCTGCACGATTGCTACTAGGTTGAGTGCTCCTTTTATTCCGGAATGTCCCATGTGATGGATGTGCCTCAGATACGTGCCAAAAAAAAAGACACCAATGTCGCCAATTATTGACGTGGTGTTGAGTTCCTCAGCGAGTTTTTAAATTGAAATTAAACGCGTATTTTAATTAACTCAATCCTTTATTTGTTTATAATTGATAAAGAATCTACAACTAATTTGTGTGGGGGGTATGCCCAGCCTTTACTCAATCAAAAAATAACTTTTACAAAAAAATTCTATCAAGAAAAAAAAGATCTAGCTAAGACGCTGGTAAAATGCGCAATTAAATCAAATGGTAAAACGCTATGACAGCAGTGGCAAGCTCGGGGGCATGTTCAATGACTGGCATATTTCGTTAAGGTGACAATGCATGGTACGCATAGTAGTAAAGGTAATGATAAACCTAAACATACTACCCGACTTGACACTCTGTGTCAAAAAAAATAAAAGGTTACATTATTGACATAAGATTACTAGATTTAATACTTAAAATAGAAATTTACAATTTTACGAAATGTAAATAATTTTTAATTACGAACCCAACTTAAAATTCGTTTGTATAATTAAGAAAAGGAAAAATTAGGAAAGTTTATAATTAATTCACGTTAAGGCTTTTGGTACATAATAGAAGAGTTTCAATGGCTTTCCCTTTTTTAATCAGTGGATGAATTGTTACTTACACGTGCACATGCATTCCTCTTGTTTAGAGTTAATCCAACAAAGGAATAAGTTTAACTATAGGGTGTTTTATGAGTCCGTGCTGAGTTCGAATATCGGCCACTCGCGCGTTGCCATCGCATCGGCTCCTAAGTAGAGCTTTATGACACGGCCTAAGAGCCAATCATTAGGTGACAAACGTTCGTCTTTCACCACGACTATACCATCTATTGACATGTTCCTTTTTGCATACTTCCATTTATATCTCCGGTGAAGCTCTCTCAGGTACTCTTCTTTCCATCGAAGACTAAATCGGTGGTATAAGAGTTTGACCCTCTCCCATTTGCGCACAAGTGAGGTGGCATTGTCGGATTGATCAGCCTCGGGCATGGCTGGAGGTGGAGCACCTCGCAAAAAAAGTCCTGGGGTTAGAGCAAGGGGGCCCTGCCATCCAACTAAACCCATACTTACTTCAACCCATTAAATAAATAAAAAAAATAAATTTGATGGCACAACAGCTCATGAAGAACTAGGGCCTAGTGACTTACAACTCTCAACCATTCCTGTGTGCGTGTCTGCAGGAATGGAGGGGACCTACAGTTTATTGCCGAATCCGAACGGCTAACGAGCGGCACTTTTCTGTGACAGGAGATACTCTTGGAGGATTTGTCAATTCTTGGTGGGTTGGGTATGTTTTTGAACTTCATTGAAATTGACACAGGTTATAGCTGAGACAGAGTTATGAAAGAAAAAACAAATGTCAACTTGGTTATTTCTTGAGTGATTTTATTGAAATTGACACAGGTTAAAGCTGAGACTGAATTATGAAAGAAAAAAGTATTTTCAAAACAGGGTGGTTCATAAAAATGTCAACTTCGTTGTTTCTTGAGCGATTTCAATGAAACTGGCACAGGTTATAGCTGAGACCGAATTATGAAAGAATAAAATATTTTCAAAACAGGGTGGTTCATAAAAATGTCAACTAGGTTATTTTTTGAGCGATTTCATTTAAATTGACACAGGTTATAGCTGAAACCGAATTATGAAAGAAAAAAATATTTTCAAAACAGGGTGGTTCATAAAAATGTCAACTTCGTTGTTTCTTGAGCGATTTCAATGAAACTGGCACAGGTTATAGCTGAGACCGAATTATGAAAGAATAAAATATTTTCAAAACAGGGTAGTTCATAAAAATGTCAACTTCATTGTTTCTTGAGCGATTTCAATGAAACTAGCACAGGTTATAGCTGAAACCGAATTATGAAAGAAAAAAAGTGGGTCCCGCAATTGCGTATGTCTGTCTGCAAGTCTATATGGTTTGCATTTTTGTTGAAAAAAAGGGAAACATACGTTGTCTCTAAAAAACAAAATTTCAATAGGACGGATTCTCCAAAAAAATGTAATTCAACACGACGAAATCCCCAGGGGGAAAGGTGCCCAAAGGACATAATCCTAAATATCAATATATTGTTTGTGTTTCATAAGTTGATGCAGTTATTGCAATTTGTAATTAATGTACTCAGTCGATCATAGTTTCTCCTTCAATCTAAACAATTAGAATTGTTGGAATCCAACAAAGGCGGTATGGAATAAATACAATAAAAATCAATTAAAAGGAATTGAAAATAAGAAATAATTTTTTTTTTATTTTTTTTTAACCTTTATAAGGGTTGTATAATCGGCTTCTTATAAACCGTAGAAAGATTTTGTAGAGGCGTCTATAACGTTCTCCTTTGTATGCTTACAGAAATTTTTAATGCGCTTTACCTTTATTTGATATTTCATAATAGTTAATAACAAATCTTCATTACAGAATTAATATGCAAAGTCAAACAACATCATATGAAGCCAAATACAATTTTTGAAAAACAAAAACATTTATAAAGGAAAATAAAATTGTCAGAAACAAAAAGTTAATAGTTTGAATGAAAGAACAACAACTTGAGTGAGCTACCACCAAGTTTTATAGGCTGGAGTTACAGCTATTTCACGGTCGACATGCCGATAATCACTCTGCTTTAGTGGTGCTTGATGGTCTATGTATGTTGAATTTTATTTGAAAAACTGTTTGCCTCACTAAGATTTGAACCCTGTTTTGAAAATATTTTTTTCTTTCATAATTCGGTCTCAGCTATAACCTGTGCCAGTTTCATTGAAATCGCTCAAGAAACAACGAAGTAGACATTTTTATGAACCACCCTGTTTTTAAAATATTTTTTTCTTTCATAATTCGGTCTCAGCTATAACCTGTGCCAGTTTCATTGAAATCGCTCAAGAAACAACGAAGTTGACATTTTTATAAACCACACTCTTTCGATAATATTTTTTTCATTCATAACTCGATCTGATTGGGACCTGGGACCAATCGCGCGGGATTAAGTGTCTTGGGTTCAGTTGTCCTGGGATAAGCTGCGTTGACACCCATCAACAATTGTGCACAACTTTTAGAAAAATTACAAAATATAAACATACAACCACAGTACAAAATGTATGTGGTTTCTGATGATCCTAATCAAGTTATTGTTGGTTATAAAGCTGAGATAAATTTAAAAGAAGGCACTAACCCGATTTTTTGTAAGTCATATGCAGTACCATACAGGTTGAGGGAAACAGTGTCCGATGAGATCGATAGGCTAGTAAGAGAATGTATTTTAGTATCAGTAAGGTATAGCCAGTGGGCATCGCCCATCGTTTGTGTCCCAAAGCAAAATGGTGGGGTTAGGCTATGTATTGACTGCAAGGTGACAGTAAATAAGTTTATTAAAACTGACCATTATCCTTTGGCAAATATTGAGGATATATTTGTGCAATTGGCTAATTGCAACGTTTTTTGTGTGCTCGATTTATCGGGAGCATTTCAACAACTTGAGTTGACACCCCAGTCGAGGGAACTCTTAACGATAAATACCAGTAAGGGACTTTTTCAGTATATAAGAATGCCTTATGGTGTTACAAGTGCACCGTCAATATTTTAGTCAGTTATCGATAGGATTTTGTCTGGAATAGAAAGGGTTTGGGGTTACATCGACGATATAATTGTAAAATCAGAATGGTTGCTGGGACTATCCAAACTCAATTTCATCAACTTGACAGTTATACCTCATACTTTGCACTTTTAAAATGTAACCAAAAAAAGTGTTTTAAATAGCTCCAAATGTTTGCTTACATAGTACTTGTATGTGCCCAAACTAGATTCCATCGGTCTGGCAGCTATATCGCGGCCCTAACTTCTTCAAAATGCACTTTCAAAATGCAACCAAAAAATGGAAAAGGGTTTTATACCGCTCCAAAACTTGTTCACTAGTACTTGGTAACTGTCCAAACTATATTCCATCAACCCGACAGTAATACCGCAGCTGTTTTGACGATGCACATATTTTAAAACTTAAACATAATTAAACTTATGTCGAATTCCTTTTAAGAAAAAAATCGATTTGTTTAGAAGAAAAAATCGACTTTTCTGGACAAATCCCTTGTATTAAAAGAAAAAATTCGATTCTGTTTAGAAAAAAAATCGAATATTTTTGGTAAAAGGAATTCGACATAAAATAACTATTGTGAACTATTTGAAATTGGTATAAAATTTGAATTTCCCGCCCTTCCGGCCATATTAAATTGTAAAAAAAGAAGAAGAAAACGAAGAACAATAAAATTTTCATTCCAAACCGAAACTCCTAGTTGTCCGCACGATTTTTTATTGTAAAACTTTTTTCCGCTTCGTTTATTTAAAAAAAAAAAAAACAAAAAGAAAACCATTTTCATTTCGTTAGCTTTATTAAGCTAATTTGTAAAAATTCTTACAAATTTTCATGGCGCCCGAGCAGGGACAAATTAAATTTAATTAATTTTATTAAAATTGCCTTATTAATAATAATAAAATACATATAAAAATATATACATTCAAATCGCGACGCGATTAAAATTGTTATTATCGGTGGAATCTTTTGATAAGTGCGCGATAAAGGCCCAATTCTAGGAGATAGCCACAGCCAAAACAACTAAAATTGCAACACACCGCAGCCGCCGTTGGACATCACCAACCATCACCACGGAGCCACAGAACCACCCAATGCACGAACACTGTATTTGCGCGCAGTGCACCAGGGAAGTCGCTTCAAAAGAAGATTTAGAGGTATAAACAAAAACTGAAAGATTAAGTTAAATTAATTGCCAAATAATTGCGGCATTTTGTCTTTGATCGAAATTATTTCGACACTTTCAGTTTTTGTTGTCAAATTTATTGCAATCTTGATAAATATTTGTGAAACAAACAAAGTGCGTGGTTTTAAAAAAAAAAAAATTATAAAAATTTATTTATTGAATTTATTCAACAAAAAAACAAGTTAGTTTAAACTAATAATTCACTTAAAATAACTTAAAAACAAAATAAAACTATTCGGTAATTTGATCTGTTGTTGCCGCCGCACCGCTGCCGTCGTACGTCATCACTACTTGAATTCAAATTATCTCGCACACACTCGCTTCTTCGGAAAAATTCTATAAAACTTCACGTTCATTGAGTCAATTTCGCGATCGGTTTGGGATAATCGATTTTATGTCTGGATATTTAATCAAATTTAATTAATTTAATGAATTATAAATAAAAAACCTGATCGGAACTAGTGCGAGAAAACATTTGTTTACAAATTACAAACTTCACATTGACATTTGGTTTGACATTTCGTTCATTCACGATCTTTCGTTAAGTTTGTATTTGTCAAGTGTGGTCGTATCCAGCAAGACAAAATTTAATTATACGAAGAGTGTGTTCAGCAAGAACTATTTGAAATAATTTTGCTTAAAATCATTTTGATTTTACGATTTAAGTGACTTTCGACGATTTGCACATTTTAATAAGTGGTAAATTGAATTTTTTGGAATTCTCGTGTGAAAATAATCTAAATTTTCAATAATTTCTCCGATAATTTTTTACTAACACTAAAGTGCAAATTGACTTAAGTGCGGATAAACTAATTCCAAAGCACAAGTAAAACAATTTTTCTTTTTTTTTTCGAAAGTTCACAAATAAATAAACTAAAGTAAAGAACATAAAATGACGGGCAAGAAAAGGCAGGCGTCCCAAAAAAGGACACAGATCTTGATCATTTAATACATCAGCGATCAAGTATCAAAAATAATATTAATAGAATTAAAACGGGATTAGAGGAAAAAACGTTATCACTCAATCCAATTGAATTAGAATGTCGGTTAGATATTTTAAATTCTTACATTGACCAACTCATGACTTGCCAATCTGAAATCGAGTCAGTCGATCGTACCGATAATTTTCGCGGTGAATTGGAAGACATTTGTGTGAGTGCAAAGGCACTACTTATATCGATGGTGAATAAAAGACGCAAGTCAAGTGCTGTTGAATATTCCTTCAGCAATCCTCATCATTCACGTCTTCCAAAAATGTCTTTACCTAAATTCAGCGGTAAATATTCGGAATATAAAAATTTCATCAGTCTTTTTGAAAATTTAGTCGATAACGATCCAATGCTTCCGGACATAGAAAAATTCAATCATCTTATTTCTTGTCTATCGGGTGAAGCTTTAGAAACAGTTAAAGCCTTTCAAATTACGGAACAAATTTATCCTAAAGCGTTGGGAAGTTTAAAGAAAGTTTATGACAACAATTGCTTGATATTTTTCGACAACGTGTCTACACTGTTTGAATTGAAAGAAATCACAAAGCCATCTGCTTCTGCATTGCGCAGCATGATAGACACTGTTTCTGCTATCTACGATTCTCTTCTTTCATTAGGTGATGAAAAGAATATCACAAACGCAATAATTATTCATTTAGTTATGTCTAAAGTTGATGCAATGACTAGGTCGAAGTGGGAAGAGCAGTTAGATTTTAATACACTTCCTTTATGGAGTGACTGTGAAGCTGCTCTCAATAAAAGATATCAGCACCTTTCTGCTGAAGAAGCATCATCTTCAAAGTTCAAACATTCGGATAGACAATCTAAATCCAAACATGAACCATCAAGCCATCATAAAAATCAAAAATCTGCATTTTCTTGTGTAAACCCACAACAAAACAAAACGAAATGTTTATATTGTAAATCGAGTGAACATTATATTACAACATGCCAAACGTTTGCTTCAACACCTGTCATGCAGAGATTTGAATTTGCAAAGAGTGTGCCAGCTTGCATTAACTGCCTTCGAAAGGGACACACGGTTTCAAAGTGCAAACTAAGTAGGTGTAGTGTGTGCAATCGTTCACATCATACGTTGTTACATCAATATGAAACAACTTTCAATAATTCATCGTCACAAGCATCTTCAAATGTTCAAGCTATGCATGCCTCGGTTTCGACTGACCAGGTCATTCTCGCTACCGCAATTGTGCAGATAAAAGGCATCACTGGTGAGTTTGCGCTGACTCGAGCACTACTCGACTCTGGCTCTCAACTAAACTTCATTACTGAAGAGCTTGCACAAAGGTTGAAGCTTCGCAAGGAAGAAAAAGCAATAAATTTGCTTGGCATTGGAAAAGCAAGTACCACTGTTAAGAAAAAGGTACATACTGAAGTGAAATCAAGATTTAATGATCATTCGTTTTCTGCTGATTACTGGGTTATGAACTCAATATCGTCTTATCAACCGGATCATGCAATAAATACTTCAAAGTGGAATGTTCCTTCCAATATTCAATTAGCTGATCCTCACTTTGATAAGCCACAGAAGATTGACTTACTAATAGGTGCAGAAACATTCTTTGAATTGTTGTCAGTAGGTCAAATTAAGCAAGGTCCTGAATATCCAACCATTCAAAAAACACTTCTTGGTTGGATCATATCTGGTAAATATCCCAGAAATATAAATTCAAATACCATCAGACAATGTAATTTGGTATGTCAGTCTGAAGAATCGTTAGACTTAGACAAAATTGTCCAGAAATTTTGGTTGTTGGAAGAAATTCCTGGAGAAACAAAAAAGTTTCTAACGCCAGAACAACAATCATGTGAAAAACATTTCATTGAAAATACTCAACTTTTGCCTTCAGGTCGTTTTGAGGTTAAATTACCCTTTAAGTCGTCTTCGAACTCGCTAGGATCTTCGTTTGAAACTGCCAAACGTAGGTTTCTCGCACTTGAGCGAAAACTATCAAAAAATAGCGATTTGAGAGCCATGTACATGGATTTCATGGACGAATACATTTCGTTAGGGCATATGTCACCAACAAATAATGACATCCCAAAAAGCCCGCACTATTTCATTCCACATCAGTGTGTTTTGCGACCGCAAAGCACAAGCACAAAGCTGAGAGTTGTTTTCGACGCTTCGAGTCAAACGTCTTCTCAACTATCATTGAATGACATCTTGATGGTTGGGCCAACCATTCAAGAGGAGCTGTTTTCGACGTTGCTCCGTTTTCGAACTCATAAATATGCCATTACGGCTGATATTATGAAAATGTACCGGCAAGTTCTCGTTGCTGAAGAGCATACGATTTACCAGCTCATAGTGTGGAGGCAGCATCCATCTCAACCGTTACAACATTTTCGCTTAAACACTGTTACGTATGGCACGTCACCAGCACCATTTTTAGCGATACGGTGTTTAAAGATGTTAGGGGATGCTAACGAAAGCTTATACCCCACGGGGTCAAAAATAATTCGGAGAGATTTTTACGTTGATGATCTTTTAACCGGCGCCAACGAACTTGAAACCCTAAAAATCATAAAATATGAAGTACAAGAAATTTAAAAAAAAGGTGGGTTTCAGTTGGCTAAATGGTTTTCAAATCATCCAGAGTTATACAACACAGAGAGTATTGAAAAATCCATTGAATTCAATGATTCAGACTCAACAAAAACTCTGGGAATTCGTTGGCATCCAAAAGAAGACACATTTAGCTTCAATTTAGAGAGCAATTTCCATGATCTACGAGCTACTAAGAGAAACATACTATCAGTTTCCGCTCGTCTTTTCGATCCTCTTGGTTTGTTATGCCCCATAGTAACCAAAGCAAAAATCTTATTACAAGAGCTTTGGATTGCAAAAATCGATTGGGATGAGTCGATTTCATTGCGCCTTGATACAAGTTGGCAAAACTTCAAAACCAATTTATCTCAACTTGGTGAGACAAGAATTCCAAGGTTTGTCGAAACTCATTCAAACGCAAAAATACAAGTTCATGGGTTTGCCGATGCATCAATTAGGGCTTACGGTTGTTGTATTTACATACGGAGCCAAAGCACGGCCGGTATCAAGTCGACGCTATTAACAGCAAAGTCTAAGGTGGCCCCCTTAAAAACAAAATCGCTTCCGCAGTAGAGGCAATGTTGAATCTAGACGTTGAACAAGTTGTTTTTTGGACCGACTCCGAAATAACTTTGCATTGGATAAAAACACATCCAACTGCGCTTGCAACTTTTGTCGCAAATAGAGTGTCAGACATCCAAGAGTGGACACAAAAAGTATCATGGAAACATGTGCCAACAAAACAAAATCCAGCAGACATTGTGTCAAGAGGTTGCAATGTTGATGAGCTCAATGCGTCAATTTGGTTTAATGGTCCAAAGTTCTTACTAGAAGAACCATCATCGTGGCCGATCAATTCGCATTTTAAGCTGTCTCCAGAAGATGAAGCTTTAGAAAAAAGGAAAACAAACATGGCTCTGATCGCGATTGAAAAACCACGAACCAAACTGTTAGAATATATCGAAGAAGAAACTTCATATATCGACCTTGCGACAACATTCGCATATATAATGCGATTCTTTAAAAGATTAAAAGATAAAACAGAAGTTTTCGAAGAAGTGCCGACGGCAAAAGAGTTGAATTTATCGTTTTTAAAAATAGTTGAAATTGTCCAAAATTATGAATTTCCCGAGGAAATTCAAAAACTTAAAAAGAAAGTTACTGTGCAAAACAGCATTCAAAGGCTTAATCCATTTATACACGATTATATTGACGACAATTACTCATTCTCGCTAATTCGTGTAGGTGGTCGTCTGTTGAACGCACCAATTGAGTATGACGCCAAGTTCCCACTTTTACTGACAAAAAATTCACCATTTGTAAAAACGTACTTAACGTACTTACATAGGAAAAATTATCATGCTGGACCTCAAGCTATGGTGGCATTGCTTCGAGAAAGGGTTTGGCTAATAAACGCCAAAGAAGCATGCCAAAAGGTAGTACGACAATGCATACATTGTTTCAAATATAAACCAAAGTTGCTTTCACAAATAATGGGTAATCTACCAGCCGATCGATTGCGAGCTCAACGACCGTTTTTAATATGCGGTGTAGATTTTTGTGGTCCGGTATATACCACTCTTAAAATTCGTGGCCGGCCACCGAACAAAACTTATATTGTTGTTTTTGTTTGTTTCACTTCAAAAGCTGTGCATTTTGAACTAGCTTCTAATCTATCCTCTGATTGTTTTATTCTCGCCCTTAAAAGGTTTATTTGTCGCCGAGGAGTTCCCAAGACGATTCACTGCGACAACGGGACGAACTTCGTGGGAGCTCAGAGGATCCTGAGGGAAACTCAAGAGGAATTCGAGAGAGGAAAGGAATCAGTTCACCGATACGCAGCAGAGGAAGGGTTCAATTTCGCCTTCATACCACCGAGAGCCCCTCATTTCGGAGGCCTATGGGAGGCGGCAGTGAAGGCGGCGAAGACGCTCTTACAACGTACCATGGGCAACGCTCTTCTAACAACCGAAGAGCTGCTCACCGTTCTTATCGAGGTCGAGGCAATCCTCAATTCAAGGCCAATTGCCCCTCTAAGCGCCGATCCCAACGACGGCGAAGCACTTACCCAAGCACATCTACTGATCGGCAGCAGCTTACGGTCGCTCCCACCAGAAAAAGTACCGGAACAGCAAATGGCTTGCTTGAAAAGATGGCAGCTTCTATGCTGGCTCAAGCAGCAGTTCTGGCAGAAGTGGTCCAGGGAGTATCTGCTTGGCCTTCAAGCTCGGTCCAAGTGGGTACAAGAGCAACCCAATCTCGTCGTGGGCAAGCTCGTTATAATCCACGAGAACAACGCTCCACCACAGCAGTGGAAAATGGGACGAGTCATAGGGGTCGTCGAAGGGCAGGACGGAAAGGTCAGGGTCGCCGACGTTAAAACGCAAAGCGGGATCCTGAGACGTCCAATCGTCAAGCTAGCCGTTCTTCCTGATGATTAAATGAGTTTTTGAAGCCTTACAGCCATTCAACGTGGCCGGTGTTTTGACGATGCACATATTTTAAAACTTAAACATAATTAAACTAAAATAACTATTGTGAACTATTTGAAATTGGTATAAAATTTGAATTTCCCGCCCTTCCGGCCATATTAAATTGTAAAAAAAGAAGAAGAAAACGAAGAACAATAAAATTTTCATTCCAAACCGAAACTCCTAGTTGTCCGCACGATTTTTTATTGTAAAACTTTTTTCCGCTTCGTTTATTTAAAAAAAAAAAAACAAAAAGAAAACCATTTTCATTTCGTTAGCTTTATTAAGCTAATTTGTAAAAATTCTTACAAATTTTCAGCAGCCCTAACACCACCATAATGCACTTTAAAAACGCAAATTTTGTTCACAAATAATTTGTATCTGTCCAAACTGAATTGCAATGGTCTGGCAGCGATACCGCGGGCCTAGCACCCAGATAATGCACTTTAAAAATACTAATACTATTTTTTTGTTAGGAAAGTGAATTATGGTAGTGGACTGTTCACGGTATCGCTGCCAGACCAATGAAATTCAGTTTGGACAGATATAAAATTTGGAACGATTTGAAAAACTTTTATTTTGTATTGCACTTTGAAAGTGCATTATGGTAGTGTTTGGTCCGCGGTAGCACTGTCAGACCGAAGGAATAATGTTTGCACAGATAATAATTACATATGCACAAATTTAAAGCGGTTAAAAAAAACTTTTGTTGATTTTAAAAGTGCATTATGGAGGTGTTTGGGCTGCTGTATTGCTGTAACGTTGATAGAATTTAGTTTAGATAGTTACCAAGTACTAGTGAAGAAATTTTCGATTTTTTGGATGAATTTTAAAGGTGCATTTTAAAGGTGTTAGGGCCGCGGTATCGCTGCCAGACCGATCGAATTTAGTTTGGACACATACAAATACAAGGTAAGCAACAGTTGGAGCGATTTAAAACACCATTTTTTTGTTGCATTTTGAAAGTGCATTATAGAGGTGTTAGGAATGAGATATTACTGTCAAGTTGATGAAATTGAGTTTGGACAGTAGCCAGGAACTATTCTGATTTTTTTGGTTGCATTTTGAAAGTGCATTATGGAGGTGTAAGGGCCACGGTATCGCTGCCAGACCGATGGCATTTAATTTGGACACATACATACAAACATTATGCTCACAAATTTTGGAGCGGTATATAACATTTTGAGCAATTCGTTCCACAGCTCTCGGTCTATTACCAAAAATCATTGTTGACGACACGCAATTCGGTCGAGCGTTCGTATGGTGTTCTATTGGCACCAGGAGTCACGGCACCTGGCAGTCAGTGCGTGAACTACTAGAGGGGGATAAAATTTTTTTCGATTTGACATTCAATGTATTTCCCATAAGAGAAAACGAAAAAATTGTCTGGAAAACATTAATTTTACTAATTAATTTTATATGAAAGGGTATCCATATAATAACTGCAATAGATTAACAATGTACGTTAGTTTGTTAATCAAGAAGAATATATACCGAATATAACTTCTTATTTGCTTTATTTTGCCCATAAAGAATGTAAACAAACGTGTATTGTTGTTCTTGTTTTCCAAAATGGATGACCGTCGCGAGTTGAAATGAGATCATGTGCGTAGTGAGGGAAGGGTTTAGGGGCAAAACAAATTATGGATTGAACTGAAATAATTTTTTAACATAGAACTTAAAATATATTATTGGCAGTACCCTAAAAAACCAGTATTATCTTACTTGTCATTTTATCAAGTCTTACATCTCAAATGTCATGTAATACGTTTCATTCTCTCTCAAGCCTTAACACAGAAAAGAACTATACTTACTCTAACCTAGATCTAAGATTATTAGAATTATAAATTATACATGAAGTTCAAATAAATAATATAACTAAAAGTAAAAGACGTTCGTTTAGATACAATAATTGGCGACGAGGATGTTTTGGAAGTACTTATTGGTAAGAAATAAATTGTGATTTAGCGGATATAAGTGGATTAAATTATCCACGTGACTGTGAAGGATAGCGGTGATGTCTAAAAAGATTACAAGAAGCGCTAAAAAAGAAGATCTAGCTGAAGACGAGATAGAAGAAAGTTCCAAAAGAAGAATGGCATTTGTAGGCAATATAAATGAGTTTGTACCAGGAGAAGACTTTGAGGCGTATAAGACAGAGTCCAACAGTATTTTATAGCAAATAGTATTGAAGAATCCATGCAAACACCTGTGTTCATTACCCTTGTGGGATCAGAAGTGTATAAAGTGCTCAAATCACTCTGCACCAGCGTTGCCGAGTACCAAAACGTTTAAAGAATTAATCACTTTGCTTCATAGTCACTATGCACCAAAGCATAATAAACGTGCTGAACGTTTTAAGTTCCAGAAGGCCAGGCAAGAAGAGGGGGAATCAATCAGTGACTTCATTGTGAAGCTGAGAAACCTTGCCGAAACATGCAAATTCGGTGATTTTATCGATGAAAAGGCAACCAATGTGAGCAGCCTGAGACAACTAGCACTCGAAGATGCTCTCACTGATAAATTTATAGTGGGTCTTCGTAACGAAAGAGTTCAACAAAATATTCTAACAGATGACGAAAGAACCTTCGATAAATGCTGCGAAATAGCTCTCAACATGGAGATGTCCGAAAAAGAGCAGAGAACAATGCATCCAACATCTAGCGTGAATTTAATCAAACAAGGAAACTCTACAAAAAAACGCAAATCGAAAAACCCGGAGTTCTTCAAACGAAACTTTAATCAAAATAAGTGCAAACATTGTGGGAGGCAGCACAACGATCGCGAGTGTCAAGGAAAAAACATGATTTGCTTTAAATGCAAGAAACAAGGGCATATTGCTAGTATATGCTGGTATCGGAGAAAAGCAGATGACGGTGGGGATAGGCAGAATGTGAGATCTGTATACGAGATAAATAATCTGCAAGCAGAGCGGGGATTGCTGATGAAGGTTAGAATGAACCACGTGTTGCTGACGATGGAGGTTGATACGGGAGCAGGGGCATCAATTATATCATATTTCGAGTTTATAGATAAGTTTTCTAATTTTCCAATTATAAATTGTGATTTAAAGCTGTGTACTATATCAGATTATAAGGTAAAAGTTGTAGGTAAAGCTGTCGTGCAGGTGGAGTTCAATGATGAGAAAAAAGAATTGGAACTAATCGTGGTTGAAAGTCCGGTGTTAACACCATTGTTTGGAAGAAGTTGGTTGTGTGAGTTTGTTACGAGTTGGAAAGAAAATTTGTTTAAAAAGGAAGTGATGGCTGTAAAAAAAGGTAGATGCAGATGTGGAAGGTAATGACATTTTGAACTTTATTCATAAGAATTTTCCTAAATAATAAAAATCAGAATAAATTTAATAACAAATATAAAACAGTACAGTCAACGCAAAATAAACAATGCAAATTTGTACCTCTCTCAAATCCTATGAAGGTTTTTTATAAAGTGGGGAAGGATGTACTATACAGAAACCATGCAAAGGAATATAAACGTTGGCTACCATGTAAAGTGGTAAAAGTTATAAGTACTATTAGATATGTTATTGAAATTGGTTCACAAAATAGAATAGTGCATGTAAATCAATTAAAGAAAATTGAAAAAAACACATGTTGTGAAAATAATTATAAAACACAAAAGTAAATGATAATGTAACTTTTCCGCTTCGTAGAAGTAAGAGAATAAATGATAAGAACAAAAACATGAATTGAGATCATGACATGTTAATAAACTTTAATTGGAAGAACCAATTATTAACTTATGAATTTTCGTTATTATAAATAAGTTATTATACATACTTAAGATTAAATAATGAAGCCCGGGAAGATGAAATGTATTATTGGCAGTACCCTTAAAAACCAGTATTATCTTACTTGTCATTTTATCAAGTCTTACATCTCAAATGTCATGTAATACGTTTCATTCTCACTCAGGCCTTAACACAGAAAAGAACTATACTTACTCTAACCTAGATCTAAGATTATTAGAATTATAAATTAAACATGAAGTTCAAATAAATAATATAACTAAAAGTAAAAGACGTTCGTTTAGATACAATAGAACTATAGATATATTATGTACGTATGTACATATTTTAAATAAAACTGGCTACGCTTCTGCCTTGCTTTTTCCTTAACTGGGTATCGTTGTTGTTTTTTATCATTGTGAAGATGATTTGTTTGCACTTTCGATATATTTTAAGCTCGATTCACAAACTCACATGTTTTATTATTACATTGCAATTAAAATACGGATACCCGTTCATATAAAATTAATTAGTAAAATTAATGTTTTCCAGACCATTTTTTCGTTTTCTCTTATGAGAAATACATTGAATGTCAAATCCAAAAAAAATTTTATCCCCTTTTAGTAGTTCGGCGCTGATATGCAGGTGGTGTCGAAAGCAATTTCCCTGGTGTCAATAAAGAGGCTGTTTCCCATTCTCATTAAGACATACCATATGACAGCCAAGTGCAATGAGTTGCAATCTTACCAAATTTATCGCATTGTGTGGCATCTTGCTTAATATAATATGATAGATATGGGAACCGCATTAACACCCGGCGCGGAAATGCAACCAGACCAAGAAAAATTCAACTCGTAACAAATCGTTCAAGGAATGTCTGGATGACGCAATGCAGTCGACGGTATTGTTCACATTTTTGCCCAACGTCAAAAACGGTAAAGAAAATTAAAGACATTTCAAAGCCTTTTTTAGTTTTTTCATACTTGCGATGCTATGGGACGTTCGATTTAAATCACAAATTTAAACCGACGTAAACCGAATGGAATTTTTTGCTTAAACGGAGTGAATATTACAGATTTAAACGAGATTTTGTCGTTTAAATTCTGTCGGTTTAGCTCGGTTAAAGGTAGTCGGTTAAGGGCTTTTAAACCGAGTTTTAAACGGTTTGAATTTTACGGCAGTTAGGATCCATAACGTTATGGTTAATTTCACTGCATAACAAAATCTGATTATTGGTAAGGCCCACTGACTTTTAAGTGACTTAAAGACTGCAACCAGTCAAAAAGTAATGCATTTAATTAACTGTAAGTCAATTGACTGCCCTAATTGACTTATAAGTCAGAATATTGTTCCTCACTGCTGACTGTAGATTTAAAGTTCGAGTCATTTTAAGAGTCAAAAGACTTATAAAATAAGTCTTATAAAATAAGTCTTTTAAGTCGATTTACTTAAGTCATCAATTGACTTAAGTTTTTACATCTCTGGTGACGAGTCCATTTTCATCTGGTTGGCTACCGAATTCGCAATTCTTATTTATCATAGCAGATGATTTGAGATTCGATGTCTCCCTCATATGTGAGAATCCATTATGGAGCAATTTTCCATATTTTTAATAAAGGAATCATTTTTATCATATTCAAGGTCGATGTCACGTTCTTTTTTCTCCGGGCTGTGCCTCTATGACTTAGGTTTTCCATAAAAACATCGTATCGTTTTCTTGAAACTGATTAGAGAAATTAATTTGTTTGTTATTTTTTTTAAAGATTTTTTAGAAAAGTTTTCTTTTACTCTGTAAAATATAAAGAAATAAACAAAACAAATCCAAAAGTCAAATGTTGTGAGAAAATGCATTCCATTTTTTTAATATTCGAAATATGTATTTTTTAATTGCAGTTGAATAAGGAATTTTTATTTCAGTAAGATGATGTATACAAAAATAAACATTGATTCAGTCTTTTTTTAAATTCGGCCCTATCGAAGTAACCGCCGGCCGGAGCGGAATTCTCTCCGATTTCTTGCGAATCGGAGACATTTTGCTGGTCGGAGAACTACCTCGAAGCAAAATGTCTCCGATTCCTAGGAAACCGACGCGTCGGTTACCTCGATAGGGTCGATTGAAACTAAAAAGATTTTTTATTGGTTTTGATTTAGTCTGTTTGAAATTATTATTTATTTTATTTAAATTTTGGTAATAAGAAACATTTTTTTCAAGGCTTTAATGAATAATTACAAAAACAAACTAAAACAAAGCCAATAAGAATCTTTTTTGTTTACCTTTTTCCTTTACCTAACACTGATAATCATTTATCACTTTGTGTGAGCTTTGAATTCTTTGAATATATAAAACAAAAATCTGAAATTGGTTATGTTCTAAACTATGATAAATGTAATTTTTCTAACGTTTCTGGCTTTTTGAATAGGGTTGATTGGTTTTCAATTTTTAATAATATGGATATTGAAGAAACTTTTACCATATTAACGAATTTATTAAATGAGGCAGTTGATTTTAATACTCCTAGAATTCCTAAAAAATCTCAATCGAAGCCTTGTTGGTTCAATAAAAAATTAATAAATTTAAATAATCGTAAAAACAAAGCTTTCAAACTTTATCGTGATTCCAGGGATGATAATGTTTTATATACGAACTACCTTCGATGTAATCGTGAATTTAATTTTCTCAATAAATTTCTTTATAGTCAATACCTATTAAGTATTGAATCTAAGCTAAAAAAAATAGTAAATGTTTCTGGAATTTTATTAACAATAAGAAATGTTCTACTGGAATACCTAATTCAGTCCGATATATGGGGAAAACTTCTAATGACCCGTCAACTATCTGTAATTTTTTTGCTGACTTTTTTCGTTCTGTCTTTAAATCTTCAAGTAATCAAACAAAGCCTTCTTTTATGTCTTTATCTGAATTGATTAATATTAATCAATTATAATTGGAGAAAAGTGATATACTAGATGAACTTTTAAATTTAAAAGATGAAATGCAATATGGATTTGATGGTATTGCTCCCTTTATTTTAAAAAAATGTGCTATTTCTTTAGTAACTCCTCTTGAAATCATCTTTAATCGCTCTCTTCGAGATGGCTACTTCCTAAAACAATGGAAAAATTCTTATGTGTACCCAATTTTTAAATCTGGATCAAAAAATGATGTAACAAACTATCGGCCTATTTGTAAGATATCCGTAATACCTAAACTTTTTGGAAAAATTATTTATAATAAGCTTGTTTTCTCAGTGAAAGAAATAATCTCCCCTTTACAGCATGGGTTTATTGGTGGCAGATCAACATCGACCAATCTTACGATTTTTAGTAATTATGTATTGGCTTCTCTTGAACAGGGATATCAATGTGATGTTATATACACTGATTTCTCTAAAGCATTTGATAGGGTTGATCACTCAATATTGATTGCTAAACTTCATGGTTTAGGTTTTCATTCTAATTTATTAAAATGGTTTGAATCATATCTTACTGGTAGAATTCAGTATGTTCGAATTAACGACTTTATTTCTAATCCGATTGTTGTAACTTCCGGGGTTCCACAAGGAAGTCATTTGGGACCCCTTCTCTTTCTGTTATGTTTGTAAGGGATTTAATTAATTATAAAATCAATTGTCCTCATTTGCTTTCGTTGGTTGGTTTTCATGTTCCAAGTCGTTTATTTTGTGAACCTTTTCATAGGGTTAACTATGCAACCAATGAACCCTTAACTCGCTGTTTAAGACAAGCTAATTCTCTATGTAATGTTGTAGAGACTGTTTTAAAAAAAAGTTGTTATTAAGTCTTATTTACAGTGTTTAGTATTTATTTTTAGTACGTATTATTGATATTTTTCTTATATTGTTAATTAATTTTTAAGTAATTTTTAAGAGCTGTGTCTCTGCTTGATGAATAGTATAATAAATAAATAAATAAATAAATAAATACATTTTTTGTATTTGACCCGAAGATGAAGAAGTGCCTTCGTACTTATCACGTATGAAGCGTTGTCTATTATCAAGGAACGCTATTACGATTAAAAAAATATTATAAATTAAATATATACATATATACAGTAAATGGTGAAAGGGATATAAATAAGAAAGTTTAGCAAAAAAAAATTAATTCATTAAGAAAACACTTAGATATAAAACAAGGTACTAGGTAATAAGAAAAGTTAAATACTCAAAGATTATAATTTAAAAATAAACATTGGGCAGATTTTGCAGGCTTTAAGCTGCTGCGTCTATTGTCTATTGTGAGACCAGCTTTTGAAAATACTCGCTCGCAGGGTACACTGGTCGCAACTATGCACAGTCTGCGCTTAGCTAGTCTACACAAGCGTGGATAAATGTGCCTTCTCTCACTCCAGTATTTAAGGGGGTCTTGATGGCGCTTTATATTCGGTTCGCTTACATATTTGTCAATTTCCATTATTGTTGCTGCGTGTTGGTTTGGATTGGCGATTGTGCTGGCTACGCGGGAATCAAAATCTTCCCATATTAAAGAACTTGTTGATGAAGATTCCTGGCTTACATGGTTGGAGAGTTCTTCCATTACTATTTCAGTGTTTGAGTTTAGCGTTAATGTTTTTGCTTTTAAATCTCTCACACATCTGTCAAAGCTGCTTGTATTGGAGAATCCATATTTCTTACATCTAGGGTGAAGTAATGTAGCTTGTGCTACCAGTTCGTCCACCGTAGTGTCTAAATTCCGAAATCTGGAACTTAGAGCATTAGATACTGTTGATATTATCTGCTCAATAACTGGATCAAAATCCAAGGTATGATTCTTCATCGATAATTTTGTGAGGTGACTTTATATTGATTGAATCATTAGCATTGTTTCGGTTATGGTGACATTTTTCTCTTCTGTTTTAGCATGGAATATTTTAAAAACTTCAATTGCCTTCTCCAGTGTTTTCCACTCTCCTGTCGTAACACAGTTTACCTCCGGGTTTTCAATAGCAAGGACTGCTAGCACAGCGGATTAAACCTTTATAATCCTTGTTACCCTTTCGTAAGTGGAGTTCCACCGTGTTATACATGATTGTTTTAATTTAGGCTCCGGGAGGTTCAGTTCCTTCTCCATGCTCACCAATTTGACTGTTGCTCTTGAGCTTCTTTTGAAGAAGGCAACAATGTTTTTAATTTTTACCAGCTGCAAATCAAGAAGTGAAATTCCTTCACCGATAACCAAATTTAAGCTATGAGCTGTGATCCCTATATTTTTACTGAGTTATAGAGGTCCAGCCATCTGTAGTGACGCAAACAGCTTCCACCAATCCTAGCATTTCTTCAACTTTTATTTTAGTTTCATTGTATAATCGCGGAATTAAGGAGTTAGATATCGATTTTAGAGTTGGCATTTGATAAGTGGGGCAAAGCATCCTGACAAATTCTTTTAATTCTGTATCTTCAACCATGGAAAATGGATAATAATTTTTAACTATTGTTTTGGTAAGCTGTTCGTCTATTTGTTTTGTTAGTGAAACTAAAATTGGTCGTCTGAAAAATGTTGAGATGCTTTGTTGTCTGTGTGTTGTAGAAACTGTTCGTTTGGGTTTGGGTTGTGGATGATGTAGCTGCGGAAGTTGTGGTAGAAGTACTAGTAGTAGAGACTGAAGGTTGATTTGAATTTGGGGCATTATTTTGAGCGGAAATATTTTCGGCCATGGTTGAAGTCGAACTTTAGTTGTTTTGATGGTTTTGGTTAGTGCTAGTTGGAGCAGGAAGATACCTTGCCCTATCAATACTGACTCCAATATGCTGTGTTTTCAGGTGTCTTCCCAAATTTCCTGTCGCCCCACCGTTGAAACTTAACTTTCTGGCAGTCGCAGCATTTAGCTTTGTTATCATTTAATAATGTAAAATGCATCCAAACTGCACTGCGTTTTTTGTTTGTTTCTTTCGACATTGTCCTAATTTAAAATAGAAAACCTTAAGATTGCACGTATGAGTTAACTTAAACCTACCAAAAGAATATAAAAATTTCCTTTTCTTGAAAAATAATCCGCAATTTTTGTAAATATTCAATTTTAAAACTTAAATTTATGTGGCTTTTTTCTGAGACAAAAAGCATTAAGAAAGAAGATGAATGAACGAAACAAAATTTTGAATTATGCATACATCGGTTAGACCGAAACGACTGGAAAAGAAATGGTTTTGATTGAAAGATTGATTGATTGAAAAGAACGAATCTTTTATGTTATCAATCTTTGATCGATTCCATCCCATGAAATGAACTATTGATACGATACAGCTCTATTGGACCCAAATAATTTGTTTTTTTCAAAAAATAATGATTGCGTATATTGTCATCAAAATAATCCATGCCTTTGTTTTTTAAGTTCCCCAAAAAATTTTATTAAAAACTATTACTTTGTATTTTGTATGAATTTAACGTTTTTCCCAATAGCACCTAATAGTTTTTGTTAGAGTATATGTAGATTAAATGAAAAGGCAGCCAGTTAAATAAGAATAGAAAAGTGTTTAATGTTCGGTAATTCAAAAGAGACTGTACATTGAATAGTTAAAGAATTTAACATGAAAGCAAGAATTGCAACAATAGCTATTGAAAATACAGTTTGATATAAGTTAGTACAGTGGTGCAAACAGGTTTTACAACACTCCCCCACAATAGTGGTGTTGCTATTCGAAATAAATTTTATTTAAGCGGGATGCCCAGCATTGAACTGAACTTTAAATGTTTCGTCTTAGCTAAGTTCTTCGTAAAAATATCCGCCATCATATCATCAGTGCAGATGTATTTCAGATCTATTACGCCATTCTCAAAAAGCTCTCGAACATAGTGGTAGCGGATGTCGATGTGTTTGCTTCTCGGATGATGGACCGGATTCTTGACCAACTGTTGAGCACCTATATTATCGTTAAATAAAAGAACAGAAGAATTATTACTTTACAGGATTTGGCTTCTGCGACAGATGATGGAATCGAAGACTCAGCTCCAATTGAGTTAACAGCTTCAACCATATTCTGCTTCCGTGCTACTCAGAGCAACGGACATCTGCTTCTTCGACTCCCATGAGAGGACTCCTCCGCCAAAGGTGAAAACAAATCCTGTGTAGGATCTTCTATCATCGGTATTACCTCCCCAATCCGCGTCTACGTACCCCTTTAGTCCATCGGCTGACTTGCAATACATTAGCTTTGCATCATACGTTGTTTTGATGTATCGCAGCAGATGCTTCAACGCTGCAAGATGTTCACTGTGTGGATCGACGTTATACTGTGATAGTTTGCTAATCGTATGGCTTATGTCAGGTCTCGTAGAAACTGCCAAATACATAATAGCTCCCACAATTGACTGGTAGTAACCCGGATCTTCCTTCTTGCATAAATCGTTTTTGCATTTGGTCATCGTCATTCCAGGATCAAGAGGTGTAAAACATGGCCTGCATGCTTCCATTTGATGTCTTTCTAGCAGCTCTCGTATGTGTTGACGTTGATGTATCGCAATAGCTCCCCTCGGCTCGATCCGTTCGACTTCGATACCCAAAAATTGTGTGACTGGCCCTTTGTCCACGCACTCAAATGCTTCTTCGATTTGTTTCTTAATAATTTGCATTGATGACTCCGTTGAACAGGCAATGAGAAAATCATCGACGTATACAGCCAAAATATTCACCTCAGCACTTCTGTTCATGACATACAGACAAATGTCACCATTGCACCTCTGAAAACCAATTTTCTGCAGCTCTTCATTTAACTTGCAATTCCATTGCCTTCCAGCTTGTTTTAGCCCATATAACGACTTACGTAATTTACAAACTTTCTGAGGACACGTTTGATCCACAAATCCTTCGGGTTGGGTCATATAAACGTTTTCGGTTAACTCACCATTGAGGTATGCTGATGTCACATCGAGATGGTGTACAAGGAGCTCATACTGTACTGCAATAGCAAAAACCAATCTAATTGTCGAATACCGTACAACGGGGGAAAAGGTTTCTTTATAGTTAATCATGTACTTTTGGGAACACCCCTTAGCTACAAGTCTACATTTGTACCTGTCAATTGATCCATCTGGTTTTCTTTTCAGGTTAAAAACCCACTTACATCCAATTACTTGCTCCTTTGTTGGTGGATCCACAAGGTCCCAGGTCTCGTTTGCTATGAGGGCTTTAAACTCCGATTGCATGGCACTTTCCCATTTGACAGCATCTTTACAGGATTTGGCTTCTGCGACAGATGATGGAATCGAAGACTCAGCTCCAATTGAGTTAACAGCTTCAACCATATTGAACTGCTTCGTTGGTCTACCAGGCTTCCCACTCCGAATAATTCTAGGCCGTCCAGGGCCAACAGTTAAGGTTTTACCGGATGAACTAGGTGAATCAGCTGACTTAATACCTTCTTTTGTGCATGTAGATATTGTGCTTGATATTCCATCATTGCCATTATCTTGGATTTGTTTTTCAGTTGGTTCAGTCTCTGCAAGTAAAAAATCTTTAGTATCGATAAAAGTATTCTGTACATTATTTTCAAAGAATTTAACATCGCGACTCTTTTCGATTTTTCTTGTTTTTGGATCGAAAAGCCTATATCCCTTGGAATCCTCGGAATAACCAACCAGCAGGAACTCTCTTCCTTTGGCAGCAAATTTGGAAAGCCCAGGCTTTTTGATTAAGGCAATAGCCCGTGATCCAAACACTTTCAGATGCGAAACGCAAGGCTTTACTCCTGTCCATAACTCATATGGGGTAATATCACCTAAAATTTTGGATGGTGACCTGTTCCTCAGGTAAACAGCAGTGTTGATGGCTTCCGCCCACAGGTATTCTGGGAGATTCTGGTCCAACAATAGACACCGAGCCATCTCAACCAGCGTGCGGTTGGCTCTCTCAGCTACTCCGTTCTGCTGCGGGGTATACTGTACCGTAAGCTGACGCGTTATTCCCTGTTCTTTCAAAAAATCATTAAAATTGGTGTTGACAAACTCTCGTCCGTTGTCACTTCTTAAGAATTTAATTTTATTTGACGTTTGAACTTCAACCATACTTTTAAATTGTTTAAATGTACTAAATACCTCATCCTTAGTTTTCAGGAAGTATACTTGGATTTTTCTGGATTTATCATCGATAAACGTGATAAAATACCTTGCTCCCCCAGCTGATGGAATTCTCATTGGTCCACAGACGTCACTATGCACCAGCTCTAGCAATTTTTTACTCCGATTAAATGATTGTTTAGGGAATGGTTGCACCGTCAATTTGCTTTTTGCACACACTACGCAGTCCAGGTTGACATCAGAGGGATCCACATTCAAACCAGTTACCATTTCCTTGTCTTTAAGCTGCTGAAGACTATTCATATTGAGATGTCCAAATCTTTGGTGCCATTTCTCTAAGGTATTCGTTTTCGTGCTAGACTGAAAAGAAATAAATTCAGTATAAGGCTTAACAATATAGAGTTCATTTTTCTTATCGGCCTTTAAAACAACAACTTTATTTGGGTTTCTTATAATGGCCGAATTGTGTATAAAATCCACTGTGTAATTATGCTTTGTTATTTTACTAACTGATATAAAACTTCCTTGCAATTCTGGAATGAACAAAACATTTTTCAGGAGTATATCACCTCTACTGAATGTCAACCTGACTGTTCCAACTCCACTTGATATGACAAACTTATCATTTGCTAGCTGTACTTTCTCTCCTTCAATGACATCATGAAATTCGGTAAAAAGTTTTCTATTGCAGCACATATGGGAAGTCGCACCGCTATCCAAACACCATTCATCCCGTTGCAGCATCGACGCATTTATTGAAGAAAAGAGACCAAACGAAGATAACTGTCGTGGTTTTGGTTTTTTGCATTCGGATGCAAAATGACCACGTTTACCGCAAGAATAACATTTTCCCTTCCCGTTGTTCGAAGAGTTTTTACCATGATTTTTGTCACGTGATTTTGCGGCAAAAATATGTTCACCTACTCCACTGTTGTTTTGATCTTTATTTAATCTCCTCCGCTCTTCTTCCATAAGCTTTGTTTTTAAGTTTAAAATCGATGGCAAAATATCACGACTTTCAATTGCGACTATGAAGTTTTCGTAGGAATCTGGCAAGCTACATAGTAAAATAATCGTCAAGAGTGCCTCCGGGACGGACACCTCTATTTCATACAATTTTTCTACTACACCTGTAAATTCGTTGATGTGGTTTTGCATCGACTGTCCTTCCAACATTTTTGCTTGCAGTAACTGCTTAAACAAATTCACCATGCTGGCAGGCCCTTTTGGCTGGTACAGTTCCTGCAATTTATCCCATGCACTTTTGGAGGTATTTGAGTGCTTAATGTGAATTAACTCCGAAGGCTTTACACTGAGAAGGATGGTTGCCAAAGCTTTTCCATCCGCTGCTTCCCACGCTGTCTTCTCCTCAGGCTTTGGCTCGTCCGCCAACTTGTTCGATCCATCGACATACGACCAGAGATCTGTGTGAACAAGCACGCTCTTCATATGAATTGCCCAAGTTCCATAATTTTCTCCATTTAATTTATCGATCTGATACAACGACCCCATAGTTATTGTATCAAGAACAATTAAACCGGACTAACGAATTAATAAAGAAGATTATTTAGCAGACAAACTGAAACTTCACTTTTTTTTTCTTATTTTTCTGAGTGACCTGGGCCCATAACCTGTTAGAGTATATGTAGATTAAATGAAAAGGCAGCCAGTTAAATAAGAATAGAAAAGTGTTTAATGTTCGGTAATTCAAAAGAGACTGTACATTGAATAGTTAAAGAATTTAACATGAAAGCAAGAATTGCAACAATAGCTATTGAAAATACAGTTTGATATAAGTTAGTACAGTGGTGCAAACAGGTTTTACAACAGTTTTCAATCGTGTAAAAAAAAAACCATTATTACATCGATCGTCATCAGCATCACGCATGGCATGCCACACAAATAAACCTCCACTTCTGCCCCTTTATTTACATCCTTCTTTACACGCCGACTCCACAGGACATACAGATGCCCAAGATCCAAACCACAATCCAATCAACAATCAGCTTGTTTTTTCGCACTATGGTGCGTTCTTTTATGTTACTGCCCGCATGGAAAAATGGCAAGTTTTTGGCAAGTTTAAGCGAGGCCCTAGCAAGTTTTCTGAAAGGAAAACATGGACGAGGAAAACATGACATACCCCTATCAGTGCCTCGCTGAGAACATTTATTTAATAAAGTACTGATGAGGCTCTTAATGGTAACTAACTATGTGAAATCATCTTACAAAAATTAATAAAAGCAGGATCCTATTATATCGTAATAAAAATCTTCGTGTGTGAATTAACTGTGCAAATTTCAAATTAAGATTGGGAACCGGTGTGTCAAATAGTAAAATCGCAACTGCAGACAAAACAGAATAAGACATAACCACAAATGATTTTGACATTTCTCAGAAATCAGAACAGAGAATTTCTCATTGAACTTGTTCTTTTCTGTTCTAAACTGTTCCGAGGATCCTCACTCAACTTACCTATAGTCTTTCACATATACTTGCATGCACAACAAAGTAAATGACAATAAATTAAACGTCAGTTTATTCAATTTTGCATGCGCAAGAATTTTTTAGTGGCCAGTGTTTTATAATAAATTAAAAATTTAAATAAAATAAAAAATAAAAATTAAAATTAAAATTAAAATAAAAAAAAAAATAAAAACAAAAATAAAATACAATGGATTAGTGAAATTAAAAAAAAAAACGTGTATTTCGCAACATAAGCAACATAAATCGCACCGCCACAGAATCACAAACGATGACATTACCGAGCGCTGCTTGATTTTAAACGGGTGTAAATGCACACAAACGGCATGAATATAGGGACTATAAAAGCTATGTTTTAGACAGGACCAACCAGGATGACCACCAGTGTATCGGAAGGCTGATACGTGGTAAGTACACTGAAGTCTTCGAAGCAATATTCTTCCATGGACATGGACTGGCCACGACAACGATCATTTAGAGTACAACCAGGGTGGTGGTCATCGAGGAACTGGATGTCTATCTAGATAAATATAATATAGAGCGACTGCCAGCTTCTAGCTCTGACCCCCATATCTGAAATGGTTAAATGGAAAACCATGTTAGGGCTTAGGCAGAATTTAACTGACGAGGCAAAAAGGTTCATAACTGGCGAGGGCCTAGTGAATGCCTATAGTAACCCTTGCTAGACCCTTGTTAGTAACTATGAAAAACTTGCCAGGGTCTTATTGAAAACTAGATTCTTTTTCCAGGCGGGTGTGGTTAACTATAGTTAACTATAGTTAACTTCGGTCGTTCCTTTAATTCAGAAAAGTTACTTCGAGTAACTTTATGACGTCATAAAATCGTTCCTAAATTCCAAAGTAAAAGTGTCAAAAAGTAACTTTTTGTAACTTTTTCCAACTCATCTCCTCGATATGAATTGAAATAGTTGATCTGTCAAACACAGTTGAAATGCAATGGTGGATGTTTTGTTTACTTTTTGCCCTTTTGATTTGGAATTGTTTTTAATATTTAAAATATGTTTTTATCAATTTAATCAATTTTTTTTGTCGAATTTGATTTTTGGAATAGTTTTCTTTTATTTTCTGATGCATTTTCTTTCTGTCGGCACTTTCTTCTTTATATTTGGTTAATTTTTCATCAAAAAATTCTGTGCCATAAGGAATGAAGAAAATTGCACTTATTTCTGTTCGATTTATACAAAACTGAGTGTAAAGAAATTTAATTTGGAAATATTACACATGTTATTTTGAATTCCTAATAATTATTTTTGCAATAAATTTAATGCAATCATATTTTTTCTTGGTTATTCATTCCAAATACAATTCAATTTTTTTTTGTCAACACCTTTCCTTTGACAGATTAACTATTGTTAACTCTGGTCGTTCTTAAATGAAAAAGTTGCCAAGAGTAACTTTCTTAACTATGGCACATCAACTTTTATTTTTGACACATTAACCATAGTTTACCACAGTAACATAAAAGAACGCACCTTTGGGCACTTTATGTCATGTCAATAAATTCCACTATTAAGTCAGAGCAAGAGAATCACACAAAAATTCCTTTCAATACTACTTCTACCTCTCTCACACACATGGAACGTCAAATCTTCTGGCCAAGCTTTGAACAAAGCTCATGTCTTGTTCAAAAATTAGTTTTCGTCGACATGTTCATAATCCTGCCATCGTTCATAGCCTGTAGAGGCGGCATGTTAAATGTGTTTGGCATTGGTAGCGTGTGCCCCTTTAAGCAAAAGACTCCGTTTTGGATTCGCACACGTAGTCAAAAACCTATGGAGGACTCCGCGCACAAATCCAAATACGGATCCGCAAAACTGCGTTTGTCGGCTCAAATTTATTTATTTATTTATTTGGTCTATAAGTAAAAACTACTTTCTTAGACATAGCTCAATATAAAGTAATAGTATAAATAATAATTAATAATAATAAAACATGATAAAATTTAACTTAGTCAATTACAATGGCATTCCTAATTCTTTTTTTAAACAATTCTCTTGAACATTCAATTTCGATTACATCAGTATATTTGTTAAAAAAAAAAGACAGGCTTTAGTAACCGGCTCATTCATTCCATAATTAGTCGAATGTTGTGCGATGAAAAAAAATTAATTAGCCCTTTGCCTAAGAAAACGAGCTGGTGTATGTCTTATAAATAATTCTAATAAAGGGACACAGTTAATATGACCAGTTATCACATCTCTCGCAAGAGATATCCGGAAATAAATTCTTCTAATTTCTAGAGATTTTAAATCAATCAATGCGCACCGATCTTTATAAGTTGGTAAGGGCAAGGTCCATTCAAATTTACGAAGCGAATATTTTGTAACTCTCTGAATTCTATTAGATGCATTTTTGTAGTATGGAGACCAAACTACACAGCAATATTCCAAAATAGGACGAACAAAACTGACAAAAAGACATTTAATAGTATAAGGCCAGGCGCGCACATGCAACTAAACAGTTTGGTTTCGATTTTGAGCACAATGGGATTATATGGGAGTGCGCGCCGGTTTATGTGCGCGGACTTTCATATAATTCTATAGTACTTGTTCCGTTTTGGTTTAAACGGACAACGAAAAAATGTTAGTTTCAATTTCTTTTTTATTTATGTGAAAAGGTTAACGGCGACAAAAAAAAGATCCATATAAAACTGTAGTTTCGCAAGAAAAACCACTCTTTTTTCTTCTTCAAAATTAACGAAGCAACGACTTTCAAGATCTGTATTCAACTACATACATATCATAATTCATTTTATTTAAGCTTGTGACTTTACAAATTTTTAGTACAAGTTCTGAAATGATATAAATGAGTTTAAATGACGGCAGGGTGACCCAAACATATCGGCCCCTGTTGAAGAAACTACAACTTTTTTATTTTGAAGTTAATTCAACAAAAGATAAAAAAAATTATGTTTAATTTTGACATGGTAAAATAGCTACTCGTTGAATTGCACGACGTATTAGACCAGACTTCGTTCGTATATCCACAACTCGAATCTTGCCATCACTGCCTGGGATAAGATTAACAACTTGTCCCAAGTTCCAATGATTGGACGGAGTGTTGTCATCGTGAATCAAAACCAACATGTCAGCCCTTAGAGATTTGTGGACACCTTCTCTCCACTTGGATTTGGATTGTAGCTCAAGCAGATATTCCAGAAATCAGAACAGAGAATTTCTCATTGAACTTGTTCTTTTCTGTTCTAAACTGTTCCGAGGATCCTCACTCAACTTACCTATAGTCTTTCACATATACTTGCATGCACAACAAAGTAAATGACAATAAATTAAACGTCAGTTTATTCAATTTTGCATGCGCAAGAATTTTTTAGTGGCCAGTGTTTTATAATAAATTAAAAATTTAAATAAAATAAAAAATAAAAATAAAAATTAAAATTAAAATAAAAATAAAAATAAAAACAAAAATAAAATACAATGGATTAGTGAAATTAAAAAAAAAAACGTGTATTTCGCAACATAAGCAACATAAATCGCACCGCCACAGAATCACAAACGATGAAATTACCGAGCGCTGCTTGATTTTAAACGGGTGTAAATGCACACAAACGGCATGAATATAGGGACTATAAAAGCTATGTTTTAGACAGGACCAACCAGGATGACCACCAGTGTATCGGAAGGCTGATACGTGGTAAGTACACTGAAGTCTTCGAAGCAATATTCTTCCATGGACATGGACTGGCCACGACAACGATCATTTAGAGTACAACCAGGGTGGTGGTCATCGAGGAACTGGATGTCTATCTAGATAAATATAATATAGAGCGACTGCCAGCTTCTAGCTCTGACCCCCATATCTGAAATGGTTAAATGGAAAACCATGTTAGGGCTTAGGCAGAATTTAACTGACGAGGCAAAAAGGTTCATAACTGGCGAGGGCCTAGTGAATGCCTATAGTAACCCTTGCTAGACCCTTGTTAGTAACTATGAAAAACTTGCCAGGGTCTTATTGAAAACTAGATTCTTTTTCCAGGCGGGTGTGGTTAACTATAGTTAACTATAGTTAACTTCGGTCGTTCCTTTAATTCAGAAAAGTTACTTCGAGTAACTTTATGACGTCATAAAATCGTTCCTAAATTCCAAAGTAAAAGTGTCAAAAAGTAACTTTTTGTAACTTTTTCCAACTCATCTCCTCGATATGAATTGAAATAGTTGATCTGTCAAACACAGTTGAAATGCAATGGTGGATGTTTTGTTTACTTTTTGCCCTTTTGATTTGGAATTGTTTTTAATATTTAAAATATGTTTTTATCAATTTAATCAATTTTTTTTGTCGAATTTGATTTTTGGAATAGTTTTCTTTTATTTTCTGATGCATTTTCTTTCTGTCGGCACTTTCTTCTTTATATTTGGTTAATTTTTCATCAAAAAATTCTGTGCCATAAGGAATGAAGAAAATTGCACTTATTTCTGTTCGATTTATACAAAACTGAGTGTAAAGAAATTTAATTTGGAAATATTACACATGTTATTTTGAATTCCTAATAATTATTTTTGCAATAAATTTAATGCAATCATATTTTTTCTTGGTTATTCATTCCAAATACAATTCAATTTTTTTTTGTCAACACCTTTCCTTTGACAGATTAACTATTGTTAACTCTGGTCGTTCTTAAATGAAAAAGTTGCCAAGAGTAACTTTCTTAACTATGGCACATCAACTTTTATTTTTGACACATTAACCATAGTTTACCACAGTAACATAAAAGAACGCACCTTTGGGCACTTTATGTCATGTCAATAAATTCCACTATTAAGTCAGAGCAAGAGAATCACACAAAAATTCCTTTCAATACTACTTCTACCTCTCTCACACACATGGAACGTCAAATCTTCTGGCCAAGCTTTGAACAAAGCTCATGTCTTGTTCAAAAATTAGTTTTCGTCGACATGTTCATAATCCTGCCATCGTTCATAGCCTGTAGAGGCGGCATGTTAAATGTGTTTGGCATTGGTAGCGTGTGCCCCTTTAAGCAAAAGACTCCGTTTTGGATTCGCACACGTAGTCAAAAACCTATGGAGGACTCCGCGCACAAATCCAAATACGGATCCGCAAAACTGCGTTTGTCGGCTCAAATTTATTTATTTATTTATTTGGTCTATAAGTAAAAACTACTTTCTTAGACATAGCTCAATATAAAGTAATAGTATAAATAATAATTAATAATAATAAAACATGATAAAATTTAACTTAGTCAATTACAATGGCATTCCTAATTCTTTTTTTAAACAATTCTCTTGAACATTCAATTTCGATTACATCAGTATATTTGTTAAAAAAAAAATTCAACAGGCTTTAGTAACCGGCTCATTCATTCCATAATTAGTCGAATGTTGTGCGATGAAAAAAAATTAATTAGCCCTTTGCCTAAGAAAACGAGCTGGTGTATGTCTTATAAATAATTCTAATAAAGGGACACAGTTAATATGACCAGTTATCACATCTCTCGCAAGAGATATCCGGAAATAAATTCTTCTAATTTCTAGAGATTTTAAATCAATCAATGCGCACCGATCTTTATAAGTTGGTAAGGGCAAGGTCCATTCAAATTTACGAAGCGAATATTTTGTAACTCTCTGAATTCTATTAGATGCATTTTTGTAGTATGGAGACCAAACTACACAGCAATATTCCAAAATAGGACGAACAAAACTGACAAAAAGACATTTAATAGTATAAGGCCAGGCGCGCACATGCAACTAAACAGTTTGGTTTCGATTTTGAGCACAATGGGATTATATGGGAGTGCGCGCCGGTTTATGTGCGCGGACTTTCATATAATTCTATAGTACTTGTTCCGTTTTGGTTTAAACGGACAACGAAAAAATGTTAGTTTCAATTTCTTTTTTATTTATGTGAAAAGGTTAACGGCGACAAAAAAAAGATCCATATAAAACTGTAGTTTCGCAAGAAAAACCACTCTTTTTTCTTCTTCAAAATTAACGAAGCAACGACTTTCAAGATCTGTATTCAACTACATACATATCATAATTCATTTTATTTAAGCTTGTGACTTTACAAATTTTTAGTACAAGTTCTGAAATGATATAAATGAGTTTAAATGACGGCAGGGTGACCCAAACATATCGGCCCCTGTTGAAGAAACTACAACTTTTTTATTTTGAAGTTAATTCAACAAAAGATAAAAAAAATTATGTTTAATTTTGACATGGTAAAATAGCTACTCGTTGAATTGCACGACGTATTAGACCAGACTTCGTTCGTATATCCACAACTCGAATCTTGCCATCACTGCCTGGGATAAGATTAACAACTTGTCCCAAGTTCCAATGATTGGACGGAGTGTTGTCATCGTGAATCAAAACCAACATGTCAGCCCTTAGAGATTTGTGGACACCTTCTCTCCACTTGGATTTGGATTGTAGCTCAAGCAGATATTCCAGAAATCAGAACAGAGAATTTCTCATTGAACTTGTTCTTTTCTGTTCTAAACTGTTCCGAGGATCCTCACTCAACTTACCTATAGTCTTTCACATATACTTGCATGCACAACAAAGTAAATGACAATAAATTAAACGTCAGTTTATTCAATTTTGCATGCGCAAGAATTTTTTAGTGGCCAGTGTTTTATAATAAATTAAAAATTTAAATAAAATAAAAAATAAAAATAAAAATTAAAATTAAAATAAAAATAAAAATAAAAACAAAAATAAAATACAATGGATTAGTGAAATTGAAAAAAAAAACGTGTATTTCGCAACATAAGCAACATAAATCGCACCGCCACAGAATCACAAACGATGACATTACCGAGCGCTGCTTGATTTTAAACGGGTGTAAATGCACACAAACGGCATGAATATAGGGACTATAAAAGCTATGTTTTAGACAGGACCAACCAGGATGACCACCAGTGTATCGGAAGGCTGATACGTGGTAAGTACACTGAAGTCTTCGAAGCAATATTCTTCCATGGACATGGACTGGCCACGACAACGATCATTTAGAGTACAACCAGGGTGGTGGTCATCGAGGAACTGGATGTCTATCTAGATAAATATAATATAGAGCGACTGCCAGCTTCTAGCTCTGACCCCCATATCTGAAATGGTTAAATGAAAAACCATGTTAGGGCTTAGGCAGAATTTAACTGACGAGGCAAAAAGGTTCATAACTGGCGAGGGCCTAGTGAATGCCTATAGTAACCCTTGCTAGACCCTTGTTAGTAACTATGAAAAACTTGCCAGGGTCTTATTGAAAACTAGATTCTTTTTCCAGGCGGGTGTGGTTAACTATAGTTAACTATAGTTAACTTCGGTCGTTCCTTTAATTCAGAAAAGTTACTTCGAGTAACTTTATGACGTCATAAAATCGTTCCTAAATTCCAAAGTAAAAGTGTCAAAAAGTAACTTTTTGTAACTTTTTCCAACTCATCTCCTCGATATGAATTGAAATAGTTGATCTGTCAAACACAGTTGAAATGCAATGGTGGATGTTTTGTTTACTTTTTGCCCTTTTGATTTGGAATTGTTTTTAATATTTAAAATATGTTTTTATCAATTTAATCAATTTTTTTTGTCGAATTTGATTTTTGGAATAGTTTTCTTTTATTTTCTGATGCATTTTCTTTCTGTCGGCACTTTCTTCTTTATATTTGGTTAATTTTTCATCAAAAAATTCTGTGCCATAAGGAATGAAGAAAATTGCACTTATTTCTGTTCGATTTATACAAAACTGAGTGTAAAGAAATTTAATTTGGAAATATTACACATGTTATTTTGAATTCCTAATAATTATTTTTGCAATAAATTTAATGCAATCATATTTTTTCTTGGTTATTCATTCCAAATACAATTCAATTTTTTTTTGTCAACACCTTTCCTTTGACAGATTAACTATTGTTAACTCTGGTCGTTCTTAAATGAAAAAGTTGCCAAGAGTAACTTTCTTAACTATGGCACATCAACTTTTATTTTTGACACATTAACCATAGTTTACCACAGTAACATAAAAGAACGCACCTTTGGGCACTTTATGTCATGTCAATAAATTCCACTATTAAGTCAGAGCAAGAGAATCACACAAAAATTCCTTTCAATACTACTTCTACCTCTCTCACACACATGGAACGTCAAATCTTCTGGCCAAGCTTTGAACAAAGCTCATGTCTTGTTCAAAAATTAGTTTTCGTCGACATGTTCATAATCCTGCCATCGTTCATAGCCTGTAGAGGCGGCATGTTAAATGTGTTTGGCATTGGTAGCGTGTGCCCCTTTAAGCAAAAGACTCCGTTTTGGATTCGCACACGTAGTCAAAAACCTATGGAGGACTCCGCGCACAAATCCAAATACGGATCCGCAAAACTGCGTTTGTCGGCTCAAATTTATTTATTTATTTATTTGGTCTATAAGTAAAAACTACTTTCTTAGACATAGCTCAATATAAAGTAATAGTATAAATAATAATTAATAATAATAAAACATGATAAAATTTAACTTAGTCAATTACAATGGCATTCCTAATTCTTTTTTTAAACAATTCTCTTGAACATTCAATTTCGATTACATCAGTATATTTGTTAAAAAAAAAAGACAGGCTTTAGTAACCGGCTCATTCATTCCATAATTAGTCGAATGCTGTGCGATGAAAAAAAATTAATTAGCCCTTTGCCTAAGAAAACGAGCTGGTGTATGTCTTATAAATAATTCTAATAAAGGGACACAGTTAATATGACCAGTTATCACATCTCTCGCAAGAGATATCCGGAAATAAATTCTTCTAATTTCTAGAGATTTTAAATCAATCAATGCGCACCGATCTTTATAAGTTGGTAAGGGCAAGGTCCATTCAAATTTACGAAGCGAATATTTTGTAACTCTCTGAATTCTATTAGATGCATTTTTGTAGTATGGAGACCAAACTACACAGCAATATTCCAAAATAGGACGAACAAAACTGACAAAAAGACATTTAATAGTATAAGGCCAGGCGCGCACATGCAACTAAACAGTTTGGTTTCGATTTTGAGCACAATGGGATTATATGGGAGTGCGCGCCGGTTTATGTGCGCGGACTTTCATATAATTCTATAGTACTTGTTCCGTTTTGGTTTAAACGGACAACGAAAAAATGTTAGTTTCAATTTCTTTTTTATTTATGTGAAAAGGTTAACGGCGACAAAAAAAAGATCCATATAAAACTGTAGTTTCGCAAGAAAAACCACTCTTTTTTCTTCTTCAAAATTAACGAAGCAACGACTTTCAAGATCTGTATTCAACTACATACATATCATAATTCATTTTATTTAAGCTTGTGACTTTACAAATTTTTAGTACAAGTTCTGAAATGATATAAATGAGTTTAAATGACGGCAGGGTGACCCAAACATATCGGCCCCTGTTGAAGAAACTACAACTTTTTTATTTTGAAGTTAATTCAACAAAAGATAAAAAAAATTATGTTTAATTTTGACATGGTAAAATAGCTACTCGTTGAATTGCACGACGTATTAGACCAGACTTCGTTCGTAGCCGTGGCGTGATGGTTAGTGCGATGGACTGTCATGCCAGAGGTCTAAGGTTCGATCCCAAGCCTCGCCATCTATTTATTTAAAAAAGAAAAACGGCTACTGCCTCTTGCGAGGAATTGACAAATCCTCCAAGAGTATCTCCTGTCACAGAAAAGTGCCGCTCGTTAGCCGTTCGGATTCGGCAATAAACTGTAGGTCCCCTCCATTCCTGCAGACACGCACACAGGAATGGTTGAGAGTTGTAAGTCACTAGGCCCTAGTTCTTCATGAGCTGTTGTGCCATCAAATTTATTTTTTTATTTTTCGTTCGTATATCCACAACTCGAATCTTGCCATCACTGCCTGGGATAAGATTAACAACTTGTCCCAAGTTCCAATGATTGGACGGAGTGTTGTCATCGTGAATCAAAACCAACATGTCAGCCCTTAGAGATTTGTGGACACCTTCTCTCCACTTGGATTTGGATTGTAGCTCAAGCAGATATTCCTTCCGCCAAAGTTCCCAAAAATGTTGTCGGAGGAGACTTATTCGCTTCCATCTTTCAATTAGACTGATGGCCTTAGGTTCTTCTATAATTGGTTCTGGAATCGCACGCTGGGGTACACCAATAAGGAAGTGACCTGGTGTGGGGGCTTCAAGATCATTTGGATCGGAAGAACTTACTGCAATTGGCCTGGAATTGAGAACAGATTCAATTTCTACAATCAAGGTATTAAATTCATCAAAATTCAAAAGAGTTGTGGACGAAACACGACGAAAATGAAATTTAAAAGATTTTACGGCGGCTTCCCATAGCCCACCAAAATGTGGAGCGCGAGGTGGAATATGTTTGAATTCCAGCCCCTCTGCTGCGCACCACGCTTGAATTTCGTCTCTTGTTTGCTGCGAAAAGAATTCGGCTTTTAGCTCTTGTAACTCTCGCCTAGTACCGACAAAATTGGTTGCGTTGTCGCAATATATTCGTTGCGGGATACCACGTCTAGCTACAAAACGCTTTAAAGCTGCAACAATATAGGGTGTTTTGTTCCATACTCTAGATTCGCATTATTGAGTCTTCCTCCTACACGCAACAGTTCAAAATCACCCTCTTTGCCCAGAAATGGATATAAGGCTTTTAACAATTTCCTTTGGTTTAGATTTTGTTCATTTCCGTTTAATAGTTTCATTTCGAAATCATCTTCTTTACTCAGATATGGAGATAAGGCTTTTAAATTATTTTGCTTTGGAATTTCCTTCTTTTCCTTCAACTGTTTTATTTCTGCTTTAAATGAGTTTTGTTGTATTTTCCAAATAAGGTTCATGAATGTTCCATGCAACTCTCTAGCTTCAATCGGACCTTTTGTCATGTGGTTTGGAGCAAACCATCCAACTATGAACCGACGAACATAGGAGAAAATTCGAAGAGTTTTTTGAAAATCATTAAATTTTGTGAATGACTCCTCGAATGCCGTGTTATTTTTTACATTTACCAACGATACTTTTGTGACATTCAGTTCATGTAGTTCGATCAAATTTGGCTTGGTTTTTGGCCTAGTCTCTTCATTTTTGTAAAGAAATGGTGGCCCTTGAAACCAAAAAGATTTTAATAACTCGTTTACAGTGGTGCCTCTCGAAACAATATCGGCTGGATTTGACTTTGATCCCACGTGTCTCCAAGTTGCTTGGTGAGATCCCTGTTGAATCCGAGAAACTCGATTTGCAACAAACGTCTCCCACGAAGATGGATGTTTTGCTAGCCAGTGAAGGACAATTTCTGAATCTGTCCAAAGAGTGACCGATTCAACCCTTTTAGGTACGTTCTCCATAACTTTTTGCAATAGCTGGACCAACAAGTCAGCCGCGCAAAGTTCAAGTCTTGGAATTGGTTGTACCTTTCGAGGAGCAACTCTTGATTTTGCAACAAGCAGCCTGACAACGACTATTCCATCGACTAAAGAACGAATATAGACGCAACATCCATAAGCTCTTTTTGATGCATCTGCAAAGCCATGGACTTGAAAGCTCCCAGCTGGTAAGACGCATCGTTCCATCCGTATCTTCTTAAGATCTGCCAACTGGTCCTTAAAAGAACACCATTGCGTATGCAAATTTTGGGACAGGGATTCATCCCATGATACTTTTGATATCCAAATATCCTTCGCCCTAACAATAATCGGGCTTATCAGACCAAGGGGATCGAAAAGCTGTGACATTTCAGATAACACACTGCGCATGGTAACTCGAGATGAAATTGTAATTTTAGGATCCAGACAGCAAAACTCATCCGATTTGGGATCCCATACGATACGGGGTTTCTCCTTCTCATCTTCTGGTATCTTGTACATAAATTGGCTCATTTGAAAACCATTTCCGTATTTCAAACTTTCCTCGTTCTAAAATATCTTTCACTTCATCATATATGAGTTTAATTTCTTCAATGGTGTTGCCTCCTGAAATGAAGTCATCTACACAGAAGTCTTCTTTTAGTTTTAGAGCACCAACTGGATACTCCTGCTTGTACTTTTCAGACAAATAGGTAAGACACCTCGTTGCCAAGTACGGAGCAGATGTTGTCCCATACGTGACGGTGAGCAATCTATAAATTTCTAGTTCCTCATCTGGATGATCTCGCCATAAAATACATTGATAAAATGTATCCTTCTCGTCAACCAATATTTGGCGATACATCTTTGCAATATCAGCCGTCAAAGCAAATTTGTAGCACCGAAATCTAAGGACGATTGAAAATAGGTCATCTTGGACAACCGGCCCTTTAAGCATAGTGTCATTCAGTGACAAATTTGACGACGTTCGACTGCTGCAATCAAAAACCACTCTTAGTTTTGTTGTTGTGGAATCTGGCCTTATAACACACTGATGAGGAGTGATGTATTTTACTAAAAAATGTTGCGATTTAGGTACTTTAACCATGTGGCCCAGATCTAAATATTCATGAATAAACGTGGTGTACTACTGTTTTAAAGAAGGATCCCTACTAAGCCGCCTCTCGAGTCCCCAGAAACGCTTTTGTGCGCAGCACAACGAATCTCCTAACTGCATTGTCCCTTCTTTAAATGGTAGCATAACAACGAATCTACCTACTTCAGTTCTCTGTACTGTACTGAGAAAATGATTTTCACAACGCAGTTCTTCCGCTGTCATCAGAGGCCTTGAAGCCTGAAGTGTTTCTATTTTCCAAAACCGTTCATATCAGAGAGATGAGAGTCCGAGTTTTGATTTTCAGCAACAACATGACACGATGAACTGCCAACCCTTGTCGTTTTTACCCTTCCTGACACGACCCAACCAAATAAAGTTTTTTGCAATGTTGGTTGGTCATTATCTAATTTGATCTGTCCTACTGACAACAAATTGAAGAACAAATCTGCTCCTATCAAGACATCTACGGATGATGGAAGGTTAAAACTAGGATCTGCCATCTGCAAGTTTTTAGGGATCTTCCAGTTTTCGATATCAAGTGCCACTTCAGGTTGTACACTAGTTATTTTTGGTAAGATTAGCGCTTCTACTGACGTTTCGAATGACGTTAACCGTGTTTTAATTAGAATATTCGTGCAGCATTTCACCTCCAGATTCTTCTTGCCAACTCCAGCAACCGTTGCATTTATCCGATTTTTCTTAAGACGCAATCTTTGAACAGCAGCTTCAGTTACAAAGTTTAACTGTGAGGCAGAGTCTAGCAATGCCCTGACATCATGAAATTGCCCTCTATTGTCTTTAAGCTTAACTATTGCCGTAGCCAAAATCACTTGACAAGGTTCTCTCTCCTTGCCAATCTCAGTCACCGATGAATGCAAAGAGGTGTTTACAGGGTTTACCAATTCCGGCTCTGCCAGCAAACGATCATCTTCTGTTGGTTTCTGAGCATATCGATGAAGCAACATATGATGTGGCCAACCACATACCTGACATTTTGACGAGGTGCACTTTTTAACCGTATGTCCAATGCCAAAACAGTTTATGCAAAGCATCCACTTCTTGACTTCAGTAAACCGTTCTGCAACACTCAGAGTCTGGAATGCAGAACACTTCTCCATACTGTGTCCACTTTTGGTACAGTAATGACAGCCTGAATTAGCTGCAACAAGACTTGTGTTGTTGTTGTTAATTGGTTTCTTTGGGCGGTTCTTGCGATGGTGATCTTTTGATGCAGCTTGCGAAGTTGAAGGCAACGACGATGATTTCGATTCCCTAACTTCTAAATTTTGACACCTTCGAGACAAGACTTCCTTGCATTGTTGCCATGAATTAAATCTAGAATAGTCAATTGACTCTTCCCATTTGACCAAAGACTCTGTGTCAAGTCTCTCAGAAATAATGTGAATGATCAGTGCATTTGCAATGTTTTCAAACGTTCCTATTGACTGCATTGCACTAAAGTGACTATTAACAGAGTCCACCAATGATCTTAACTCCGATGACACACCTCGATGAACTTTATTTAAACTGAACAAAGATTTAATATGCTCTTGAAGCATCAGGTTTTTGTTGTCGAATCGTTCATGTAGACGGTTGATAGCTTTTAGATAGTTTAAGCTGTTGACTTCGAATTCCCTAACAGCAGCTAAGGCTGGGCCTTCCAGACTATCCAATAAGTAGTTGAATCGCTCTAAATTGTCCAGGTGCAAGTTGTTATGAACTAATTTTTTTAAAATTCCAATAAAATTTGGATATTGTGAATACTTTCCAGAGAACTTAGGAATTTTTTGTGATTGGAGATTTGAGCGGGGCAACACGTGTGGCACAGAAAACGAGGCATTGAAGCCATCTTGTGGGACTGTTGCCTGTCCATTCGCTATCAACGAAATTAATTCGGATTTTGTTTCGATGTACAAATCTTCAATTTCATTACGCGATTTTAAATTAGATTCCATCTCAGTTTCACTGCTTAGCCTTTCGATTTGTATTTGCATGTTAAGTATTTGCTTGAAGTATGACTCTAATATCCCTAATCTACATTGTAATTCAGGTTGTGAAAGTGTGTCTTTTTTAGCCTGAATCAGCTGACGAATTCGAGTTAGGCTGCCTTTGGTTGTTGACCTCAAAGCTTTTAACTCGCTCAACGATGCGCCTCCCCCATCTGCTTCTCCACTTTGTGTTTTTGTATTATTAGTCATTATTTGTTTGACCCTTATATGCGGGTTTTCGATAGGTATTAGTTTTATATGAGACTCATAAACAGTAGGAAAATATATAATAATATTAATATTAATGTTATATGGAAATAAATGTGATTATATCTCCCTTATTATCTGTGCCACAATTCAATATTCTTTGCTCAACTCAAATCAAATCTCCATTACTCTGTCCAACGACGAAATTAATGACAATTGTAGTTTTTTAGAGCTTTGATTCAGTTGTTATTGTTATTATTTTTTTTTTTTTCGAAATTCGGAATTCATATAATAAAGCTTTTTAAATTTCCATATTATGTTGTGACACTGATAATCAGTCGAGACACTTTACCTTTATAAGCTTTTACCCAAACCTAGAAGCTTCTCTTTAAAAGTGTTGAATTAGTTTTCCTGTGGTAGAATTCTATTCTCCATCACGATCATGATTCGCCGATCGATTAAAAGCTCTTTTCCACTATTTAGCGATCAAGGGATTAGCGCTTTGATTAAATTGTTATATGCAGTCAACAAATTAAGAGTTTTCTCTTTCGATCGGGGATAAGTTCAATTAATCAAATTAATTAAAGTTTTTATGGACATATTCCCGGGTTTCAGCACCAAAATGTTCCGTTTTGGTTTAAACGGACAACGAAAAAATGTTAGTTTCAATTTCTTTTTTATTTATATGAAAAGGTTAACGGCGACAAAAAAAGATCCGTATAAAACTGTAGTTTCGCAAGAAAAACCACTCTTTTTTCTTCTTCAAAATTAACGAAGCAACGACTTTCAAGTTCTGTATTCAACTACATACATATCATAATTCATTTTATTTAAGCTTGTGTGACTTTACAAATTTTGAGTACAAGTTCTGAAATGGTATCAATGAGTTTAAATGACGGCAGGGTGACCCAAACTGTTTAGTTGCATGTGCGCGCCTGGCCTAAGGACACTTAAATTCATAAGAATTCCTAAACAAAAAACCCAGCATAGAATTGCCTCTGGACACTATATAATCGATATGCATTCTAAAGTTTGGAATCAAATATGACTCCCAAATCCTTATGATTTAAGACTCTTTGAAGAACGTTCTCGGACTATAAGATCTTGTAAATGTAATGAAACAGCATTTTTTTATATTAAGATCAAGGTCATTTAATAGACACCATTCCGATAAGCAAGTTAAATCTTTTTGATGTAGCATACAATCCGAAAGCGAATTGATTGTTCGGTATATCTTAAAATCATCTGCAAACGACAGACATCGTGAATCTTAAACAAAACTAGGTAAATCATTTACAAAAAGCAAAAACAAGAGAGGGCCAAAAATGACTACCTTGGGGTACGCCTGAGTAATTAAATATTAGTTCGGATTTAATTCGACCAATTTTTACTGACTGCACTCTGTTTTCTAGATAGCTCTTAATGCAATTTAACATTTGAGAGTGAAAACGTAAAGATTTAAGCTTTAACAATAGTAGTTTATGGTTCACTGTATCGAACGCCTTTGAGAAGTCAGTATATATAACTTCAACTTGGCTTCTTTTCTCAATCGCATTAATACAATAATTAGTAAATAATGTGAGATTTGTTGCTGTGGATTTACCACAGACAAAACCGTGCTGGTAGGGTGAGATATGTGTTTTAACAGCGTCATAAATTTTATCTTTAACCAAGGATTCGAAAATTTTGGGAATCAGTTGAAGTTTTGCAATTGGTCTATAGTTTTCAATTGATTGCTTAGAACCTGATTTAAAAATTGGGGTAATGAATGAATTTTTCCAAGAATCAAGGAATCTACGAGACAGATTGAAAATTATTTGGAGCGGTTTAGATAAGTTGGACTTGCAATTCTTAATAAAAATTTCAGGAATATTATCGGGGGGCAGACTCAGACTATTGTCCAATTTACCGAGTGAAGACAAGATTTCCTCTTCTGAAAGAGATATAATACCGATATCAGTTATAGCACTAATGTCATAATTAATTTCTGATTCAACTGTATTTGATATAAAATTCGACCGAAAGAATGGGGCTCTGAACCCTTAGCACCCCATACATGGAAAATTCGAAAAAAAAGTATGCAGTCTAAAAGGTCAGTAATTGGTCATAAAAGGTCAGGTAGTTTAAGAAATTGGTCAGGCTTAGAAAATTTTTAATCCAAGGTTGAAGTTTTTCAAGGTCACCCGCGATTTTTGGCACCTCATTAAGGGGATATTCGAAAAAAAAGTATACCACATGAAGGGCCACTGGATAGTGATAAAAGGTCAGATAATTTCAGTAATTGGTCAGGCATAGTTTTTTTTTAATTAATTTTCAAAGTTTTTTTCAAGGTCACAGTATAAGACTTTTAGCACCTCATTGGTTGAATTTTGAAAAAAACTGTACGCCATCTAAAAGTTCACTTAATCCTCATAAAAGGTCAGCTAGTTTCAGAAATTGGTCAGGCATAGATTTTTTTTAATGAATTTTTAAAAATTATTATTTTTCAAGGTCATAGCGATTTTTAGCACTCCATTTTAGGAATTTTCAAAAAAAAATTATGCCATCTGAAAGTTCACTTAATCCTCATAAAAAGTCAGGCTGTTTCAAAAGTCGGTCAGCTATGGCTTTTTTTTAATGAATTTTTAAATTTTTTTTCTCGGTCCCAGTATGACTTTTTGCTAGCACCTTATTTAACGAATTTTCCAAAAAAAATGCAGAAGTCACGGCACTTTAAAAATTCATTAAAAAAAAAGCCATAGCTGACCGACTATTGAAACAGCCTGACTTTTTATGAGGATTAAGTAAACTTTCAGATGGCATACATTTTTTTTTTTGAAAATTCAACCAATGAGGTGCTAAAAGTCTTATACTGTGACCTTGAAAACAATTTCAAAAATTCGTTAAAAAAATCTAAGCCTGACCAATTTCTGAATCTAGCTGACCTTTTATAAGGATTAAGTTACCTTTCAGATGGTAAACATATTTTTTTAAAATTCCACAAATGAGGTGCTAAAAATCTCTATGACCTTGAAAAAATAATGAACTTTGAAAATTCATAAAAGAAAATCTATGCCTGACCAATTTCTGAAAATAGCTGACCTTTTATGAGGAATAAGTAAACTTTCAGATGACATACAATTTTTTTCAAAATTCCACAAATGAGGTGCTAACAGTCTATACGACCTTGTAACGACCTTGAAAAAAATTAAATTAAAAACTTTATTAAAAAAAATCTAAGACTGACCAATTTCTGAAATTAGCTGACCTTTTACCAAGATTGAGCTACCTTTCGGATGGTATACATTTTTTTCGAATATCCCATAAATGAGGTGCTAAAAGTCTATACGACCTTGAAATGACCTTGAACAAAACTTTAAAAATTCATAGAAAAAAAACTATGGCTGACCAATTTCTGAAACTACCTGACCTTTTATCAGGATTGAAATACCTTTCGGATGGTATACAATTTTTTCGAATATCCCATAATTGAGGTGCTAACAGTCTATACGACCTTGCATGACCTTCAAAAAACTTCAAACGATTATAAACAAAAACCTAAGACTGACCAATTTCTCAAACTAGTTGACCTTTTATCAGGATTGAGATGCCTTTCGGATGGTATACATTTTTTTCGAATATCCCACAAATGAGGTGCTAAAAGTTCACGTGACCTTGTATTGACCTTGAAAAAACTTTAAAAAATGATTTAAAAAAAACTATGCCTGACCAATTTCTGAAAATAGCTGACCTTTTACGAGGATTAAGTAGACTTTCAGATGACATACAGTTTTTTTGAAAATTCAACCAATGAGGTGCTAAAAGTCTTATACTGTGACCTTGAAAAAAACTTTGAAAATTAATTAAAAAAAAACTATGCCTGACCAATTACTGAAATTATCTGACCTTTTATCACTATCCAGTGGCCCTTCATGTGGTATACTTTTTTTTCGAATATCCCCTTAATGAGGTGCCAAAAATCGCGGGTGACCTTGAAAAACTTCAACCTTGGATTAAAAATTTTCTAAGCCTGACCAATTTCTTAAACTACCTGACCTTTTATGACCAATTACTGACCTTTTAGACTGCATACTTTTTTTCGAATTTTCCATGTATGGGGTGCTAAGGGTTCAGAGCCAAAGAATGGTGCAAATAAATTACATATCTCATTCAGATCGCTGCTACCAATAGCTTTATAGATCATATAAGAAGGAAAACCAAGAGATTTTCTTTTGGAATTAAAATAATGCCAAAAACATTTAGAATTAGATTTTATGTTAGATTTTAATGACCAAACATGCTGCCTATACAAGAATTTTTTCAAAAAATCATATTCACGACGTAAACGAAAAAATTCGCTTCGGAAATCAGAATCGACCTTACTCATTCTTTGAATTTTAATCATTGCATTCTTTAATCTGGATAGACTTTTCGTGAACCAAATAGGCTTATTATTTCTCTTCATTCATTTAACAGGGACAAAAGAAGACATGGCTTTATATATTATGCCTAGAAAAATCTTATTATTACTTTCAACGTCAGGAAAATACAAGGTTGAATTCCAATCAATACTATTTAAAAACTGATTTATGCTGATGTAATCGGCCTTATGAAAATCATATTTATAATCAACTTCACATTTAGAGCAATCGAAATTATTAAAATTGGTGACATTTAACTCTAAACGCAATGCTTTATGATGTAAACTGTTATTTAGCAGAGGAAAGTCGTCTTTTAATAAGCATATTCCAAGGTCTTCTTGAACAAAATAAAGATCTAAAATTCTACCAATAGAGCTTACAATATTGTTCATCTGTACACAATTTAAGGGTGCCATAGTGTCTAATACAAGAACTTCATTTTCATTTACAATATTATATGGAACAAGTGTTTTATCATCCTCAGAATAAAGCCAATTAATTAACTGTGCTCAAATTAAAATCACCTTAAACTACTACGTAGGAGTTATTCTCGAAAATTGCTTACAATTTCTTTAATATTAATTATATGAGCAGTATAAATATCAATATTCGATTTTGGTGGAATGTAAGATACAAAAAAATTTATACTTATATCGTTAGACTTGTTGGTGAAGTTAACATGTACACATTTTTGTTCAATGAAACCAGAAGCATTTGCGAGAGCTATTTGCCTACTCTTAAGATTAATCTTTACTGCAAGCAGCACGCCACCTCCTCTAGTAAGTTCAGTACAGATTTTATCGTAATCCCTATTGCAGATTTCGGAATTTGAAATGTCATCACCGAGCCAAGTCTCTGTGAGAGCGATGATAGCATATTTACAGTCAACAAAGGCACTATGAAAAGTAGGTAATTTAGAGCGCATTCCTCCAACGTTCTGGTAGTAGACTAGAATGGCGTCATGATGTAGAGTTTAATTTATCAGAAGAGGTAACAATGAAAGTTGGATCTTTAGAAGCATTTTGATTTTGACTATAGATGGTGGTCAATGGGACTGTCACTTTTGAGTTTCCACCATCTGGTCTATTCTGTTTTTTGGAAAGTGTTTGAAGGGTCTCACACGTATTCCTTTCGGCCAAAAATTTGCATTAAACACAGCATTTAAAGAATCAGCCGGGATACCAACTTTAAAGTTGACCTTCGTTAGTTGGTCAAGATTTACTTAAATCCTCGTAGGCTCAATACCACTGGACGATGTTATTTATATTCTATTATTGATTCATTACTTGTTGTCGGGCGGAAACTGAATAAGTGGAGCCATTTTTGGGGCGGTATAATTGACTCACCGAAAATTTCATCGATAATTTTTTTTACCTTTTATTTCCTTTTTATTAATAATAGTCATGGCATCATTGAAGTGAGCCTGAGTGTAATTTGCAACATTTTTGGGATCAACATTTACATCGACAATACCATTGTATATACATTCTATAGTATTCTCATGCAACACGATTTTGTACTTCTTAACCGCCGCTTTAGGTGGCGCTTCAATCACCACAATTGTTTCTTTGGAGAGTCTGATGAGAGAAGGGGGAATAAGCAGTAGAAATGAGAGGTTCGTGGTGTTTATTTTTTAGGAAAATGTGTGTAAGCGAGATACGTACAAACGGCTGTTTGCTTTGACATCTACACCAGAATAAGAAGAGGGAAATAAAAAAAATATCATTTGTTTTGCCATGCACTTGGAATTGTTTTTTTTTTTTTTTAATGAATTCATGTACTGGTACACAAACACAAGTAATGAGTTTGCACAACGTGCAAAGGAAAAAAAGAGTTGTTTTTTATTCCAAACAAATTTTTTTTGTGGGCTTATTGGGAATATGTGGGAAGGTGAGCAAGAAATGAAGAAAAGGTCGAATTTAGAATTGTCTACCGGTATGCAGGTATGTATGTATATAATTTTGTATTAATTTCTATTTGGTAGGTAGGTAGGTATCTTGTTTGTTTTTGGTGTTGAATTATTTAATAAAAAGAAGAATCAGCAATCGATCGAATTGATTATCTGACTCATGATTGTTAAATTTATAAGGAAAGTTAGGTAGGTCTAAAAAAAATGCATTGAATTGAATTTATAGGTAGATAGCGATTAGGATTTTTTGATATTCCAACTATACAGGTTAGTAAGGTAGGTATATAAAGCATACAATAGTGTATTTTAAAATCGAAGTGTTTGTGTTAATTTTTTTTTACGAAAAAAAAAACTAGGTAGGTACCTACCTACCTGAGGGGTAGATTTATAAAAAACTTTTAGAAAATCTAGAAAGTGAGATAAATAGTTAGGTGCCTAACTTATGAAAATAAATTCAGAATTGCAGAAAATCTACCTGTTGAAAAAAAGAAATTTTATATAGGCTATTTCCGCGGCTCGTTGTTTTTTTTTTTTTTTTTTTTTTTTAATGTAGATATGTTAGGTATTGTAATGGTACTTTGCTGTTTCCAGCCGAGGTAATACTCAGCAGTTATACCCAGGGTTCAGGCTAAACGAAAGTACTTAAACTTTAGCTTCTTTGTAAAATACGGTTCTTTATTTTTGATAGCTTATCATAAAGTTTTTCAACGGAAGGCTTCTTTCGTGGATCGGCACTTTAGATTCCTAAAACTGGCTCTGGCTCGGGTCCGGGTTTTGGTTATGGTTCTGGTGCTAGTTCTGGTGTGGTTTCTGGCGCTGGTTCTGGTGCTGGTTCTGGTTCGGGTTCTGGTTCTGACTCCGGATCTCAGACTTAATGTCTGTTTTATAGCAGGCTTTACCTGGTAGATCACAGTATTTAAAATTTAATAACTGGTAGATCACGGAATTGATAGTTCCGATACATCCCAGGCTTTAGTCTGGTAAATCACAGTACGTAACTTTATACTGGTAGATCGCAGCTCTATAAGATCTGGTACATCAGAGGTTTTTGGCCTGGTAAATCGCAGTATGTAACTATATACTGGTATATCGCAGCTCTATAAGGACTGGTACATCACAGGTTTTTAGCCTGGTAGATCACAGTTTTATATAGTACTGGTAGATCACAGACCTTTTTTATAAGCCTGGTATTTATTTTAAATTTATTAAAATTTACCTTTAGCCAACTTCCTTCCTCGGACTATGTTCAGTACTACTAGTCTTTAATTCGACTATCACGACAAGTTCTGGAACTCCATGTCATATGCCGTCTGGTGAAGGCCTCCTTATACTATATAGCTGAGCGGAGATAGTGTTAATTATATAAACCCCAAGTCAAACTTATTTCCCCCATCAACATCATCGATAGAACAAAATGTTTGAACACCAAGCAGTGTAATATTCACCACGCCAGCTTGATTGGGTGTGGTGGGTTTCGTCTTAATTCCATAGCCCAGCTTGTATGTTGCTAGACTAGTCTCTAGTTGTCTTTGAGCTTTGCTCTGGGCAGGTCGCAATGCTAGCTGACGATGTATGGATTTTATGCCATTTAATTTGTAATGCTTCATTACAGTATGTATAAGGTATGTATGTAGATGCACATCATGGTCAGTTTTTGTAATACCTAATTTTTGCAAGTAGATAGGTTCATATATCTTTTTAAGAGATGAATTGAAATGTTCGAAAATTACACAAGTGTTAGATTCTGTTGATTTGTAGGTAGATATTATGTACCTAGCAGAGTTGTAAAAACTGCAGTCTTTTTGGTACTGCAGTTAATTGACTAAAAAGACTAATTTCAATAAGTCTTTTAACTTACAAAAATACTTTAACTAAAATCGAGCAGTCAGCAGTCAGTACTAATATTCTGACTGTGCAGTTAAAAAAAAAAGTTAATTAACTTTTAGTTAATTAACTGCAGTACTTTTTAACTGCTTTTAGTCTTTTTAGTCAGTAAAAAGTCTTTGTACTGCGATGATTTAACTTTTAGTCACCAAGTCTTTTAACTACAGTCAATTAACTGTAAGTTTTTTTAACTTTTTTTTCTTTTAAATTTCTTTTCTTTTTTTTCCATCCTGTTTCTTTTAGTTAAAAGACTATAGAAAACGTTAAAAGACTTACAGTTAATTGACTGTAGTTAAAAGACTTGCTGACTAAAAGTTAAATCATTGCAGTACAAAGACTTTTTACTGACTAAAAAGACTTAAAGCAGTTAAAAAGTACTGCAGTTAATTAACTTACAGTTAATTAACTTTTTTTTTTTAACTGCACAGTCGGAATGTTAGTACTGACTGCTGACTGCATGATTCGCAGTTAAAGTACTTATTTACAGTATTAACTTACATTCAAAAGGTAAGTTAATTAACTGCGACTTTATTAACTGCATTACCAAAGTACTGCAGTCTTTTACAGCTCTGGTACCTAGGTAGGTATATTATGAACAAATTTAAAATTTGCAAAATACCTATCTACAGTGGAGTAGATTGGATTTTACTGTTACTGGTTGAAAAATTATATTTGTACCTACTTACATAAGTACATTACATACATAGCTATAGGTATGCAGTTGGATCTTAATTCCGAGTGTAATACCTATATATTACAATTATTTGATATATCTTACCTAACTGTATGCTATTGCTATACAAGTTTCTCAATAGTAAATTCTAATCAGCTTCAGTGGATTAATGTTCGTTTTTAGTAATATAATAAAACGAGTGGATATATGTACATACCTATACAGGGTGATTTGCATAAGGTGTGACAAAAAGCTAAGGCTACACGCCTTGGACATACCTAATTCCCAACACAAATTTATAATCCTATGTAAATACATACCTAACTTCTTACAAATCGCACATATATATACATAGGTACCTACTCTCCTTCAAAACAAGCGCGAAAATTATAAATAAAAAATTATGTATATAAACCACCACCTCTTTCTTTGCACAAAACAAAATCACAACATTGTCTTTTTTAACTTCTCCAACTTCCAAACATTTTGCATGCCTACATATACTTGCACAAGATAGGTACCCAGAAAAAAGAATAACAACACTACTGTGAACCATCACCACCACAACCTCTTTCTTTCCACGAAACAAAATTGCCTTTTTCTAGCTCCTTCAAACTTTCAAACATTTTGTGTACCTACATTAGGGTGTCCGTTATTTCCCAAACTCTTTTTTTTGGATCGGCCAAGTTATAAATCGAAAGTTTATGCGCTATGAAAAATTTATTGACCAAAAAAAATTTTGTCCGATGTCATTAACGCGTGCCTGCAAAGCCATACATTTCCCATACAAATTTGTATGGAGATTTTGCACTTTTTACGTTTTATTTTTTTTCTCTCGAAATAATGTAGCTATTCTTAATTTTTTTTCTGATTAATGTTTTTCAACTATTCCTTTAAAAAACCACATCCAAAAATCTATGTAGAAAGAAAAATTTATGATTTAATTCGAATTTTTCACCTTTTCAGCTTTTATTTTTTTTCTCTGAAACAAAACAAGCTATCGCAATTTTGTTTTTTTAATTCTTATAAAATAATAAAGCTTTTAATAAAAAAAAAAATAAAAAATTCTGAAAAACAAAGCCTTATAATTTATTTTAATTTTTTTAATTATTAAATATTTAAATTTCTTCCCCGTTTTTTGAGCTAATTAATTTTTTTCTTCAACTACGGTAGCTGTTTCAATTTTTTTTATTGTTTCTTGTATATTAATAGTTCTTTTAAAAAAACACACTCCTAAATGTATGTAAACATTTTTTTTTGTATTTTTTTCGATTTTTTAAAAAAATATCAAAATTTTACTTTTTACCTTTTTTGATACTTAACAGTTTTTAATCATTTTTTTAGTGTTGCTATATCATCTATATTCATATTTTATAGATAATATATATATTGGTAATAATAATAGATGCTAAAAAAAAATACGAGGGCCATAGTTTTTTGTAAGTAATTGTTTTGTAGTCTCGGGATTTTTGGACTTATACTCACTTACCACTTAATTTAAATACTGTTTTTGAGTTTCATCTTTTATTCAGAGGCAGTGCTAGACTAAAATACGGCGTGCAGAAGATTATTTTTGCTGGCCCCTGGTGAAACTAGGGGTGTTTTTAATTTCAAACCACATCATTTTATGCAAAGAAATATGAGGCTTGTTTTATTGGAAAATTTTATAGCCAGCGCAGTAAAGATTCCCTTGTGTAGTGTAATATCATTCAAAAGCAAACATACAAACATTACATCCGGTAAACAACAACGAAACAACTTTTGTGCTGTCTTTTTTTATTTGCACTTAATTGGTTTGGCTGTTGTTTACGGAGGCAGTTCTTACTTGAATTTTTTTATTAAAAAAATTTATTAGTATTACCAGTAAGTTTTGTATCTATAAAAAATTAATTTAGATTATAAAGCAACACTAAAAAAAGAGATATAAAACCGTTAAATATCAAAAAAGGTAAAAAGAAAAAATTTGATATTTTTTAAAAAATCGAAATAAATACAAAAAAAAAATGTTTACATACATTTTGGAGTGTATTTTTTTATAAGAACTATTAATATACAAGAAACAATAAAAAAAATTGAAACAGCTACCGTAGTTGAAGAAAAAAATTAATTAGCTCAAAAAACGGGGAAGAAATTTAAATATTTAATAATTAAAAAAATTAAAATAAATTATAAGGCTTTGTTTTTCAGAATTTTTTATTTTTTTTTTATTAAAAACTTTATTATTTTATAAGAATTAAAAAAACAAAATTGGGATAGCTTGTTTTGTTTCAGAGAAAAAAAATAAAAGCTGAAAAGGTGAAAAGTACAAATTAGTGGAATTTTTAAAATTCGAATTAAATCATAAATTTTTCTTTCTACATAGATTTTTGGATGTGGTTTTTTAAAGGAATAGTTGAAAAACATTAATCAGAAAAAAAAGTTAAGAATAGCTACATTATTTCGAGAGAAAAAAAATAAAACGTAAAAAGTGCAAAATCTCCATACAAATTTGTATGGGAAATGTATGGCTTTGCAGGCACGCGTTAATGACATCGGACAAAATTTTTTTTGGTCAATAAATTTTTCATAGCGCATAAACTTTCGATTTATAACTTGGCCGATCCAAAAAAAAGAGTTTGGGAAATAACGGACACCCTAACCTACATAGTTACGTAAACCTGCACAAGTGCACAAGCTACCCAGAAAATCAATAACATTCAGATCACAATATAGGTCAAGAAGTTAAAAGAATCAAAATAAAAAAAGCCTTTAACTTGCAAAGACAACCAACCGACAAATTCCTTACAAAAAATTCCTAAACAAAATCAGAACCTTTCTACCTACCTACTTGAAAAAAATCGCCAACACAACAATGTATTTACACACATACCTACCTGCACCTCGTTTTCTCAGCCCAAAAGAAAAAAATGTAAACAAAATCCTAAACAAAAAACTGAACTCATAAAATTTTTTTTCTTATACTCCTCAAATTCCCATGAATCCTTCACAAAATAGCAAAATACTGGCAGACAAAATTCTTTTTTCGTATTTCTCAAACACATACAAGAATTTTCTATACCTACCTACGTCAGCTACGCTACAACAACAACATAACAGAAGAGCATTACAAACCGAAGGTAAAAATAAAAAGATCCTAAAAAAACTTGTCTTTTTCTTCTCTCACTTTGACTGCAGTGAATTTTGTATGTAGCGTTCTCGTTTTATTATTATCGGCATTCGGCATTTCTTGCTTGAAATTCCCCTTCGTTAATCTCCAATCTCTACAGCTGAGAGCTTTTTAATCGCCGCTATAGACGTCGCCACTATCTTTCGCTTTCATGAGAATACTATAGAATGTATATACAATGACAATACCAGCAATACCAGCAACACCAGCTACATCATCAACATCAGCATCAAGAGCAACATCAGCAACACCAGCAGCACCAACAACGCCAGCAGCACAAACAACGCCAGCAACATCAGCAGCAGCATTATCAGCACCACCAACAACAGTATCCTCGGTAGTTTTAATGTTGAGAGTATCAGCATTGCAATTTTTGTTCTCTTTTGCAGCGGAATCATTTGGAGCTTTCTCCACACCACAATGGACATTGATAACGGCAAAATCTATCACATTGTTTACTTCGGTGCTACATTGATTTGCACCGATGTTTAATTTATCATCAGTGTTGTCTGGTCTCGCAGACGAGGCAGATGACATTACATCAGCAAACCTTTAGCAGTCATGCAATTACCCTCATCAACGGCAATTGAAATTAGAATTACCACTGACCCACTTGCGCATGTATTGTGAGAGTGAGAGTTCACCATACTCAGCGAAAACCGAGACCACAACTTATCCAAAATGAATCGCAACGAAATGAACGAAAAACAGTAACATTAATTTATGAAGCGGCCATTTCTCAATTTTTTATAAGAAAATAGAAGAAAAGAGAAAAAAAAAAGAAGTGCGTCTCCGCTACTCCACTTGCAAAGATGAACTAAACAAAGGTGTGGGGAAAATGCCTGTAGAAACAAAAAATTTTTGTAGGTGTGCGTGAAACACTCAGTTTAGCAAAGATCCAAGAAGGACCGAGAAAGTTGGGTCAGTGAATTTGCTTGAAGGGGCAACAGTATCTTTGTTATTCTTTAGATTTACATATATCTTAATTTCCAATATTTTATAGGATGTATTAACTCGAGTTAAAATCAAGGGACTAATATTAAGAGTTTATGCTATATACGCAAATTGCTTTATAGGTGCCTTCATGCAAAGTGAAGCATACATTTACGCAATTAAAAAAGTTCATAAATTTATTTTATTGCATGAATACCCTTAAATTTGAATTTTTATTTTTTGTTCTTTAATAACGTAGACACTTTTCATTACATTTGTAGAAAAAAATAATCAGGATATTTTTAAAATATTTCGATTTTTAAATTAAATTAATACTAAAATTCATTCAGCAGCAAATTTCAGACGAAGTGCCTAGTTGTATCATCACTCTTCCTAATTCTAAAGAACCTAATGCAAAAACATCAAAAGAAACTTACTTGGTATTAAAATTGGAGCACTATCTGCAGATTGAGAATCACGGGATTTTGTTCTAATCGTAACAGCTCTGGGATTCAAACCGGTTATTTTGCCAATGTCAATCAGTGCATGGTCACCAGTGGGAGAATTGATATCAGTCACTTTTTTACCGTCGGCATAAACAGCGTACCCAGTGACTGGTCCGGAAGATGAGGGTCGGTTGACTGGTTGCCAAGTTACAAGGATTGTACCATCCTGTGGGCCTGCTTCAAGTTGTATATCCTAAATATAAAACATGTATTTTAAAAGCATTAGAGAAATAAGCACTCCAACCTGTGGTGGATCTGGGAGTCCTTTAGTAAGAGTGCGAAAGTCAGCATAAGCACCTGGAGCTTCTTCCGTTGGTCGCCCTCCATGAGGAGGAATGCAACCAGTTGCTCTTAAGTGTTTTGCTCGTACAGTGACTCGATATTGTGTGCTAGGTGACAGTCCGGTTATTGTGTGTCGATATATACCAGGCTTAACAACACGTACTTCTACATTATTTACACAAATTATATGTTGATGATTTGAATTAGCTGGAAGCCATGATATAATGGCAGAGGAACATGTGATATTAGAAGCTCTTACAGCTGATGGTCCTAAATGTGAGGTATCTCGGCCAATTATCATTGTGCAAGCAGCGTCCCGAGAAGTTTTTCGGCTTTGTGCAACACTGCGTACACTTATTCTGTGAGGCTTTTGGAAAAATAAATTAGTAAGCTATATTTTTTTTTTTTTTTATTTACCCTCGTTGAATCAACCCCTTCAATTAAAGCGCGCGTCCGGTCAGTGGCTTTAACTGTAACTTTTAGTACACCATCAACATAGACATGATAGCTGTCTATGTTCGTATAGTTAGCCGATTCTCCTGGAGACCATCCAATAAGTACACTTTTGTTCATTTGTCTTTCCAGAGTAAGGTGTTTTGGTGCCGGAACTAAAATGAAAAATTATTTCTTAAAACAAACTTTGACTTCAAAAAAGAAAAAAAAAAATAAGCCCTTTTAATGGTGTCAACAGCCTGTTTCGTATTTGTTGACAAATTTATGCAAAACAATTTGTGGAGAGCTTATTCTTTGCTATACCTAGTGCTTATACAGTTTCGTATTCTGGGATCCTGCACCACCAAATCTTTTAGTTTAATAACATTTGTTTAATGAATATTTAAATACATATTTTCAAGAAATGAATTTAGCATTGAAAGACTCTCTAAAAAAAAGATAAACCCAAACGGACATGGTTATCACCTGATGGACCCAACAAAAATGAAATTGACCTCATCTTAACATTTCAAATAAAAATCGTAACCCACATTCCATTTTATTTTTTTAAACAAGATATCGGTCGGTACAAATTATAATAATTAGTGAAAAAAAGTGAAAATATGACGCTAGTTATGAGAAAAATAAAACAGAAAGTCATAGACTAAACATACTGATTTCACATATAATGACAACTCTTTTGAGAAATCATAGTCATATGACGGGTCATATGACTTCTACTATCGTGTAAAGTGGCCTTTATAGGGATTTAAAAAAACTTCATTACATTACTCCGAGCAACCAACACTTTTAAGCGACAATAACAAAAAATTAAAAAAAATAACATTATTTCTATTCACAACATAAGAAAATATAAATACAAATATTAGCTGCATTTTATTTTCCCTCAGATCTGATCCGGATTGGATTTGGAAACATAAATACAAGTAATACAAAAACACAAGATCCAGGTCTGCCTTTGGATTTGGATTTCAAAATTCATTTTCTGAACACTTTTCTAGCAATATTTTAATTTTATAGGTTGGTATCACTGCTGAGATTGACAAAAAAAAAACCAATAAAAGGTTCGTTCGTGTACTCCCCAAATCTACGAATTTTTACGAATTTCTACAAATTTAACGCAAATTGTGTTCGTTTACGCAAAAAATGTGTAGTTTTTCGCAGAAAAGAGCGCTCTCGAGAGAGTAAATTATTTCCCCTTTCTGCTAATTTCAGCCCAAAGAAATTCTTCGGGCAGAAATATGAGATCAGTCAAAAGTCACTTTGATATTTGCCAGAACATCTCTTTTCTTATACTCCTCTGTTTTTTTTTAATTTAATATAATAAATTAACTTTTCCTTACTTTTTTATTTAATTTTGAAAATCTTTTCAAAGAAATGATGACGATATTTTTTTTTTGTTTTTTAAATATTTGACGTTAAAAAACCGGTAAAAATTATTTGTTTAAAGCGTTCGTGTACTATTTCGCAGTTTTACTTCTCTCTGAGAGAATTTCATCCCCACTCCTCAATATTTGATAGACTGTGAATTTTAGTGCAGAAAGTACAGGAACGAAGCTAAAATTTAAAATTCTCGAAATCAAACACATGCCGCCATCATTCCATTTTTTTAATGAGTTTTTTCTTCATTTAATAGAGCAAACGCGTCGCGAGGCACGGAAAAAAAACATAAAAACTATTAACTTAATGGAAATTAAACTAAAAAAATAAAACTGTTCCATTTTTAAACATTCACTCTTCCTTAGATACTAAATATTATTTCAAACAAGATTTGTGAAAATTTTCCTCCTGTCAATTTCAATTCAATATTGTGCAAATAAAGCCAACTGTGAGAAATAAATACATTTGTGATCCAGTTTGTTTTGTTATCATGATCTGATCCGGATCAGATCTGGGGGAAAATAAAATGCAGCTATTACAAACAAACAAAAATCAAGGTCTGCTCTTGGATTTGGATTTCGAAATCCAATTTTTTGAACACTTCCCTAGCAATATTTAAATTTTTGTGGTTGATACCACTGCTGAGATTTAAAAAAAATTCTCATGCATGAGTGTCATGAGGGAAACAACATTCACCGATCAAAAAATTATTAGCCGTAATTAGTCGTGAATTAGTTGTGATAATTTCGAATTTTTCGTTCGATATTTTCTATGTTTTTTTTTGCTTAATAATTAGACATTCAGCAGCTCTGAATTAGTTGCGACAATTTTAATTTTGTCGTGCAATGTTTTCTATGTTTTTTTTGCTGCTTTGTTAACTTGGTGTCAACTTAGCAATTCAGCCTCTGGAAAACTTATTGTGAATGTTTTACTACTCTATAATTATTCGTTAATTAGTTGTGAAAATTTTGAATTTGTCGCTCGATGTTTTCTATGTGTTTCATTTTTTTGAAGTAATGAAATTGGTATCAAGTTAGCGAAGCAGCCTCTGGAAGAACGTGCGTTTAATAAAAAAAAATTTTTTTTTTGTTTTATATAGATGATTTTGGGATGACTACTTTGGGAAAACAGAAAACATCGAGCGACAAATTCAAAATTTTCAAAACTAATTCATTACCAATTAATGGCTAATTATAGAGCAGTAAGACATTCACACTAAGAAGTTTATATACGTTTTTTCAGATGCTGCTTGGCTAAGTTGACACCAATTTCACATTTTTGCAAAAAAAAAAAAAATACATAAGAAACATAGAGGGAAAAAAAAACAGAAAACATCGAGCGAAAAATTCAAAATTGTCACCACTGATTCACAACTAAATAACGGCTACTTATAGGGCAGTAAAAGATTCACAATAACAAGTTTTTATACTTTTTTCAGATACTTCTTCAGTAAGTTGACACCAAATTCACAATTTTTGAAAAAAAAACATAAAAAACATCGAGCGACAAATTCAAAATTGTCAAAACTAATTCATGGCTAATTATAGAGCTGTAAGACATTCACACTAAGAAGTATTTATACGTTTTTCAGATGCTGCTTCGCTAAGTTGACACCAATTTCACATTTTTGCAAAAAAAAAAAAAAACATAAGAAACATAGAGGGACAAATTAAAAATTGTCACAACTAATTCACGACTAATTAACGGATAATTATAGAGTAGTAAAACATTCACAATAAGAAGTTTTATACGACTTCCAGAGGCTGCTTCCTAAGTTGACACCAAGGTAGGAAGCAGCAAAAAAAACCTAGAAAACATTGCACGACAAAATTAAAATTGTCACAAATAATTCAGAACTGCTGAACGGTTAATTATTAAGCAATAAGAATAAACTATTCGCTATAAGACGTTTTTGCCCCTTTTTGAGGTGCTGCTTCGCTAAGTTAACATCAACTTAGCGAAGCAACAAAAAAAAACTTGATAATGCATTTGAAAGAAAAATCATCTATATAAAACAAAAAATAAATTTTTTTTTGTTTTATATAGATGATTTTTCTTTCAAATGCATTATCAAGTTAAACAAAACAGAATTTTTAAAGTTGTACTCCGCATGAGCTATGAGTGTCAACTTAGCGAAACAACATTTACCGATTGAAAAAGTATTAATTGGGTAATTAGCCATTAATTAGTCGTGAATTAGTTGCGATAATTTCGATTTCGATGTTTTCTATTTTTTTTGCTGCTTCGCTAAGTTGATGTTAACTTAGCGAAGCAGCAACTCAAAAGGGGGTAAAAACGTCTTATAGCGAATAGTTTATTTTTAATGCTTAATAATTAGCCGTTCAGCAGTTCTGAATTATTTGTGACAATTTTAATTTTGTCGTGCAATGTTTTTTAGGTTTTTTTTTGCTGCTTCCTACCTTGGTGTCAACTTAGGAAGCAGCCTCTGGAAATCGTATAAAACTTCTTATTGTGAATGTTTTACTACTCTATAATTATCCGTTAATTAGTCGTGAATTAGTTGTGACAATTTTTAATTTGTCCCTCTATGTTTCTTATGTTTTTTTTTTTGCAAAAATGTGAAATTGGTGTCAACTTAGCGAAGCAGCATCTGAAAAACGTATAAATACTTCTTAGTGTGAATGTCTTACAGCTCTATAATTAGCCAATAATTAGTCATGAATTAGTTTTGACAATTTTGAATTTGTCGCTCGATGTTTTTTATGTTTTTTTTTTGAAAAATTGTGAATTTGGTGTCAACTTACTGAAGAAGTATCTGAAAAACGTATAAAAACTTGTTATTGTGAATCTTTTACTGCCCTATAAGTAGCCGTTATTTAGTCGTGAATCAGTGGTGACAATTTTGAATTTGTCGCTCGATGTTTTTTATGTTTTTTTGCAAAATTGTGAAATTGGTGTCAACTTACCGAAGCAGTATCTGAAAAACGTAAAAAAAACTTGTTATTGTGAATCTTTTACTGCTCTATAAGTAGCCTTTATTTAGTCGTGAATCAGTATGGTGACAATTTTAAATTTTTCGTGGTATCAACCACGAAAATTTAAATATTGCTAGGGAAGTGTTCAAAAAATTGGATTTCGAAATCCAAATCCAAGAGCAGACCTCGATTTTTGTTTGTTTGTAATAGCTGCATTTTATTTTCCCCCAGATCTGATCCGGATCAGATCCGAACACTTCCCTAGCAATATTTAAATTTTCTTGGTTGATACCACTGCTGAGAGTTTAAAAAAAAATTCTCATGCATGAGTGTCAACTTAGGGAAACAACATCCATCGATCAAAAAATTATTAATTCGGTAATTAGCCGATAATTAGTCGTGAATTAGTTGTGATAATTTCGAATTTTTCGTTCGATATTTTCTATGTTTTTTTTTAGCGAATAGTTTGTTGCTTAATAATAAGACATTCAGCAGTTCTGAATTAGTTGCGACAATTTTAATTTTGTCGTGCAATGTTTTCTATGTTTTTTTTTTGCTGCTTTGTTAACTTGGTGCCAACATAGCAATTCAGACTCTGCAATTCAGCAGTTCTGAATTAGTTGCGACAATTTTAATTTTGTCGTGCAATGTTTTCTATGTTTTTTTTTGCTGCTTTGTTAACTTGGTGCCAACTTAGCAATTCAGACTCTGAAAAACTTATTGTGAATGTTTTACTACTCTATAATTATTCGTTAATTAATTGTGAAAATTTTGAATTTGTCGCTCGATGTTTTCTATGTGCTTCATTTTTTTGAAATTATGAAATTGGTATCAAGTTAGCGAAGCAGCCTCTGAAAAAGGGGTAAAAACTTCTTATATTGAATGGTTTATTGCAATTCATCAGTTTTGAGTTGATTGTGACAGTTTAAATTTTTACGATCTATGTTTTCAGTGTTTTTTTCGTTCGTTCGGCAGTCCTGAATTTATTGTGACAATTTCAATTTATTCAGGCGATGTTTTTTTTATTTTGAAAAAAAAAAACATATAAAACTGTGCACGAACACCAGCAAATTGCTAAGCAATAAACATTTCGATTGCTTCTCGAACTTTATATGAATTTAATCTAAAAAAATATAGAAAACATTGCACGACAAAATTTAAATTTTCACAACTAATTCATGACTGACTAATGGCAAATGTTTAAGTAAAAGTAATTCTATATAAGAAAATTCTTCTTTAATTTGATACCAATATGACTACTTTGGGAAAACAGAAAACATCGAGCGACAAATTCAAAATTTTCAAAACTAATTCATTACCAATTAATGGCTAATTATAGAGCAGTAAGACATTCACACTAAGAAGTTTGTATACGTTTTTTCAGATGCTGCTTGGCTAAGTTGACACCAATTTCACATTTTTGCAAAAAAAAAAATACATAAGAAACATAGAGGGAAAAAAAACAGAAAACGTCGAGCGAAAAATTCAAAATTGTTACCACTGATTCACAACTAAATAACGGCTACTTAAAGGGCAGTAAAAGATTCACAATAACAAGTTTTTATACTTTTTTCAGATACTTCTTCAGTAAGTTGACACCCAATTCACAATTTTTGCAAAAAAAAAACATAAAAAACATCGAGCGACAAATTCAAAATTGTCAAAACTAATTCATGGCTAATTATAGAGCTGTAAGACATTCACACTAAGAAGTATTTATACGTTTTTCAGATGCTGCTTCGCTAAGTTGACACCAATTTCACAATTTTGCAAAAAAAAAAAAAACATAAGAAACATAGAGGTACAAATTAAAAATTGTAACAACTAATTCACGACTAATTAACGGATAATTATAGAGTAGTAAAACATTCACAATAAGAAGTTTTATACGACTTCCAGAGGCTGCTTCCTAAGTTGACACCAAGGTAGGAAGCAGCAAAAAAAAACCTAGAAAACATTGCACGACAAAATTAAAATTGTCACAAATAATTCAGAACTGCTGAACGGTTAATTATTAAGCAATAAGAATAACCTATTCGCTATAAGATGTTTTTGCCCCTTTTTGAGGTGCTGCTTCACTAAGTTAACATCAACTTAGCGAAGCAACAAAAAAAAACTTGATAATGCATTTGAAAGAAAAATCATCTATATAAAACAAAAAAAAAAAATTTTTTTATTAAACGCACGTTCTTCCTTAGATACAAGAAATGTACAGATTTCACGCATAGAATAACCATGAGGTCATTGAAAATGACTTTATTTTGCTAGATAAACAAAACACATTACCAATTTTTACAATTTAAATTACTTAATCACAATTACAGGTTTTGAAGTTCTAGGTAGGTATATATATGTAATTAATGTCACTTTCCATTTGGAAAAAAATTAACTTGTTCATTTTCTTTAATAATACTTTTCTATTCAACCAAAAAAATCTTTTGTTTTTAATCTGATATCAAAACTCATAATTAGGGCCCTAAAAAACAGTTTCAAGCGCTCATAATTATGCCCTTAAAAATCAGTTATATGGTACCCTAAAAATATGCTCAATTGCTTGTAAAAATATATTCTACACCCAGCGACAAAAAAAACCCTCGCATTGATCCTGAATCCGATTGAGAACTGTTGGCAACAAATGGGGACAAAAATAAGAGAAAAACGTCAAAAAACTATCATTGAGATGAAATCAGTGATAGAAAAAGTTTGGTATAACGAAATAAATGAAAGTTATTTAAAAAAGTTGTTCAATTCGATGCCAAACCGCATTCGTGTGGTTATGAAGAAAAGGGGCGGAACGACGAAGTATTAATTTTTATACCCATGTAATTATTTAATAAAAAGCCATTAAAATAACTTAACCGTTATATTTTTCAAGAAAACATGAATTTTTTGCTCCTAAATTATGTTAATACCAATTTTTCCAAATTGAGAAATATGAATAATTTTTTACCTTTTTTTTTATTTAAAAAAAAATAAATACAATTTAAAAACAAAAAAACAGTTTTTTAATTTAAAATATATCAAATTAAAAAAACAAAGAAAAAAAAATTAAAAATATATCTTACAAATTCTGAACACAGGCGGGGTTTTGCTCAGCTAATCTACTGCGAGGGTTTTTTTTGTCGCTGGGTGTATGTACCTATGTATGTTTAAAAATGTACTAAAAAGAACGACATTAATCTAAAAACAAAAGAAATACATAGTGTACAAGTGAAATTATCGAACAAAACGTCAATTTGCTTGGGCTAAAAGCTGGTAAAAGCTTTTTGAAATAGGTACATGTATGTTTTTTTTTTTTAAATGGCGAATCGTTTCAATTCATCTACATGGGTTTATTTAAGACATTAATTACATCAAAAATAAAAAACAAAATTATTATTATTTGTATTGTATTATTTATACTAGAATGTCAGTTTATTAGACTTGACCATTCTTTATTCCGTCAATTTCATTGAATTTTGAACAACAACAACAACTTAAAGGTGCTGCCACCAATTGCTTACGAATTAATTTTGGGTATTTTAATTCGTTTTATTTTTGTTTGGCTAGAGATATAGCTATTTCAAGGGGTGCCAAGCCCTATCATCAGTCTCCTTTATAGTGGTGCTGAGCTTTAATCCAATTTTATTTTTTATTTTATTGGATTAAAGCTCAGCACCACTATAAAGGAGACTGATGATAGGGCTTGGCACCCCTTGAAATAGCTATATCTCTAGCCAAACAAAAATAAAACGAATTAAAATACCCAAAATTAATTCGTAAGCAATTGGTGGCAGCACCTTTAAGTTGTTGTTGTTGTTCAAAATTCAAAAAAAAAACAAAATTATTACGAGTGAGTCCCACGACCTTGCTCTCGTGGCTAACAAACATTTTGGTACCTTTCAACGAAAAAAATGTTAAAAAGTCAGAATTACTAGGAGCACGAGTTTTTAATTTTTCTAAATTTTCAAAAGCTATCTATACCTATTGCTTAGGCCGTGTGCGAATTGGGTTAAAATAACGTTAAATTTTATTTGAAGATTAATTTTTGACACTAGTGAGGTAAATCTGTATACGTAGAAACTTCAAAATTTAGTTTCGGATAAAATTTAATAATAACATAGTCTCGTCTTAATAGTGTTGCTAGGAAAATATATGCTCTGGTATATTTTTGGTTGTCTTACCTCCTACACCTGCTTGCACACTCAACTTCATCACTGGCCTTTCTTATAAGATCGCATTGTATTCTGTATCGAATAATAATAAATATCATTCTTATTATTATTTGCAACACATCAAACTTGACAAGAGTGTGTATGTACTAGGTCGGCGGCGTAACATCGCCACATTTAAGGCCGTGTGTGAATTGGATTAAATTTAATCCCAAAATTAAATTTTGACACTATTGAGGTGAATATAAGACGTCAAAATTTAATGTGGTCCGGGGGCACATTAAATTTCTATTCAAAGATTAAAGGCTCTCCCAAACCAACGCGATTAATCGCCGTGATAATAGAAAACAATAACAACAACGTGTTGTTTTGTTTGACAACCACGTGTTGTTGTTATTGTTTTCTATTGTCGTGGCGATTAATCGCGTAAAATTTTGACGTTTCCCAGTTTGTTTTCATTCTTGTGTGTCTTTTTATTTTACAAAAATGTAGTAGCTAAAATGGAAAGCTATTTCTTCTGTTTTATAATGTTTTTTTTTTTATTTATTTTTTTTTATCTTGCATTTCTCTTTTCGAAATATTTACTAATCATGTGTATTATAGAGATTATGGTCCAGAAGTACTTCCAATACAATTAAAAACTGTTTTTCTCGTGGCCTCGTTCGTAATTAAATGCATTGTCGGTTTATGCTTCGATTGATTTTTATTTAAAAAAGTAGTACGACGGTGATTCTTTGTTAATAAATACAATAATTTACATATTTAGATTTTGTCACTTACTAAAAGGAATAACATAATTCACAACGACATTCCTTTGACATATTCTTCCTTCGAGAATCATCAACAACAGCAGTTCAATAAAATGGAAACCGATGGAAGTCGATTGCCTCCCCAGCAAAACCCCTGCTTTATCTCCAAAAATTTTAATCAATTCTCCCACGAACCACTCGATCCTGGTGGTGGATACTTTTTTTTTTTATGAAAACAAACCCTTCTTGCTCCGCATTACGGCTAGTTCGAATGTTTGCCACCGAAATCTTTCCAAATGTCTGCATCATCACTTCGAGGAATGTATTAAACATTGATATGCGATCTCGAATGCTTTGTAGTTGATTCAGAGTAATGGGATTTTGTGCTCCCCAACTATCAGTGGCAGAGACCAGTGGGCAGGTTTCAAGCATAAGAGACAAGAGAAATTTTACGTACCTACCTGTGAAGCATATGCATATATGAGATGCTAGCAAAACAGGTCTCGGGCGAGCGAATCGACACAGGTCGACAAAAAACTGAAGATATAAGTCCTGTCTAACAACAAACATTTTATTGCTCATCCGTCTAGTGCAGCATAACCTTAATTTTGTTGAGTTAACACAGGACTTAAATGAGATATTAAAAAAAAATCTCATTTAATTCAATTCACACAGCAAAAAGACGAAATTGTACTCACCTTTTAAGCACATGTAGTCAAAAACCTATGGAGGACTCCGCGCACGGATCCAAATACGGATCCGCAAAACTGCGTTTGTCGGCTCAAATTAGTATGGAAATTAGAATCACTATTGACCCACTTGCGCATGCATTGTGAGAGTGAGAGTTTACCATACTCAGCGAAAACCGAGACCAAAACGTATCCAAAATGAATCGCAAAAAAAAGTAAGTGAAGAAACGTCAAAATTTAATGTGGGATCAAATTTAATCGAAATTTTAAACGAATTCGCACGGCCTAAATGTGCAAATCTTTTTGCAAGCCTATTTTGCAATAAAATAATTCCCCCAGCTTAAGATTGTTTTGTCTGACGGGATTTATATCATCAGATATTTTTTTACGTACGTGCCTGTTTACATGGGCTTTTTACTGAATGGAGATTTTATTTGCATAAAAAAGTGAAGGGTAGATTCTACTCAAAATATGCTGATACGATAGTTTCAATAAATTAATATTCTCGGATTCAGTATGAGAGACTTTTTAATGTGTGAGTGAGATAGATGGATTTTAAGGGTGTGAAGGGTAGATTGAAGTGAAAGGGTTTTTTTTTTTATAATGTGAGCACGGGGATCATGGCTATGAGTGAAACAAGGCTTCAGTAAGATGATCATGTAAATAGGCACTATAGCAAAAAAAAACAGTAGGCAGCGGGTTGCAAAAAAAGAATTGTAGGTATAGGGAATCAACAGAATGCATTAAAAAATCTGTTTTCATTTGTCTCAAAAATTTCACAGAGCAAAGTTATGAATTTAAAACAATCAAAAGAATTGATTCATTGTTAATTTTGCTTAAATTTACAAGAAAAAGACCAAAGCTTCCTTTTGGTACCTACAATTAATTAATTACATTCGAAAAACTAAAAAACAAAAATTAAATTGAATCAAACCCACAAATGTCAAAGGGAAAATTGCTTCTTCATAGAATAAGAATAATAATCATAGCTTTCTATGAGTAAAGCAATATGTGGCAAGAAATTTTTTATAGAATACTATAAGTAGCCTCCATGAGAAATTTTCATATCATGTAATAGAGTATTCTATGAAATCTTTTACGTGGAGCCACCATGTCCATCCATTAGAATCAAAAAAGGGAAAAGCGATGAAAAACTACCTTAGCTCATATACTTAATGTATACTTTTATTACCAACGCTATTTATTTCCATTGGTTGTAGAACCTAAATGAAAACATAAAATACAGAGAAATTTTAGATTCTCTATTATCTGCGAAGAATTTTAGAAATACCATTTTAAGGAAACAGAACTTTTATTTGTCATTTCTCAACGCCCGAAGTTTGAAGCCACATTTCGTTTTGCAATTTTAAAGGTCGCGCTTAATGGCACATGTTATCGTAAAGTCGATCAAAAGCCCATCAAAGCCCGACCGACCGAACGCGTGACTGTGATTTGGCCATAAAGATCATCACAAGGGTAAGATTGTTATTGATGTTAGGGATATTCAAAATGATAAATAATAAGGAATGGAAAGCTTTCTTAATGTCACTCTCCGAGACAACAATTCGTCAGAGTTACTAATAATCAACCTCAACACATTCGGCTGCCGCACATTTTCGCTATGGATATGGGTGCACAGGGTTATCAGTTTGGGGGTTTTCCCCCCAGATTTAGGGGTATTTTTCATCGTCAGGGGGGAATCTGGAGGGACGAGATGTTTGGGTGGAAGTCTGGGGTCTTAAATTAGAATCAAGGAATATCCAATAATTATGCCACAAGTTTTGTACTATATACGACGACGTGTATCTATTTTATACAAATCAACGGTTGATGTTTCCAGTATAGTATTCCGAAACTCTTGGTTTTTCTTAAGGGCTTACACATACATACTAAATCACAAAAGATTAATAAAGGAATGGAAAACAATATTTTGCTGTTATGAAATTTGTATGTTTTCTGTCTCGTTCAATAATAATCGTCAGTCGTCAGCTTAAATCTATGGTGCTTATTTGTAATTTTATATGATGTCGTTGTTCATTGGAATGTATGTCTACATACAATTTTATAAAATGCCAAAAGAGAAAATAATCCAATTATTTCAAAAATACAACTAGGTACTATCTTCTACTCAATTAATTTCTTACAAACATGTATGAGCTGTGAATAAGAAATAAAAATAAAAATTGAAAAAAAAAAACTTAAGGGTTTTTTTTTTGTTAAAATGTGGTAATCTGGGGGATTTTTAAACTTTTTTGGGGGGAGATTTTTTTTTCATCTGGCAACACTGTGGGTGCAGTCCATGCTCAGATCTCTCTAGATCGGGGGGGCAATATCAGCTGATTGTTACTGCCCCGAGATCAACACGGATACAAAAAATTGACATAATATGATTATGTGAGCTCGTCCCCTTTGAACACATATCCCATACATACTTTAATAAACGAACAGCAAAAAGGTATTTACTCTGTTTTTTTTTTAACTACATGGACTTTGATTACATGGATATATTTACTTATTAATGTCTACATGTAGGCTTTTGTATATAAAATCTATAGTATGTAAGATAAATAGAGGCACTTGAATAAGACACTGTTTGCAGTAAATTAGAGTGAGACAAATAAACATTAAACACGGTACGCTACGATCTATGATCTGTGGGCTGCGTTCCTGCTTTTACTAGCAACTTCTCGTAATTGTGCGCCATTGTGTTACCCTGGACTCGATTAGTGTTGTGAAAATTATGTTAGTTATTATCTGGTAATCCGTAATAAAAGCCTTTCGCGAATAGCGTATAGTACATGGCTCAAGAATATGAAAACATTCATATTAGTCCATTGAAAGTTACAGTTACCTGGCATTTTAATATCCCTTTAATTATAATTTTCTTAAAACTTTCTTCTGTTTTAAATTTTAATTTGTTTTCAATTTTACGATAAAAAGTGCCTTACCATTTATTGTACAGAATTCAATTTCATACACAAATGTGCAAAATTATTTTTGTAAGACGCATGGTTCTCAAGATATAGCGAAAGAATTTTAACACCCCATTTTCCAAAATGGCGCCCAAAAGAGGAAGGGGCTTTTAGCCCCGAAAATTTCATTTTACATTAACCCTTATCCCTCCCATAAATCAAAAGCATTTAGTCCTGAACAAAATGCCAGGCTAATGTAACATTTCAATGAGCTAGTATGGATGTTCTAATATTCTTGAGCTTCGACAAATACGCTATTCGTGAAACGTTTTTAGTACCTACGTATTATTAGATAACAACTAACATAACTTTCACAACACTAATCGAGTCCAGGGTAACACAAAGGCGCACAATTACGAGAGATTCCTAGTAAAAGGAGGAACGTAGCCCACAGAACGTAGATCGTAGCGTACCGTGTGTAATGTCGATCTGCCTCACTCTAATTTACTGCAAACAGTGTCTTATTCAAGTGCCTCTGTTTATCTTACATACACCTCGGTAAAACCGATTTTTGAGCACAAAAAACATTATTTACGTATTATTTACGTATCTAAAAGTGATATGAAGTGAACTGGGGTCCTTTTGCAAATAAAAAAGCAATCGTATTTTTTACGAGTAAATAAGTAGCAAGTGTTATACCATTTTGGAATCTTTATGAAACGGGCCATTTTTTTAAATAACCTGCCGAGGGTAGTATGGTACATTTTTTAAAAATATTAAGTGTCAAAGTTAGCTTACAAAATCACCCGGTACCCGCTTGACGTTGAGTTTCGGGACACCCTGTATATATGGCAAGTTTGCCAAATAAATATGGCTCAAAAATGTCATATAAGTGTGATAGTCATATTTATATGACAAAATATAGATGCCTCCATATATATGACACTCATGAATTATTTTGAGTTTAAAAAAAATATTTGATTTTAATGAAACGTGATTGGTCAAAGAAATCATATTTTTTTAAATATTTTATTTTTCGTAGCTAGTGTGTCATATTTGTAAACAAAAATTGACATAAAAAGCTTGTGATCATGTATATGGCATACTTATATTGCATAGTCTAATACTACTTGTCATATATACAAATTTTGTGCCATATTTTATATGACTAGCATTGGTCATATATATATGACAATGTAATATCACCTTAAGAGCTAAAATTGAAAAATTATTAAAAATCAACATAATTAGAAATAAATTTATTAAAAAAATCTTCTTAAATTGTTTTGAGAGCTAAAAAACCATCTGATTTCTTTAACTAATCTTGTATATGTGGCTATTGTAAGGAGCAATCATGACTAAATGCAGCAGCAGATATTGAATCATTGTCAGATCTGAATTAAGAATACATGCCATTAGAGCAACCAGAAGGAGACGAACAAATGCCCGACGAAGATGATGAAGAAGACTTTTTGCAATTTGAAGCTGAAAAAGATTAAAACATATGAACATACACTTGCGAATTCACATAAATGAACTGATACAAAATTCATCATAACTTAAAACAAAAACGATCGTGGATTAGGCCTATTCGGGATACCACATAAAAAAAGCACCTTGTACTCAACCTCAAAGGTGGTGTGGAAAAGGGTACATTTTGAATGTGACAATAAAACCATTAACTCTACCGATTGAATTATTTCGAAAACCGTTATTTTAATGAAGAAAAGTGTTTTAATCTTTTTTGTAGGAAATTTTCTAAGCTACAAATTTGTCACCAACATTTTTTCTGTGCAAGGTACCGTTAAGGAGAAATTGCGGAAAAAACATTTTGGGGGGCCTTTAACACCTCCTAAAATTGTTAGCGGCACTCCTATCAATGGGAACTTTCTGCAGTTTCTTAAGAACAGCATAAGTAGGCTGAATACCAAAATCCAGCTTTCCGGCGATTTTTCCGAGTCAAAAATGTCCTTAATGACCTCGCGATACTAAAGTAGACTTGGGTATTTGCAATTTTCTCAAAAACTAGAAGACATTTAAGCATCTAGTTTTTAGTGTTTGATTAGAAATTATTATTATTATTATTATTATTATTATTATTATTATTATTATTATTATTATTATTATTATTATTATTATTATTATTTATTAATCTTACATAAATGTACAGAGTAATAGCTTAAGAACTACAGCGTTAGCTAACGAGGCTTTCTGCTGAGATTTAAACAATGTGTATTAATAAATATTGTAGTATAATAAATAAGCCGTGGGGCGGTCGTGGGTGCTCAAAACAAGATCATCTAAGCTCCGGTTTTGAGCACTCACGACCGCCCCAATGGTCAAATACATTAATTTACTTAAATTTTATTATCTAGTTCCAGATTTTGTAAAATTTTGTATAAATTTTTTATATTATGTTCGGAAGGAACTGAAAGAATGTTTAAAAGATTAGTATTATTACATAGTCTTAAACAAAGATTGTTAATTTTGCTGCATTGGGAAGTTATGTGTTTAGATGAAAGAGTTGCGTTTGTTAGGCAGAGATGACAGGTCGGAGGGGGTTCTTTATTGAATAAGTAACTGTGGGTCAGTCTTGTGTGTCCGAGTCTGAGTCGAAGGAAGCATCTATTCATTACGGTTGTTGTGTTTATCGGATAATATATAGGCATTGCATTAGGATTAATGGTGGTATAGTGATGAATGTACTCGTTCCATTCTTCAGCTTTTTTTTGTTCCCAATGGGTTTTAATTAATTTGGCTAAGTCCTTTTTGCTGGGGCGATAAAGGTTTGTTTCGGCGTCGGAGTCAGTTGCAATTGATTTAGCATTAAGGTCCGCTAATTCATTACCTGCTATACCAATGTGTGCTGGGACCCATATAATTTTTATTTTAGATCCTAGGGATATTATGTTGTCTCGTATTTGGTTGATGACAGGAATGTGGTGTTTTATATTGTTAATGGCACACAGAACAGAGAGACTGTCAGTGCAGATAACGGTCTTATGTTTCTTTTTAATTGCGATTTGTGTTGCCTTAAGAATCGCCATGGCTTCTACTGAAAAGATGGAAAAATAGATTGGGAGCCTTTCTGCAGATTCAAGTTCGCCGTTTTTGTTGACAATTGCCATGCCTGTTCCCATATCATTTTTAGAGCCGTCGGTGTATAAAACATTCCAGATGTTGGTGGGGAAGGTATTCATTAGCTCTTGGAAAAGTTGCCTGAATATTTCCTTGGGAGTTTCGTTTTTATTGTGCTTAGATAAGCTGATATTGATAGCGTCTTTCGGGAGTAACCAAGTAGGGTATTTTTCGATGGCCAAACTCTTCACAATTGGTGAAATTCCAAAATTTTTGGCAAAATCCAGTGCCTTGTATAAGGTAGAGGGTTGTTTTGGGATTTTTTTCCGTTTTAAAATTTTTGATGCATCTGCGAGAATTGGAGAATAGTATGATTCGCAGATTTTAGGGATGAGTCGCGACGTCAAAATTTGTATTCGGTCGTCAATAGTTGAGAAACCCCCTTCAGCCAGCATGTTTTTTATTGAAGTTGTCCTAAAAGCCTTTAGAGATGTTCTTATCGCTGCATGGTATGAAGAATTAAGTATTTTGATGTTTGATCTCGCACTCTTTCCGTAAATTGCTAGTCCATAATCAATCTTGGACAAAAGAATTGTTTTAGTTATTTGGATTAGTGTGTTAATATGAACAAAACTGTTTTTTGAAGATAAATATCTTATAATATTGAGTCTAGAAACTAGATTCTTTTTTAATTCTAAACAATGATTTTTAAAGCTAAATTTACAATCAAAAATTACTCCAAGAATACTTAAATTGTTAACATTTGGTATGTTTAAATTACTTAAGCCTACATCGAAACCGGAGCAATTTAATTTTCTACATATATGCAGATGCTTATTTTTGTTAGGCGATATCAGTGCACCCGACTGGGCACACCAGTTACAAATAGCATTGATTACGTCATTAAATAAATCGACACATCGGTTTGTATCATGACATTTAGACATTATTAGTCTTATTAATTAGATTTTTGGATGTTTAAACTATGTCTAAGTATTTTGAAACAGTCGGAAATATGCTTTTTTAATAAAAACAAATATTGCATGTCTCTTATTTTAGACAATAGATTACGTTGTCTAAAGCAAGCTAAAAAGATAGATTACCTTAGCAAAAATTAGAAAGGTTTTTTAAAAACTTGGACGGCTGTCTAAAGTTAGACAATGATTATTAATCAGACCATATATATAAATCATCTGCATATAGAGAATGATCTATGCTTTTGAAATTAGTAATTATTTCACTTAACTCGGTATAGGCTATGATAAAAAGGACTACCGAAAGGGGAGATCCTTGTGGTATGCAATTTTTTAAATTGTGGATATTTGAAAGGTAGTTGTTAACTTTGGATCTAAATTTTCTATTAGTTAAAAATGCTTTTATAAAATTATACATTCGTGGTCCAATTTTCCATTTGGATAATGTGTTTAATATAACGTGAATGCTTATACAATCAAAAGCTTTCTCAAAGTCGATCGATATTAATGAGACATGGTTTTTGGATGAAAGGGCTGAAGAGATAAACTCATCAACGTGGAGTAGAGTGTCGATGGTACCACGTCCATATTTGAAGGCAACTTGGTTTGAATGTATGAGTTGGTTCCTTTCCATGTACCATAACAACCTTTTTGAAATAATTTTTTCCAGGACTTTGCTGGTGCAGGGTAGCAAAGAGATGAGTCTGTACCCGTTGGTATCGGTTAATTCTTTTTGTGGTTTTGGGATAGGAACAGTAGTAGCAGTTTTCCATGTCTGAGGTATAATACCCTGTTCAAGGACTTGATTCAAGTAGCCGTGGCGTGATGGTTAGTGCGATGGACTGTCATGCCGGGGGTCTAAGGTTCGATCCCCAGCCTCGCCACCTATTTATTTAAAAGAAAAAAAAACGGCTACTGCCTCTTGCGAGGAATTGACAAATCCTCCAAGAGTATCTCCTGTCACAGAAAAGTGCCGCTCGTTAGCCGTTCGGATTCGGCAATAAACTGTAGGTCCCCTCCATTCCTGCAGACACGCACACAGGAATGGTTGAGAGTTGTAAGTCACTAGGCCCTAGTTCTTCAAGAGCTGTTGTGCCATCAAATTTATTTTTTTTTATTTATTTATTCAAGGACTTGATTAAATAATGCCATGATTCGTTTTTTTATTTCAATGGGTGCATTCTTAAGCATAGGGTACGAGATCCTGTCGTAACCTGGTGTTTTTCCTTTGACCGATCTCAGAGAACTATCGAATTCTAGATCGTTGATGGGCATATCAATAAATTTAGCTGATGTAGATAACTCATACGCTATGTGTTCTTTATTTAATGCTAATTTTTTAGCATTAGTGTCCCTAGAGTAGGTTGACCAGCATTTGGCAATTTTAAAAGATTCAGTTAGCGGTTCGGAGTCGGTTATAATGACTTTGATCGACGTAGGAATATAATTCCCTGTAAGAGTTTTAATATCGGACCATATCTTTTTAATTGACGTATTTGGGTTTAAAGTGGAGATCAAATTTTGGAAGCTTTCTCTTTTTGATTCTTTAGCTTTTCTACGAAATAGTGCGTTAGCTTTTTTATAATTTATCAAATTAACATTGTTGGGATATTTTAGGAATTTTGTCCATAATTTTTGTTTGTCTTTACGTAAGATCGCGAGTTCAGCATTCCACCATGGTACAATTGTTTTTATGGGTTTGTGTTTGGATTGTGGAATGGATATATTTGCGGCAAACCGAAAACCTTTACTAAGTGTTGCTGCCTCCTTATTAACATTTTGAGAAGGGGGATGATTATTAAAAAACTCAAGGGCTTTTGTTTGGAAGAGGTTCCAATCTGCGCGATCAGTTTGAAATTAAGGGGTTGGTGCGGGGTGGTTATTTTGAGGTCCAAGGCAGATACTCGTTATGATTGGGAAGTGATCACTTCCATAAAGTGATTCCTTTTCTGTTCCAACTTGAGAGTGGTAACAACTGAGGAGAAATAAGGGTTAAATCAACGTGAGTTAAGGTGCCGTGAGTTGAGAAGTGAGTTGGGCTACCATCGTTTAAGATGCAAAAGTCGGTGTTGGCCAAAAAAATTTCAACTATTTTTCCTCTTGTGTTCACCGCTGGAGAGCCCCAAAGAGGACTCCAGGAGTTAAAGTCACCTGTCAATATAACTGGTGAAGTTAGTGCTCCTGCTAAATTTTCCAGATCGTTTGCAGAGAAATTTTGCGATGGATGGATGTATAGAGATACGACAGTAATTTTCATATGGAGTTGAATTTCAACCGCTATTGAGTAGATATTGGAATTTATTTGATGCATTTTATGAGGCAGGGATTTGTGGATTAGAAGGCATGTACCTTGCTTTGCGGTTATGTTAGTGGTAAAGTTATGAAAATATGCTTTGTATTGTTATGGAGTTTTGACTGTATTATTGCTGAGGAGGTGGGTTTCTTGGAGCGAAATAACATGGGGGTTATTTTCTTTTACCAAGATTTCAAGCTCGTGGTAATTGTTTAAGTATCCATTAAGGTTCCATTGTAGAATCTTAAGGATGAAGCTTGCGGATTTGGTAGACTTTTGTGCAGTATAATTTAAACTATACTGCGAAAAATCAGAAGATGATGGGATTGTTGGCTGATTGGCTTGACTCTGTCGCCCAGAGGTCGAATCACTCAAGCTCAATGGGGAGCTTGAGTGCCTCGACCTCTGAGTGACAGAGTCATTATTCGGATTTCCGATTTTATGATTAGATTTCGTCATCATCATTTTCTGAGATTTTATCATATTGTGCGTTAGTGTTATCTATTGACATTGGTGTACATATAGATGTTGAGAGAGGATTATTTGGTTTTGTTTGAAGAATTGAAGCAGTGTTTGATTGAGTGTTTAAGTTAGGAGAGGTATGGGGTGAAGTTAAGAATGAGTTGGTTGAGAGATTTTTATTTGTTTTTATTTGATGATTAGGAGTAGTGTTTGTTTTTGTGTTTGTGTGTCTGTGTTAGGAAGAGTGTGTTGAGAAATTAATGTTGAGATTGTGGGGTTATTGGACAAGTATGATGTGGTTGCAGGAAGAGAATTGGTGTCTTCGATCGTTGGAGAACGATTTACTATTGTTGTTGTTTTTTTAAGATGATCGTTTGAGAGAGCTTTAATTTTAAAAGAATTGGGGATAAATGCTGATTGATTATGATTTACTGAGTGAGGTGATGAAGTGGGACTAGCTGATTTTGTCTGTAATGTTTTAGGTGTTTGAGGAGAGGTAATGGGAGGTAATGTTTGGGTTGGATTATTGGTATTATTTTCGGGTTCTATCGGGTCATTATTTTCAACTGAAATATTTGGAGTTGAAAGTGTTGCATTTCTAGCAACAGATGAGTAAGAGGATAGAGAAAGTGATGGAATTGGGTTTTGCTCACTGTAAATTTTTTTCGCTTCTGCCATGCTACATATTTTTATTGTTTTAATTTTAAGTGTTTCTTTCGCTTGAATGAAACGTTTGCAGAGTGTAGATGAAGCGGGATGTTCTTCTGAACAGTGAGCGCAAGAGATTCGTGTGCAATTAGCTGGAGCATGTGGGGGGAGGTTGCAGGTAGCACAAGATTTGCTTCGTGTACATCTTTTAGCGGTATGTCCGAGAATTTGGCAGTTTTTGCACCGCATTGGGTTGGGGAAATATTCTTGGACTACCAACCTACATTAATAGAAGTGGGAGGGCGGAAGAGATCGAAGGTGAAAAGGACGAGGCCGGTTGGGCGTTGTACGTCATTATCGGATTTTTTAAATTTGAAAACGTCTATGACTCCTAGGTCTTTCATTTCTTCAAGAATTTCTTTTTCCTCAACATTTATTAAACAAGGCGCGTACACGGTGCCTTTAGAGGAGTTTAACTGATTATGCAGCGATACTGTAATTGGGCAAAGATTTGAGAGACTTTTCTTTGCCAAAAATATATTGGCTATTTGTTGTGATTTGACGAGAATTAATATGTTCCCATCGCGGAGTTGGGTAATGTAATCATAAGATGTACTTATTCCATCTATTGCTTTTTTAAGCAAGAAAACACTAAAAGAAGTGAGCTTTTTGTCGGGGTCTGTAGGAGAAATAATTATAAATTTCGGATTTTTTGAGTTCAGGTGAGAAGGAAGATCTAGATTACTATCTAAAGGTGAGTATGAGTTTTTTTTCTTTTTTCTTTTTGGTGGCTGATCGGGATAATTATTAAAATCATCAAACCGATTACCTGTAAGAACAGTTGGCCCAGAGGCCATGTTTAAATACTTAACCTCTTAATAGATTAGTTTATCACACACTTTTGGCGCACGAATTAGAAAAATATGAATAGGGGAAATGCACGCGGGGGCGTGAGAGCGAACAAAAAACACCAACTTTGAAAGAGCAGAGAGAAAAACGATCGAAACGATGTTATCGGCTCGGAAGATAGTCGGTGACTGTCATGTGATTACAAATTAATAGGAACATTGAATATTAAAAACAAAAATAATACTTAATAACGTAAAATTAAAAAAAAAAAATTGTTTTTACACAATTTTTTCATTATTTTTTACAAAATTTTGAGTTTGAAAATAGTTTTTTCAAAAAATATCATGTACCTAATTTAAATTAAAAAAAATATAAAGGAACAGATTTCCAGCTTTAAAAAAAAGTATAATGTGACATTGTAAGTGTTGCCGTTGTCTTTTAATGATCTCATACCCCCCCCCCCCCCCCTAAAATTGTTAGCGGCGCCCCTATCGATGGGGACTTTTTAAAGTTTCCTAATAAGACCTTCGGAAGGCTGTATGCCAAAATCCAGTCAGAAATCAAATGTCTAATATGACTCGACTATTGTGAAATTAAAAAAAAAGGTTTTGTTTTTAACAACCAAACGTGGTTAAACTTATCTACTTTCTAAAACTTTTTAAAAAACGTGGCAAAAATATGACAATAAGTGAAAAACAGGAACACATATTAAAAACTGTTTTTTTTTTTTTTTTTTTACTTTTCGCACACAAATGATAATATCGCATATTTAATTTTCACTCTTCCCTTCGTTTTTCTAAAAATAATTTAATCATTAATATTCTTAAACCTTTAGCTGTCGCTGTAAGAAATAAGCAAGCAGAAAATTAAATTTATGTAATGCCAATATTAAAGCCACTGATCCTGGAAATCCCGGGATTTTCGGAATCGAAAAATGGGATTACATTCTCTAGGTACACCCCATTGATGCAGCTGCTTAATAACTGGCGCTAGAAAACTTTGGAAAAGTATACTTTCATTTATGGGAAAAAAATTGTCTTGACAAGTGTTATTTAACAAAATCTGAAATTTGGCATCCAAATGTTGATGAGGTAGAAGAGTTGATAGATCATGTACCTATACAGGGTGATCGGTATAAGATGCACCAAACTGCTGGAGCGAGTAGGTTGGGTTGAGACAAGCAAAAAAAACGCATGGGAGGGGGGGCCTATTTCCCCCCGTTTAGGCAGGAGGGCCAATTTTCTAAAAAAATTGACTTAAAACAAAAAAAAAAAATTTTAAAACAACGCAACGGTACAATTTAAAATGCCATGCTGTACTTTTTTAGAAAGCCAAGTATCTCTTCTTTGATTTTCATTTTAAATTCAGTTGTGTTAGTGAATAGTTTATGAAAAATTAATTTCCAAACTCGAAATTTTGAAAAAAAAAAAAATTATAAAAAAGTTTTAAACTAATTTTTTTCAAAATTTTATATAATTAAGTATAATTTTTGTTTTCAAAATTTAATGCTCTTATTAATTTTCAATAAAAAACTGAAAACCAGATGTTAAAATGTATCTTAGTTTTTGAGAAATAAAAAAAAAAAGTACTTTTTTCCAAGAAAAACACTTTTTTTGGTTTTCCCAAGTTCGATCTGTTTTTATTGCATACCATCTAGTTTTGAGCAAATAATGAAAAAAAAAAAATAAACTGGATTAATTAGATTTCACCTTTTTTATTGAGGAATGTGTTCAATTTAACAAAATTGACCTGCATATCTACCTGTTAGCCAAATAAAAAGGATAACCTCTATAACAAATAGAAAAAAAAACAATATGTTCTACCTAACCACAAATAAATATGGAAGGACATTCTGTTTGAAACTTATTTCTAAATTGCGTATCAAATCGTCAATACAAAATGATGGCAAGTTACTCTCGGGAAGAATTGACATTATTGCTACGGTTCAGCAGATGGTTCCAGTCGGGAAGCCCAGAGATTGTACGCTGAAAGGTTCCCCAATAGGAGATGTCCCCACTATTCACTTTTTCTAAGCCTTCACAACTGTCTTCGGGAACATGGAGTGTTGGAGACTCGAAGGAGAGAAAGGTCATCTGGTGGATCAACAGAAATAGAGGAACGGATTTTGGATTTGATACGACGTAATCCCAACCTTAGCACCAGAAGGATAGAAACTATGCTTGGATTGCCCCAAAACAGGGTTTGGACAGTGATTCATACCGAAAGTCTTCACCCATATAACTTTACCCCAGTGCAAGAGTTGACATCAAATGATAAAATTTTGAGGAATGTATTCTGTAGAACACTATTGCAGAGGAAAGAAACAGTACGTAACTACTTTAAAAGGATAGTTTGGACAGATGAAGCACAGTTTACCAGAGATGGAGTTACCAATTTCCACAACTTGCAATACTGGAATCACAACAATCCACATGTTAAAAAACAAAATAAATCGCAGCACCGCTTTAGCTGCAATGTGTGGCTTGGCATTGTTGGACGAACGGTAATATTGGACCACGTTTTTTGAATACGGTTTTAAATGGAGATTCCTATCTGTAATTCCTAAGAACCCTTTGGCCAGATTTACTAGAAGATGTACCTTTGGCTATAATAGACAATTTAATATACCAACAAGATGGAGCTCCAGCACACTTTAGCCTGGCTGTGAGAAACTGGCTGAATAATCATTTCAACCACCGATGGATAGGAAGGGGAGGTCCCAGTATGATTCTAGGTTAAAAACAGGCTTTTCCAAATTTTAAACGAGTGAGCATCGTATTATCATTTTACTAAAGTTAAAGTCGCCAAATGCCTATTTTTTTTTTTAAGTATCATACTAAATCCAAGTGTCACTTTGGCAGCTACAATTGCAAAAATGGGTTGAAATGCCACTGTTTTAGGCGTGTTCAGCTAGAAAAATAGGTTTAGTATGATACTAGTTAGGAAACGTTTAAAACTAAGAATATTTTAGTAAAGAGTTTTAAAGTTAGAAAGTTGTTAAGTAGTATCATGCTAATACCTTAACATTAGGCTGTTTAAAATTTTGCGCCACTAATTTTTATTAGAATAGGCTTTAATATAACTAGTTAATAAAGTTATTTTTTGTAGTACTTGCTAATGAAACTAATGGTGTTTATGCGAAGATAGAACAAACAAAAAAGTTTTTTTCTTGGAAAAAAGTACTTTTTATTTTTTTTTTAATTTCTCAAAAACTAAGATTCATTTTAACATCCGATTTTAAGTTTTTTATTGTAAATTACTAACAGCATTAAATTTTGAAAACAAACATTATACTTAATTACATAAAATTTTGAAAAAAATTACTTTGAAACTTTTTTTTTTTCAAAATTTCGAGTTTGAAAATTAATTTTTCAGAAACTATTCACTAGCACAACTTAATTTAAAATGAAAATCAAAGAACAGATTTCTGGCTTTCCAGAAAGGTATAGCATGTCATTTAAAATTGTACCGTTGTTGTTTTTAAATATTTTTTTTCTGTTTTAAGTCATTTTTTTAGAAAATTGCCCCTCCTGCCTGAACGGGGGGAAATAGACCCCCCCTCCCTTACAATTTTTTCTTTTCTTAACCCAACCTACTCGCTCCAGCAGTTTGGTGCATCTTATACCCGATCACCCTGTATACTGTTTGCTTACCTGTATCATCGATGTCACTTTCGTTATCAATTTCTGTTTGAGATTCGCTTAGTCGAGCCAAATCTTCTTGCGTGTGTGTTAATAAAGGATTGTTAGTTGGCAATGAAGGCATTGACGTTGTATCACACTGTAAAGATCCATCTTCGGCGTCTCGTAACGTTGAAAGAACAGCTTGATGAAATTCTAGCAAGTCATCACCTTAAGGAATTATTCATTTAGATATATGTATTACGATAGCTATAGCATAAAGTTTTACCAACTAAACGTTGAACAAATGAAGCTGGAACCAAGCCTCTTCTGCCATCAAGAAGCTCGGCATCTAAATAACCACCTTGAGGTTCACCACCTGACCATACTAGTAAATAATCTCCACCACTAAGAGAAAGTTCACCTTCGGCCTCCCTGCAATTTTTGAATAAATAGAACTAAATACATGATCAATTTTGTATTCAACTTACTCTGGAGGGTCATAAGGAAATCTGGCAATAAAGACACAACATCTTCCCTTTCCAGGTATATCCAACATATCTACTTGAGGTTCAGATGAACCATTTAAAATACTTCCTCGAGCTAAATATATAAAATTTGATTTAATAATAATTAATAATTATGTTCTTGTATTACATACTTTCGATGTCTATTGTTGATCCTAATCCTAATCCTATACCCCGCTGGGAATTCATCATGTTTGGATTCAAGTTATCAATGTATTCATCAAATCCCCAGGTACTTGGTGGTGGTATCGGTGAACAAGGTGAACTTCGGTTGCCATAACGCATTAAGGAGAAGTCAACGTCATCTAGCATTTTAGGTTTTGAATTTCGAATTGTGCCTGTGTAATGGAGTGAAGTTACTCCTGAATCAATGAACGGTGGGGAGTATGTGTTCTGTAAACCGGGTATTACTCCGGTAATACCGTACATGGATGACACAGCAGTTGCCCCTGTCGAACTTAGTCCATTTCCCAAAATCGCACTGGTGTCTATCATACTATTGATATTCGGATGCGTATAAGAAGATGCAACTGAAATACCACTTAAACCTAAACTGTAACTACTTGATGAGGCTGGATGTGAACTGTGAAGTGACAGCGTAGGCATTGTTGTGCTTTGCAAATTGTATAGTTGTATTGTTCCACCCTTTTTTTTTAACAAAGAAGAAAACAAAAACAAATTTAATGAAGAGTATGTTGTCTGCAACAAATAATGGGATAAATGATAAATTAGTTGGGGAGATTACGATAATTTATGCGGTTAAAAATAATAATGAATTTTTGTAGAAAACTTTGAAATGGTAATTTTTATTCACTGGTTAGATTAGGAAGGTACCTATTTAAATTTTTTTTATTTTACGGAAACAAATTTTTCACCTAGGTAATCTTTTAAAAGCCCGCCAAAAATCCGCAAAATCTCGCATCCTCAAATCTCTGCCTCTGTTAGGTTCGTCAATATTTATACCATTATAAAAAATACATATGTACCTACATGGCTTAAAGTTGCACGTTTAAAATTTTCATACGTGAAAATGAAATGCATTATAAAAAATTCGCATTACCTATGTACAACTGTATACGACTGCAACAAATTTATATAAGAATGAAATAAGTACTGTTATGTATGTGTATGCGTATGTGTATGCCGCCAGGTATTGAGCGACTTACTTTACTGCAGTTGATTCGCGACCATCATACTATCCATACCACGTCTGTTGGAATACTCAATCGCAGCACATTCGATTACTATCAATCAATATTCATACATCATACCTTCTATGTATTTTGTAATTCTATATTAAATATATTATATAAACATAACTTGTGCATATTTAATACTGGCGACGAGACTATTTAAATTATATGTGCACGAGTTTCCTTTCACAGTAGTTAAAAAACTACAACAGGCCACTTGCATACGGTACGCGTTCCGTTACATTGAACTGCAACAGAAGGCGCCGTTGTTTTGTTTTTTGCTTTTGTTTAAGAGCACATGGAAGACAAAGTTAAAATCGTCGAGCAGAAAGAAGGAACAAACCAAAAATTTAAAACAAACACAGAAATTGTTAATCAGAAACCACAAGTCATCATGGCTGGAGTCGGTAGCCTGGAACCTTTTGATCTGGGTCAACCAAACAAATGGATTACATATGTGGAACGTTTCAAACTATTCCTGTTGGCCAATGATGTCAAAGATGATGGGCGTAAAAAAGCGGCTTTTCTCACGTTAGCTGGCGCTCCGCTTTACGATCTATTGACATCATTGGCATCTCCAAAACAGGTAAGCGAATTGAATTTAGAGGAAATTTATAAACTGCTAACCGATCATTTATCTCCACACCCTTCGGAAATTGCGGCGTTCTATCATTTCCATAAACGTGACCAACATCTGGATGAGTCCGTCAGCAACTATATGGCAGCTCTTCGAACATTGGCAGTTAACTGTAATTTTGGTACAACGCTGGACCGCATGTTACGTGATAGATTTGTGTGCGGCATGAAAGATGAGAATTTGCAAAAAAGTTTCTTAGCGGAGACCGAGCTAACGGTCAAACACGTCATGGAACGCGCCACGGCAAGTGAAGCTGCAGCGATCAACGCTTTGGCTATGAGGCAGACCAACAAGGCTCATAAAGAAGAACCGTATGACAGCGAATCTATTCATGAAGTCAGAGCGATTCCCCGTTCACGACAGCGCAATTTCGGCAGCAGCCACGGAGCGTGTGCTGGGTGCGGAGGCCAGCATTGTCGAAAACATTGTCCACACCGTGAAACAATTTGCCATTCTTGCGGCGTAAGGGGTCACCTACAGCGCGTGTGTCGTAGCACTCGAGTAATGAAGTCATCAACCCCTACACCAAGCACCGCATCTACATCAATGCGTCAAGGTACATCACAACACAAATCGTCTCGTGAAGAATCTTCTATCAACCAAGTACTACCTTTGGTCAACCAAAAAAAAAATCTATTACCGTTGTCATAAACGGCCGCACATGCACGTTTGTAGTGGATTCAGGGTCGCCTGTTACCATTATGAAGGAAGCTACGTTCAATAATATCTGGCCTGAAGGAATTCCAGATCTTTCCAAATGTGAGCTCGATCTAAACGACTTCCAGTGCAATCCTATTCCAGTGAAGGGGGTTACTGATGTTTAAATTCAGTACAACCGCTGTAAAATTGACAACCTGCCATTAATCATCGTGTCTGGCGGTGGTTCAAATTTGGTTGGATGCAACTGGTTTGATGCACTGGGCATACGCATCGAAGGCGTCTACGGTATCAATACTGGAATCAGCATCGATTCAATAATTACAAAGTACAAACATTTGTTCTCACAGGAACTTGGGCGTCATACAGGACCGCCAGTGGCCTTACACGTCGACAACACCATGCCACCAGTGAGGCTACCACCGCGGCGTATACCTTTTGCAATCAAGGGTCTATACGAAGAAGAAATCAATCGCCTATGCAGTCAAGGCATTCTAGAGCCCGTAGAATACTCCGAATGGGCTACTCCCATAGTGCCTGTCGTGAAGAAGGATGGCTCTATCCGAATATGTGGGGACTACAAGTCAACTTTGAATCGTGCAATTAAACCACACTGCCATCAAATTCCTGCCGTTAACACACTTCTAGCGTCCATCGAAGGTGGATTAATTTTTGCCAAAATTGATTTGGCACAAGCATACCAGCAATTGGTGGTCGATGAACGCTCAGCGTTACTACAAACGATAGCCACGCACAAGGGTGCGTTCAAGGTGACTAGACTCCAATTCGGTATCTCCTCAGCACCTGGCATATTTCAAAGCTGCATTGAAAATATACTACAAAACATTCAAGGAGTCCTACCGTATTTTGACGACGTCATTGTTATGGGTAAGTCAGAAGAGGAGCTGGCGAAGAGGTTAAACGAGGTGTTGTCCCGTTTCGACAAGGCCGGACTCCGGTTACGAAGAGACAAATGTCAATTTGGTGTACCATCAGTGGAGTTTTTGGGTTTCAAAATTGACGCCCTCGGTATACGACCGTCAGCTGATAAAGTAAATGCGATCCGCAATGCACCAGCACCGAAGGACAAAAAACAATTACAGGCATTTCTGGGCCTACTTAACTTCTATCATGCATTTTTGCCACACAAAGCAACTGTAGCAGAACCGTTACACCGTTTATTGGATAAAAATGCACGTTGGACATGGAAACAACAACACGAAGAGGCTTTCATGAAACTAAAGAAGATGATTGCATCGGACGATGTGCTAATTCATTATGATGAGAAGCTGCCCTTTGTTCTAACATGTGACGCATCACCCTATGGAATCGGAGCAGTCCTCAGTCACAAGTTAACCGATGGCTCTGAAAAACCCATTGCATTTTACTCAAAAACTCTTTCCAAGTCCGAACGGAGCTACGCGCAAATCGACAGGGAAGCGGTGGCTCTCGTCTCAGGGGTTAAAAAATTTCACAATTATTTATATGGACGCTCCTTCACCCTCGTGACAGATCATCGCCCACTATTGGGGATCTTTACCACAACGAAATCAGTTCCCAACGTAATATCTTTCCAAATGCTTCGACGCTCGATATTTCTTAATGCCTACAACTTCAATCTGATTCATCGTGCTGGAACAAAGATAAGTAATGCAGATTTCCTGAGTCGCTGTCCAATATCGACCGAAACGAAGTCGTCGGCCGAAGAAGTCCTCATGGTCGAATTAGCAGCAGCACCAGTCGTGAACGCACAGCTATTAGCGTCTCAAACCTTGAAGAATCCACAGCTTTCCAAAGTATTAAAATGGGTCCTAAGGGGGTGGCCCGACACCAAAATCGACCGTTCAAGCGACTTGTACCCATATTATTCCCGAAGAGATGAACTTTCTGCAAATAGGGGAGTCTTAGTTTGGGGAAACCGTGCTGTCATTCCTCCTCCAGCTAGAGAAACAATCTTGAATGCCCTGCATGCGTCACACCCCGGTATTGTAAAAATGAAGGCATTAGCGCGCAGCTACGTTTGGTGGCCTAACATCGACGCCGAAATCGAACCCGTCGTGAGGAGATGCGCACCATGTCAGCAGAATCGGAAAGAGCAAAGCCAGGGAGCAGTACACCATTGGGAATCAGCTAAACGTCCATGGTCACGCCTACATGTCGACTTTGCCGGGCCATTCCAAGGCAAAACTTTTTTTTTGGTTGTCGACTCTTATTCAAAATGGCTCGAGGTCTCCGTGGTAAGTTCAACGTCATCAGCTGCCGCCATTAAGTTCCTTCGTCAGCTCTTCGCCACACATGGGCTTCCTGACGAACTGGTGTCTGACAATGGGACAGCATTTACATCGGAGGAATTCAAGGTATTCTTGGATAACAATTTAATACGACACATTCGATCTGCTCCTTTCCATCCGGCTACGAACGGTCAAGCGGAGCGCATGGTACAAAGTACGAAGAATTATCTGAAGAAGTTGGGCAGCAACGCAAGTATCGATCTGAGTATAGCAAGATATTTGTTCAATCAGCATATCACCCCACATGCAACTACGAATCGTTCGCCAGCAGAGCTCCTTCTCAACCGTGAACTCAGAACATACTTCGACAAAATACAACCACAAGAAATAACTTTTGGTAAGGTCTACGAACCCATTAAATCTAAATGTTTCATTGCAGGTAGCCCAGTTTGGGTTCGAAATTATGCAACTGGGCCCAAATGGATTGAGGGTCTGGTGTCTGACCAAACTGGTCCAATTTCATTCAACATCCGGCTAAATGACTCCCGAGTAGTTAAACGTCACCAAGATCAACTACGAAGTCGTGTGCCTTCGCCACCACCCATTATTTCTGTTGGAGAGGGCCCGTCTGTGGACGAATCGGGAGCCAGCGTACTACCGTCATCTGTGGAAACTGAACCAGATGCTTTACCATCTGTTTCTGCCATTCCATCATTATCAGCTCTGGCAGCTACGACGACACCTCGCAGATCCGGTCGCAAACGACAGCCCCCAGATTTTTATAACCCATCTGGATGTTAAGGAGTGTTATGTATGTGTATGCGTATGTGTATGCCGCCAGGTATTGAGCGACTTACTTTACTGCAGTTGATTCGCGACCATCATACTATCCATACCACGTCTGTTGGAATACTCAATCGCAGCACATTCGATTACTATCAATCAATATTCATACATCATACCTTCTATGTATTTTGTAATTCTATATTAAATATATTATATAAACATAACTTGTGCATATTTAATAAGTACCTACCTTAGTACCTACTTAGGTACTTCATAGTTAATTTTGGGGACTTATTTCATCATGAAATAACCCCCAAATTAAAAAAAAATACAGATTTCTTACATAGAGTAACCATGGAGACATTGAAAATGACTTTATTTTGCTAGATAAACAAAACACATGACTAATCTTTACAATCTTTACAAATTAATTAAAACGCAATAAGCTGTTTCAGACACCATTATAGGTTCTGAAGTTTCTAGGTGTATTTAATGTCACTTTCCATTTGGCAAAAAATAAATCTTGTTAATTTTCTTTAACTAACCCCATCATAATTTTCTATTCAACCAAAATAATCGTTTTTTTTTTTTAATCTGATAATTCAAAACTCATATAATATATGACCATATGTATATGTACATAATAAGTATATATTATATACTTTGGTCAACAACGAAGGAAATTAACAGTTAACAGAAAATTAGCTGTCGTTCTGTTCGTTCACTGAATTAGGAAGTTGTAATAAACTTTTATAAAAAGTTATTTTGTAAGCAATTTCGTTGAAATTGAGGTGATTTGAGATGATTTTGAAATTTCGTCATTTGATGGGAAATTGTGCAATTTTGAAGATGATTTCGGAAAAAATAATCCAAAATTGCGCAATTTTATTCAGTGAGAACATACTTATTAAATTTTTTGAATAAAAAAAAGTTTTCTATCCTCCCAATTCTGTAAATTGACAAAAAAAATGCTCAATAATGAAGAGTGTTCTATAGTGGGCACTGTTTTCACTATCAAAACAATTTTTATATTAAATTTGTAGACATCTACTTTATTTTTGCAGAAAGGTCATTTATGTAAAGTTAATAGTCAACAGAAGAATCAACACCCTTGCCTTACACCAATAACACAACTCATAACTTCTCTACCAGCGGCTCTTAGCTCTTATGACCACAAATTGACTATATAAGATGAGATTTTAAATAAGAAAACTTTTGTTATTTTTTAATGTTTCTCTTTTTATTGTTTAGTTTAGTAGACGTGGTCCATAAAAGTATATCCAACTTTGAAGATTTTAGTATGTAAACTCAGTGAAAAATAAAATAAAATTAAAAATTGTTTAGGAGTTATTTTACAATTTCACAGATCAGAAAGTGATACCTATCCAGAACATAATTCTTACGACAATCGCAATTTAGAAAAAGCGTGCAGCACTATGGCCAGGCGCGCACATGCAACTAAACTGTTTGGTTTCGATCAGGGTTGCGAGTTTGTGAATTAAAAAAATCATTAAGTCATAAGTTAGTAGATGACTTGTGAATTAAAAAAATTTAATTCATAAGTTAGCTAGTGACTTATGAATTAAAAAAAAATAATTCTATAGCTAGTTAGTGACTTATGATTTAAAAAAAGTTTAATTCATAAGTCAGTTGGTGACTTGTGAATTAAAACAATTTAAGTCATAAGCTAGTTGGTGACTTATGAATTAAAAAAAATTTAATTCACTACCTACTAAGTGACTTGTGAATTAAAAAAAATTTAATTCACTTCCTACTAAGTGACTTATGAATTAAAAAAAATTCAATTCACTACCTATTAAGTGACTTATGAATTAAACAAAATTTAAGTCATGAGCAAGTTAGTGACTTATGAATTAAAAAAAATTTAATTCACTACTTACTAAGTGACTTATGAATTAAAAACAAATTAATTCACTACCTATTAAGTGACTTATGAATTTAAAAAAATTTAAGTCATGAGCAAGTTAGTGACTTATGAATTAAAAAAAATTTAATTCACTACTTACTAAGTGACTTATAAATTAAAAAAAATTTAATTCACTACCTACTAATTGACTTATGAATTAAAAAAAATTTAATTCATAAGCTAGTTGGTATATTGGAAATTCTTAAGCTTGTTTTGACTACATAATGTTTTCATTATTAACGAAAGTGGTTTTCAAGCTATTGAAGAATTTTGTGTGAACTTACGTCTATGCAGTCCCTATAACCTAATAGAATAAAAAAGCAATATCGATAAAATATTTGTGTTGAGCAAATGATGGGTTATCATTCTCTCTCTTGGAAGATTTTATGAAAATAATAGAAAAAACTATTTTAACTTACAAACATAAATCATTCACCCATCAATTGTTCAGTGGCTAGTGACCAGTGCGCATTAAATGTATACATTATTGTGAAGTGAAAAAGTTAATATTCAATATTAAAAAGTTTAAAAAATATACATATACGTTTATTAGTAAGTTTTTTATAATCTCTTTACCTTTAGTATTTAAAAACATTAAATTATAACGAAGATTGTTTGAGGAGATCAGATACGAAATCAGGCTTCATAAAACTTAAACTTATACAGGGTGTCCCGAAACTCAACGTCAAGCGACTGCCGGGTGATAGGGCAGGTTGTGCCCGTTCTTTTAAAAGTATGAAAAAATAATCCATCTCGCTTGGTTTAGTAGTTATAGCCATATTAAGAAAAAATGTGAAAATCGATACCCTAGCTGACATTTTTAGATACAGTGGTTACAAATTTGAAAATTTATTATAAAATTTTGTGTTTTCTTTTTTTGTGTAATCCTTAATAACAATGCTAATGATCGCAGTCACAAGAATTAATATTGTCAGTTTCGTAAGAAAAATAAAGTTTGACTGAGTCATTGTTCAAAAAAATTTTGTGAGCTAACTTTGACACTTCATATTTTAAAAAAAAATGTACTACACTACCCTCGGCAAGTTATTTAAGAAAATGGCCCGTTTCATCAAGATTTCAAAATGGGTCAACACTTGCTACTTATTTACTCGTAAAAAATAAGATTGCTTTTTTATTTGAAAAAGGACCTCAGTTCACTTCATATCACTTTTACGTAAATGATGCTTTTTTGTGCTCAAAAATCGGTTTTACCGAGGTGTATGTAAGATAAACAGAGGTAGTGAAGTACATATTTTTAAAAATATGAAGTACCAAAGTTAGCTCACAAAATTTTTTTGAACAATGACTCAGTCAAACTTTATTTTTCTTACGAAACTGACAATATTAATTCTTGGATTTGTGAATGCGATCATTAGCATGGTTATTAAGGATTACACAAAAAAAGAAAACACAGCTAAATTTTCAAATTTGTAACCACTGTATCTAAAAATGTCAGCTAGGGTATCGATTTTCACATTTTTTCTTAATATGGCTATAACTACTAAACCAAGCGAGATGGATTATTTTTTCATACTTTTAAAAGAACGGACACAACCTGCCCTATCACCCGGTACCCGCTTGACGTTGAGTTTCGGGACACCCTGTATAGCCTCTTGCTCGTTTGGGAAAAACCCTTCAAATTTAATAATTTTTTTGAAAATTTACAATGGTTTATGCGATGTACAAAAAACGATTTAATTCTACAAATTTTCTTTATACTTCCTCGAAATCAGAAAAATCAGTAAAAAATATATGTATGTATTGTACATACTTATTCCTTAATTATATTTTTTTAGAATTTATTGAGTGAAACTTGAACACATATTATTAAGATTTGCATTTTTCTAAAATTAACATGTTCATTAAGATATAACTAACTTTCTTCTACATTTTTTCATTTTGACAACTATCGCCGTGAAAACCCAATAACCTACTGAAATATTGTGAAAATATGCTTTAAAAATAATCATTTTTTCGTGTACAATTTTTGACAATTTTTTTAATGTAGAAAATATATAACCATGCTCGATTTGCCGAAGAACAATAAAATTAACGACCAAAATTTTGAAATGAGGGTAATATGTAAAGCTAATTCAAACAAGAAATACAAATAATTTTATTTTAAGTTTATTTTGCTTTTTTTTCCTTTTTTATAAAATATAAAATTTGTAAGTATCTACATGTACATTTGAATTTTTTTGGTTATCACATATTACATGAATTGATTTTTTATATTTTTTTCTGTAAAATTTAGTTTAGTACCTAAAAATAATTTAATATGTATTTTCAATAAAACGGAAAAAAAACATTCCGTTTTCTTAAATAAGTACTTTTAAACTTTTGGTATACCTGCTTAGTAAGTATAATTAGATTTTGAATCTATTTTTAGCTTTCAAATATAGTTTGTAAATCATAAAATTATCATGCTAGCTTATAAATTTTCCAATTCATAATTTTTGTAATCAGAATTCATCCATTAGCTTATGAATTAAATTTTTTTAATTCATAAGTCACTTAGTAGGTAGTGAATTAAATTTTTTTTAATTCATAAGTCACTGACTTGCTCATGACTTAAATTTTTTTAATTCATAAGTCATCTAGTAGATAGAGAATTAATTTTTTTTTAATTCTTAAGTCACTAACTTGCTCTTGACTTAATTTTTTTTTAATTCATAAGTCACTTAGTAGGTAGTCAATTAATATTTTTTTAATTCATAAGTCACTTATTAGGTTGTGAATTAATTTTTTTTAATTCATAAGTCATTTACTTGCCCATGAATTACAATTTTTTAATTCATAAGTCACTAACTTGCTCATGACTTAAATTTTTTTTAATTCATAAGTCACTTAGTAGGAAGTGAATTAAATTTTTTTAATTCATAAGTCACTTAGTAGGAAGTGAATTAAATTTTTTTAATTCACAAGTCACCAACTGACTTATGAATTAAATTTTTTTTAATTCATAAGTCAGTAACTAGCTGCTGAATTACATTTTTTTTAATTCATAAGTCACCCACTAGCTTGTGAATTAAAGCCAAGCTTAAGCTAGAAAGTGACTTAAGCTTTTGCAACCCTGGTTTCGATTTTGAGCACAATGGGCTTATATGGGAGTGCTCGCCGGTTTATGTGCGCGGACTCTCATATAATACTATAGTACTCAAAATCGAAACTAAACTGTTTAGTTGCATGTGCGCGCCTGGCCTATGGCTTCATAAAATTCAATGCCAAATAGAGAAAAAATATAAAATCTTCTAAAAACTCAATAATTCTTCATGTATTTACCTACCTCAAGAACTATTCCATATTCCAAAGAGGTCTCGGAATAAAATATGGAAATAAGATAACTTATTGTCCGACCAGTTTTCCATATAACCAGCCGACACAATAATAAGAACAAAAGAAAAACTAGTCCAACCGGTTTTCCTTCCGACAAATAATAACACAAACAAAACCAACCGGTTTTCCTTCCGACAAATAATAACACAAACAAAACCTAATACCCAACCAACAAAACTCAAGCCGAACAAGAAAGTAAACAGAAATGTTCTGTTTCTGGGTGTTGTATATGAGTATATGACTCTGTGTGTGTACACTTTCTATTTATCTCAGTCTTTTCGCACTTGAATTATGAAAGGGATTCTTTATTCTTTCTTTTCTTAAATTTGAATTTTCGGATCTTCGAATCTGAGTTCGACATTTTTGGGCTTCTTAAATTCGGCAATTACAAATACCGGAATGGATCCTTTTTAAACTTGAAAAATAGTATAGGTTGAACCAAATTAGTTGGCCATTCTATTGCGCAGGTCTCCTCAAATTTCTCTGCTTATCTCTTTAATTTTGAAAAATACACAAAAATCACTGAAAAAAAGATGTACATGCTGGTTTTGTTTTCATTATCGCTGCTGCGAACATACTGAAGCACAGTACACATATTGAAGGTAGTATATTGTGCATCTTCGAAAATTACAGTGACCTGCCTGTCAGAATTTACAAAAACAAAACACAAGTGTTTCCGAATCGCAGTGACCCTCGTCCACAATTTACAAAAACAAAATACAAGGCATGTGCAGAACAGAACAAAAGTGAAAACTCGGAAGATATTACCTTCTATCTGTGTACTCTGTACTGAAGCCGAAAACAGATGTGCAGCTTTTTCCAATGCAGCGAAAATAAATGTACACAGGTTCTTATGTCTGGATTTACATTGTTCAACTTTTCCCATAAGTTTTTTCCAGAAATCGGGTGAAATGTTCATATGGTCCGATTTTTCCAATGAGAATTTCTGTTGTTGCACTCTTCGGTCTTATTGCTTTCCTCTTCATTTTTCATTAAGATTTACTCACACCATCAAATAAACGGCACATGTATACTAAACACACACAAGAAACTGGAAAGGAGGGGAAAGAGAACCAAAATAGGCTGGAAAAATCGTATGAGTTTTCGAGGAACAACCGATTTGTTTCATCCCCCTCACTTCTTACGCCGCTCACCCAGGAACAATCGATCGGAACTGGAAAAGTTGAACAATGTATATGCAGACTATGAGGGCTGACATATTCCAGGCTCTGCATGCAGCCTTCTCTGCACGATATCTCTATTTCTAATTTCGCTGCATGGGAAAAAGCTGCACATTCTGTTTTCGGCTTAAGGAGGGTGAAGGCTTGTTCACAATGCGACGAGAAAACGAGACGTCAGTGTGACGAGCAGCGTTGCCCCCCTACTACAAATGTAGCGTTTTTGCTACATTTTTTTCTAAGAAAAATTCACTCCGTACAATCGTACAATATTCCAAAAACACTACAATTTCAAAACATAAAATTCTAATTTAGAAGGACAATTTTGATCTTACTTTCCATTTGGCAAAATATTTTTTTTTATTTATCCATAGCTGAATTTTTTTTTTTTGCAATCCCGAAAGGAATTGGATGAAGAAAACGATGTTTGGGCTAAATAGCTTACGTGTTAAATCCAACAACAACTAATTCGCTTCGGGTTTAGCTAGGCACAGTAGGGAGAATTATCGGTTCTTAACTTAAGCTAGTCGAAAAACTGTTTTACCGGCAATATTTACATACATACACGTTTTGGATAGTATGTATGGAATTTTTCGACCAATTTTTTTTTTTAAAGTCATCAATTTTTCGTTTCTGAAAGTGGATGATTCACTTTTTTTTTTAAGTAATCACTCGGAAAATATTATAATTACAAAAAAATCAATCAATGAAATCATATTCGACACCAAAAAATCAATTTTAAAAATAAAATATAAATTAACCAATGTAATTGACATAAAAAAATATTAATAATGTTGTGTGTCCACCTTGATTTTGAAATTTTAGTAGGAAATTTGCAAAAATGTTTTTGTAAGCCAGATATTTTTTCTATGTAAATATGCATGAAATAAAATTCAAATTTAGACCTTTTATTATTTATACAAATAATATTGTCGTTCCGAAAAAAATTACAATTTAGTATGTTGAGAAAACGAGACGTCTGTGTGACGAGATCTCTTCGCAGTCTCTCTCTCTCAAAAAAGAATTTTGAACAGTGAAATAATACATAATCAAGCATTTCTCGTCGGTTTGTCACGTCATAAAGTTCGAAAAATTGAAAAAAAGACGCAACGTGAGGACGAGAAATACTTTATTATATATTATTTTGTTGCTTGAAACTCGTTTTAAAGAGAGAACAACTGTGAAGAGATCTTGTCACGCTGACGTCTCGTTTTCTGGTCGCATCGTGAAACATCCTTGATGTCTGGTTTTTCTGTCGCATTGTGAAACAGCCTTGAGTTTTGTTTATAGCTTCGCTCACAGTTAAAAAAAAACATTTTTGTTCTCTTAAATCCTCTCTCTGCGCAACCGACCGTTGGCCAAGTGAATTCAAGCTATAAATTGTCCGTCTGAGAGAGCCAAACTATATCTTTTTGTATTTTTTGATGATAAATAAATAAACTTTATGAAATAAATTTTAATTGTTAGTTTTGGGACATTTAGAAAGCCAAATCGGTAAATATTTTGATGCTAAAATATAAGCCATGACTTGAGTTATTATTCTAGTCAAAAAAAAAAAAAATAATTCCGGCCCAAACTTCGAAAATGGCTTTGAATTTTGAAAATGATCATTGGTAATGTAGTTCAATCATTGAAATAATAAAAGTCATTTTAAGTGGAAGGTTTGGCCAAAATGAAATTTTTTTCGACTAGAATAGTAACTCAAGTCATGGCCTATATTTTGGCATCAAAATATTTACCGATTTGACTTTCTAAATGTCCCAAAATTAACAATTAATCAATGATGGTTTTCAATGATAGCTATAACTGGCCCAACGTCGCATACAAAATCCTGTCATCTGTACTGTGTGATCGCTTAAAAACGTTTGTCAACGATCTGATTGGCATCTATCATTGTGGTTTTAGGCCCGGCAAATCAACCGTCGATCAAATGTTCACACTCCGACAGATTTTGGAAAAAACCCAGGAGTTTCAAATCGATACACACCACCTCTTTATCGATTTCAAGGTCGCATATGATATGAGACGAGCTATACAGAGCAATGTCGCATCTCGGCATCCTTGTCAAACTCGTCTGCTCGGCAAAAACATCACCGAACCCTTTGATGTCGAGAAAGGTTTGAGGCAAGGCGACGCGTTATCATGCAACCTCTTTAACATCGTTCTTGAAACAATTGTACCATTGAATAAATACAAATAGAAGTAGACACCGGGAAAATCGGCCACTAAGGTTTGCATATAGGGCTGCTATCGCATGGTAGGTTGATGTATTCAATAAAAAAAAAACTTCCTTAATCATAAAAGGATTATGAATTCGAATGGGAATTTTTTCTAATTACTATGGAAACGAATGTTTAATTTGTTTTGTTTTCATTATTTTTGTATATTTCTATGGAAACGAAAGTAGTTGTGTTTAGTCTGAAATTTAGAATTTGTATAGAATTATTTATGTGTGTACGCATTTGAATTCCTAACTTAATATCAAAACACTATATTGATATTTACTAGGGCAATCAAAAATATGCTAGATAAGAGTATTTTTGCTAGCAACACTTTTAAAAAAAGGCTGTTAGAAATACGTGTTATGAAAAATACTGTTTTTCAAGCGCATATTTCTTCGAAAAAGTATGGCATGGCATATTTTTGGTTGCTCTATTCAATTCATTACTATCTGCATTGTTTAGGTATTACACCTAACTCTACTCTACTCATCTGATATTTAAAGTGAAAGTAGCAGGAAATATTTCAATGTGTGTACTTACATTTTGGTAGGTAACAAAATTAGTTTTAGGTCAAGGATAGTGGGTAGGATAGGGGTGTTGTATACCTATAGGTGCACATAATTTCGAAACATTTCGAAGGCTGAGGACGAAATAAAAAACTGCATACGGGAGAACCAAAGCATAATGAAACACCTTCCAACACTTCCTCGGTGCCTATCTGCAGGAATGGAGGGAACCGAAAATAACTTCCATTATGACGCCGCCGTGGCATGGTGGTAAGTGCAATGGACTGTCATGCCGGAGGTCTAGGTTTGATCCCCAGCCTCGCCACCTAAATTTTTTTTAAAAAATAAAAACAACGGCTACTGCCTCTTGCGAGGAATTGACAAAACCTCCAAGAGTATCTCTTGTCATAGACAAGTGCCGCTTACGTTAGCCGTTCGGATTCGGCAATAAACTGTAGGTCCCCTCCATTTCTGCAGCCACGCACACAGGAATGGTTGAGAGATGAGAGTTGTAAGTCACTAGGTCCTAGTTCTTCATGAGCTGTTGTGCTATCAAATTCATTTATTTTTATCATTAATAAATATTGCCGTGTTAACTGAAAAAACGTATCTGACATTTTTCGTTTTTTTTGGTCAAGACAAAGTTTGAAATCCTTGGGATGTTTTTTTATCATGATTTTTTTTCTTTTCTTAGACTCAACCTACACGCTCTAGCTCTATGTCACACCTTAGGTGAATCATCTAGTAAATAAAATTTTGTACATTAAAACAAAATTGGTACACCATTTTTTATTATTTATTAATGTTGAATTAAAAATTAAATTTCGGTACAAAATCGTCATTAAAAATAAATGTGTACATTTTTTTAAAATTCCAAAATTTGTTTTCTTTGTAATTTTAATCGGTTATACAAAAATGAGATAGTCCAAAATAAAACAAATAGTTGTATGTGATGCAGTGTTAATGATTTTCTGTAACGGGTTTTTAACATTTATATGGAAGGCAACGTTAATTTTAACTACCTAAAAAATGTTTGTTAAAAATATTTTAGATCATGTTTAAAAACCGCTCGGTGCCAAGTTTCGTAAAAATCAACCGAGTCGTTTTCGAAATATTTAGATTATTTAAAAATCCAAAAAATTTTTTGTATAGGTACAATACTATTTGAATTTTTCATAAAAAAAAATTATCAAAATCAGCTACTAATTGCTTTCGAAAAAAAAACGAAAATAAAAAACAATAGTTTATAATGGGAGGTACCATAGCAAGCTGAGAAAAAATCTTCGAAAATGGTTGTATTCGATATCAAAGCACTTGTACCTATTAACTTACATAATTAAATTTTGGTTATCTTTACCTTCCAAAATTTGTTGTCACCTCTTTGAGACTTCCAAAGTTTTTCTCTAAAAAATTTAAAAAATTTCAAAGTATCGACATTTAAAATTTCAGCAATTTTGAGTTCTGGACAACATTTTTAGAAACAGTATAGTACCATCGTACTCGGTATTAATATGTCCTTGCACTGATACTGTTTTTAATGAAAATACCTATGCGCGGATAATTGAAGAAAATCAAAAACCGCCAAAAATTTATGGAAACAATTTAGATTATTCAAAAATTCATTTAGCCAAATATTGAGGTTAGCTCGAAAATTTGGAAAATATAATTTCTTATTTGCTTTTTAAAAATATAAAATTTATTTCCTTTGCTTTCAAACAACCATATCTCGAGTTTTAGATTTTTCACAGTTGTTGTATATATCCATGAATTTTGTATATTTAAAATTAATTACAAAAACAACCACCTCCCTGTCATTTTTCGTTTAGAAAATAGATTCTGATATTTATCTTTGTTTATCCTTGTTTACCCTATTGAAATTGCGATTTTTAAAAGACCATCTGAATAGTTAAGTGCATACTAATGCATGGCACTTATAGTAGCTCAATAGCTATTTCACATAATAAAATTGATAAAAGTACGAAAAAAGCGAGGCCGCCAAAGAATTTTATGCTTCAATTTTCAGTCTAGTATTTTACTAAATAAAGTGATACACTAAGTGACTATTCATCCCGGGTTTCCCGGGACTGTCCTGTATTTACATAGCCTATGTCTGTTTTTTTTTTTTTTTTAAGAACCCCGGGACTTAGAACCTTTCTAGGGTTTATAGATATGTATGTAGGTACAGACAGAGTTGATTTTCAATAGATTTCATCTTTATTAATTAAGATTTTAAATTTGAAAATAAAAAATATCTTTCTATGAAATGTTACAAAAAATAGGAAAAATTAATTCTTATTTTACTAAGAAATCAGAATCAAGAAAATAATTCAAGCCTGAATAGCAAATAAAATAATCAAAATATTCTCATCCTCATATAATTTTGTTCTGTATTTCAATATGAGAAATATAATCTTCAGCGTAGCATGTAAAAATCATCGTCATATAAACAAAAACATAAAAAAACAACCAATGCCTCTAAATGACAATACATACATACAAACATTCTTCACATGCCTTTGTAAACTAATTTCAAAATTAAACAGAATATTAAAAATCGTCGTTATGGATACCGATACAAAAAGGAACAATTTAATAAATAAAAATCCCTTTTGAATCGGTTTGTGTACAGAAAAATTTTACATCATCAATTTGTTTCTACAAAACGCCACAGGACGAGCATATAGAGCTTTGAGTTATTCGGTGTCACTTCTATTTGTATTTATTCAATGATTGTACGTAACTCGCAAGTCAACAACAGAAGTACAAATCTTCAAAAGTCTACTACTTGCTTATGCAGATGATATTGACATCATTGGGAGAACGAAGCGAGCTGTTACCGGCGCGGCGAAAATGGGTTTGGCTGTTAACGAGGACAAGACGAAGTATATGCTATCATCGAGAAAGGAATCTAAACCTGGGCTACACTATAACATCGCAAAATAACATCAGCGCAGAGATCAAACGAAGAATTACTCTTCCCAATCGCTGTTTCTTCGGGCTAAGAAGGCATTTGAGTAATAAAGCCCTCTCAGAGAACCAAAAAGACCTTATATAAGACCCTAATCATCCCGGCCCTGCTATATGGGGAAAAGGCATGGACCGTGTCAAAAACGGATAAGAATCTGCTTGGGTGCTTTGAAGGGAAGATTCTTCGGGTGATTTTGAGTCCATTCTGTATCGATAGAGTATGGAGGAGAAAATTTAGCAACGAGCCTTACGGGCTTTACAGCGACGACGTCGTCCTGGTCAAGAAGCTGCAAATACAACGGCTGAGATGACTGGGACACGTGGAGCGTATGGACACCGACGCACAGCCTAGTATCGAATCTACCCCTGACGGTCTGCGCAGCAGAGGAAGACCCCACCTTAGGTGGCGCACACAAGTGGAGAACGACCTCAACCAACTTGGAGTGCGTAACTGGATGCAGCTAGCTGGGGACCGAGCTGGCTGAAGGGGCTTGTTGGTTGAGGCTGTATTCCATCCTGGGCTGTGAGCGCCATCTAAAATAAAGTAAGTAAGTATGTGGATTGTGGAGTTGGAGAAGAGAGACATTATATTTGCTTGGTTTGTTTGATGATTTGTGTTTGCATGCGTTGAGTAGAACAACAGTAGACATATTGATTATTGTGTTTGACTGTTTGTGTTATGGTTGGGTTTGAGGGTAAAATGTCGCGTGCGTGTGCTGGTGGGAGGAATGCACACATATTATGTGAATTCGTTTAGATTAATGTTGCTCGTTATTTAATTAACGTGGTTAAATGTTTAAAGTTAGAATTTCAAAAGGTAACTCGATAGGAATCGTGTTATATGGGCGCCACGCCACTGATGTCTAAATTTTCATGGTCCCCATTTAAAAAAAGTATTCAAACTTCACTGTAAGTTAGCATGACAGTTTTCGCAGCAGCTACGCAAGCTAGGAAGTTGTAGTGAGGCTCCAAGTTTTAAGTTTTCTTTTTCTTTTCTTTTTCAGTTCAAGAAAAGAATCAAACCAAACTTTGAAAAAATTGAAAACTATCAAATTGCACTGATGATGTCACTCTGAAGGTAGCATGATAGTATTTTTCTCAAAAACTACGCCAGTTAAGAATTTGCAGTAACTATGGTTCCCAATTTTCTGTTTTTTATGCAGTTCAAGGAAAGCCTTGGTGCAAATTTTCAATTAACGATGTAATTTGATTTTTTTTCAATCGAAAGCGAATTGCCATCATAATAACTGCAAATTCTAAGTGAAAATTATTATTCTAAACAGACGTATTTATCTTTTTTCTTTTAGCTCTTTTAACAAAACTTATTGAGTTGTCATAAATTGAATTATGTACTATACGTTGTACATTAGTTCATTGAAATGTTACATTAATCTTGCATATTGTAGGTACAAGACAATTTTTTTTTTCCATGTGTAAGAGGGATACGTATGAGTGTAAAACACGTCCTTTTCCAAATGGGGGCATTCAACCCGGAAAACACGTTTTTACACTCACACTGATCCCTCTTATAGATAATAATAATTTGATTTTTTTTCAATCGAAAGCGAATTGCCATCATAATAACTGCAAATTCTAAGTGAAAATTATTATTCTAAACAGACGTATTTATCTTTTTTCTTTTAGCTCTTTTAACAAAACTTATTGAGTTGTCATAAATTTAATTATGTACTATACGTTGTACATTAGTTCATTGAAATGTTACATTAATCTTGCATATTGTAGGTACAAGACAATTTTTTTTTCGATGTGTAAGAGGGATACGTATGAGTGTAAAACACGTCCTTTTCCAAATGGGGGGCATTCAACACCCGGAAAACACGTTTTTACACACACTGATCCCTCTTATAGATCCACCAAAAAAAAATTTGTCTTGTACAAAATGCAAGGTTCGGCCAAAATTTTGTTACATTTAAATTGACTAATGTAATGCAAATAGCTAAAATAAGTGATTCGCTTATTACCTGACTTAACGATGGTATATGCTTTAGGGAGTAGACACTTGGCGAAAGAGAGCTGATATTTATTCCTACTGGTCCAGTAAGTGTCTTATCAGCACATGATGTCCCGGGATATGTGGAAGTATTTGAAGATTGATAAACATTGCTATTTATATTCGATGAAATATTCATTGAGTTTGTAGATAGCAATCCGGTAGCACCGCTCAATCCGTTTGTTGCATTTGAATTTGTATTTGTGGGGATGTTGAATCCCATTAGTACTGAAGATGTTGCCATAACTGAAAAGAAATATTTTTATGAGAAAAGCATTCTTCTAAAAAAAAGAAAATCTGTCAGAACAAAGAGTATTCCAAAACAATAATTTATTAAAGGATGTTTGTCAATTCTGGTATTTCTACCAGAGATACTAAATATAAATATAACCTTCGTACGTTTCACCCCAAATTTATTTTTTTCTTGTTTATAGCATCTTTGCTCTAGCCTTTTGTCGCATCTTGTGCGAAACATCCGCAGTCGTAGATATTTATAAACGTTGTCTAACTGTGCTATAAATAAATTAAGGGTCCAGAGCAGTACTACCACTTTATTTCAATTGAAGTAGATCTACTTCTTTTTTTCAATTTTTTTTTTAACCTACTTCCTACTTCACACCATCACCAAAATATTGAAATCTACTTCATTAACCTACTTCAATTTTACAAAACAAAGGCCAAATCTACATCTTTTTTCTCTATTTCAATCCATTTTTTTTTTTTTTTTCAGATCTACAACTTTTATTTTGTAAGTTTATTTCTTTGATAAATTGTATGAGGTTAAAATAAATTAAAATAATAAATTTTGGAGAACTTTGACTTCCTTTAATTTTTCGGGCAATATGATAATAAATATTTATATAGCCACACTAAAAATATTTCGTTACTTTCTTTACAAAGCAACTAATAGGAATTAATTTTTTTTTTTTTTTTATTTTTAAAGGAAAGGGTGACAGAGGGGAAGCTTTAGGGAAGGGAGTACTAAAACTGAGTGTTTAATGCATACAAAAAACGGTTCGAAAATGATAATTGAATGAGTCTTAAACCCCCTATATTATGCTTTAATGATGAAATAATAAAATAAGCGTTACAGGATTTGAAGTTTACGGTAGGAACTCAAAAAACCTAGGGCCAAATTACCGCATCAGTGATTGGGCCATACGTTACTGAAATATATTACATTCAGTGACGTGCCGTGGGGCTTTTAGTAGGCTGTTCCCTATGTTTTTTCTGCAGTAGAATTATCCATTCGGGGAGAGTACCTACGTTAGCTTTGGCACCAACATTTGATAACGTTTTTTTGTAGAGTGGTCAAAAACAAGCATTTTTTACTATAGGAGGGGGGTCTATCTAGCCCCGTTTAGGAGGTATGGCCAATTTTAGAAAAAATTACTTAAAATGAAAGAAAAAAATACTAAAAAACAACGGCAACACTTACTATACAGTATTATACCGGTTTTGAAAGCCAGAAATTCGTTCTTTAATCTTAAATTTAAGTTAAATTATTTATGTCAATGACGTTCAAATGGGTAGATAAGTGTCCTCCATAACCTCTGTCTATCAACTCCTACTCTCGACCTCCTCGTGGTGAACGTCGGGTGCCTAGTACCTTAACTGAAGATGGGGTTCCAATCCCTGTGGACGGTTTAGGCGGCAGCAAATGAGAGAGGGGGGGAGGAGTGTTCCTACTAAGGCACTTCTCCTTTATCCAGGCGACAGCGGAAGAATTCCCCAGATGAAGCGACACGTTTCGGAATAAATTCCATCTTCGGGCTTACGAACTGAATGATGCTTGTTGTGGAGCTTTTTGTCTTTTTTCTTTTTATTTTCTCTCTTCTAGTTGTGTTTGTCAATTTTCTGTTTTTTGTTGTTGTCTATTTTGGTTGTAGTCTATAGTGTTGTCTTTTTTGTAGGCTAGTTTGTTTTAATGCGGTGTCATATAGTTGATTTGTCTTCAATATTAGTTTGTCATTAAGTAGTTTGTCTTCCTCTGTTTTATGTGATTTGTATATTTCAAATTCTTTGAGGGCGTCCAAAAGTTTGCCTTTTATGCAGTGGTGTAAGGGGGTGAGGTTAGTTTCAAAGTCGGTGTATTTGTGATTCGTTTCCATAAGGTGTATGGCGAAATTTGATTTGATCTCCCTGTTTGACCTATATAATATTTATTACAATTGTCGCAGTTTAATTTGTATACACCTGTGCTTTTCTTCGTGTCATTTTTTGCTTTTGGTTGAAGAAGTTTTGTTATGTGATTATTAGTTTTGAATGATATTAATATATTTTGTTTTTTGAATGCATTTTGTATTACTTGTGGCAGTAGATTGGTGTATTGTGCAGATATGTACTTTAGTGGCTCTTGTGGTGCATTGTTGTTTTTGTGTTCATTTTCATGAATGACTTTGAAAATAAAAACATATTGACAGAACGAAACCCACTTAACACAAAAATCATAACATATTCTAGATATGTGGATGATACTTTTATAATATTCGACGGAACTCTAAGACAACTGGACATTCTGAATAAGTATGTAAACAACATAAATAATAACATAAAGTTCACATCAGAAATAGAAAGCGACAATGAGATAAACTTCTTAGACTTAAATATAAAAAAGAACAACAACAAGCTTAAATTCAAGATCTACAGAAAACCAACCACCACTGACATCACAATCCACCATGACTCACACCACCCATACACGCAAAAATGCATTTGTCAATAGGTTATTAACTATCCCAATGGACGAAACAGATTACCAAGACGAAGTAAACACAATAAAATATATAGCAAAAACAAATGGTTACAACACACAAATAATAGACAAAATTATCAAAACAAAGAAACACAAAAAATAAAAATGGAAAATGAACACAAAAACAACAATGCACCACAAGAGCCACCAAAGTACATATCTGCACAATACACCAATCTACTGCCACAGGTAATACAAAATGCATTCAAAAAACAAAATATATTAATATCATTCAAAACTAATAATCACATAACAAAACTTCTTCAACCAAAAGCAAAAAAATAACACGAAGAAAAGCACAGGTGTATACAAATTAAACTGCGACAATTGTAATAAATATTATATAGGTCAAACAGGGAGATCAAATCAAATTTCGCCATACACCTTATGGAAACGAATCACAAATACACCGACTTTGAAACTAACCTCACCCCCTTACACCACTGCATAAAAGGCAAACTTTTGGACGCCCTCAAAGAATTTGAAATATACAAATCACATAAAACAGAGGAAGACAAACTACTTAATGACAAACTAATATTGAAGACAAATCAACTATATGACACCGCATTAAAACAAACTAGCCTACAAAAAAGACAACACTATAGACTACAACCAAAATAGACAACAACAAAAAACAGAAAATTGACAAACACAACTAGAAGAGAGAAAATAAAAAGAAAAAAGACAAAAAGCTCCACAACAAGCATCATTCAGTTCGTAAGCCCGAAGATGGAATTTATTCCGAAACGCGTCGCTTAATTTAAAAATTTTAATAGTTGTGTAAAAGTTAAAGTTATAATAAATAACATTTTTATAAATAAAACTATATTTTATTTTTATTTATTTGTTTGTAAAAACCAACACAACAGGAGACGAAAAGCCAACAATATGTTATGATTTTAATGTTGACGACCCCAGCAAACGAAACAAGGACAATGAATTTCGGATCTGCACGTGGAATGTACGGACCCTAAACAGGCCACGTGCAGCCGAACAATACTGGAGATCCTAGATAGGCTGAGGGCTGATGTAACAGCCATCCAGGAAGTGCGATGGGATGGAGATGGCATCCGATGGATGAAAACGTGTGACATCTACTTCGGCGAGTGCTGCAAGGAGCAGGGTCAGTGGCTCTTTGGTTGTGGTTTTGTGGTAAGGGGAAGACTTAGGCAAGAAGTCTTGGGCTTCAGAAATGTAAGCGAGCACCTGGTCACAATCCGCATCAAAGCAAAGTTCAAAAACATCACGATGATCTGTGCCCATGCCCCAACGGAAGAAAAAGATGACTCAACCAAAGAAGAATTCTACGATCTCCTCGAGGATACGTATGATAGGTGCCCCAAGTACGACGTCAAGATTATTCTTGGCGACTTCAACGCCAAGATCGGAAAGGAGGGCATCTTTGGTTCGATAGTCGGAGGACACAGCCTGCACGACAACACTTCCGGTAACGGACTCAGGCTCATTGATTTCGCGGCGGAACAAAATGTCACCATAGCAAGCACTCTATTCCCACACCTCAATATACACAAAAGGACCTGGCGGTCTCCGGATCAACGAACCATCAACCAGATTGATCATGTTGCGATAGACGCCAGACATGCTTCGAGTATCCTGGATGTACGAACGTTCCGAGGTGCCAACATAGACTCGGATCACTACTTGGTGGTAGCGCAAGTACGTATGCAGATATCCATGACGCCACAACGACGAGCGGATGCTGTAAAACGATTTAACGTCGCGAAGCTAAAATCGCAAGAGATAGCCAGGACTTTTGCAGACCACGTCTCTCTTAAACTCTCAACAGGCCTGCCACAAGAATCATCTGTAGAGAACCAGTGGAATCACTGCCAAAATGCCATCAAAAGTGCCGCTACTGATGTGCTGGGTTTCACTAGGCCACCACAACGAAACCCCTGGTTCGATGAAGAATGCAGACTGGCGCATGAAGCAAAGAACGAGGCCTACCAAACAATGCTGCAGACTAGAACCAGAGCTGCTGAGAGAGCAGCCAGGGAGCTCTACGGGCAAAAACGAAGGGAGGAACGCCGCCTTCTCAGGAGGAAAAAGAGAGAGCATGCAAAGCGGGCGGTCGAGTCTTTTGAGAACTGTAGCGGCAGGGGTGATGTTCGGAAGTTCTACCGAAGGGTGAGGCAAACTACCCAGGGTTACAAGGCCAGAACGGAAGCCTGCCGAGATGAGAGTGGGAATATGGTGGTAGACACACAGTCGGTGCTGAGGATCTGAAAACAACACTTTTCTAGACTGCTAAACGGCGAAGATGGCCGAAATTCTTCTGTAAGACAGAACACTCCATTCAATCTGGACGATGATGGTCAAAATTTCTGTCCACTCGACCTAAATGAAGTGCGGTTAGCGATAGCCAAGCTTAAAACTTACAAGGCTGCTGGTGCGGATGGCCTGCCAGCCGAGCTATTCAAAGCAGGGGGAGATGACTTAGTAGGGAGTATACACCAGCTTATCTCCAAAATTTGGTCGGAAGAAAGTATGCCCGATGAATGGAACCTCGGTATAGTGTGCCCTATCCACAAAAAAGGAGATGCTCTGACATGTTCCAACTACAGAGGTATAAGTCTCCTCAACGTCGCATACAAAATCCTGTCATCTGTACTGTGTGATCGCTTAAAACCGTTTATCAACGATCTGATCGGCCCCTTTCAGTGTGGTTTTAGGCCCGGCAAATCAACCGTCGATCAAATGTTCACACTCCGACAGATTTTAGAAAAAACCCAGGAGTTTCAAATCGATACACACCACCTCTTTATCGATTTCAAAGTCACATATGATAGCGTAGACAGAGACGAGCTATACAGAGCCATGGCGCATCTCGGCATCCCTGCTAAACTCGTCCGCTTGTGCAGGATGACGATGGAGAAATCTCGCTGCTCCGTCAAAGTCGGCAAGAATACCACCGAACCCTTTGATGTCGAGAAAGGTCTGAGACAAGGCGACGCGTTATCATGCAACCTCTTTAACATCGTACTTGATGCAATTGTACGCAACTCGCAAGTCAACAACAGTGGTACAATTTTTCAAAAGTCCGTTCAACTACTTGCTTATGCAGATGATATTGACATCATTACAAGAACGAAGCGAGCTGTTACCGGTGCGTTTGCAAGTATTGAATCGGAGGCGGCAAAAATGGGTTTGGCTGTTAATGAGGACAAGACGAAGTATATGCTATCATCGGGAAAGGAATCTCAACATCGGTAGACTTTGTCTACCTGGGCTCCACTATAACATCGCAAAATGACATCAGTGCAGAGATCAAATGAAGAATTACTCTTGACAATCGCTGTTTCTTCGGGCTAAGAAGGCACTTGAGTAATAAAGCCCTCTCTCATAGAACCAAGGAGACCTTATATAAGACCCTTATCATCCCGGTCTTGCTGTATGGGGCAGAAGCATGGACCCTGACAAAAACAGATGAGAATCTACTTGGGTGCTTTAAAAGGAAGATTTTTCGGGTGATTTTCGGTCCAGTCTGTATCTATGGAGTATGGAGGAGAAGATTTAACAACGAGCTTTACGGGCTTTACGGGCTTTACAGCGACGTCGACCTGGTCAAGAAGCTGAAAATACAGCGGCTGAGATGGCTGGGACCCGTGGAGCGTATGGACACCGACGCACCAGCCCGACGAGTCTTCGAATCTACCCCTGACGGTCTGCGCAGCAGAGGAAGACCCCACCTTAGGTGGCGCACACAAGTGGAGAACGACATCAACCAACTTGGAGTGCGTAACTCGAGGCAGCTAGCTAGGGACTGAGCTGGCTGGAAGGGCTTGTTGGTTGAGGCTGTAGTCCATCCTGGGATGTGAGCGCCATTTAAAGTAAAGTAAGTATCTGGATGTTGTCTTCGATATTTTGTGCATATACTTGGTCAAGAACCCCGAATAACATATTTGCAACTGTACGATCGAATTCAAATGGAGACCTTCTCTTTCTTATTGCGATTCCGTTTCTGTATTTCAGAACGTCATTTAATTTTTTTGATTTCATTACATGCATTTCTAGATGATTTATGATGGCCTTACGAAAATTTTTCGAGTTTGGTTTTGCCTCACATCTGGCTTTTAATTGGGTGACACTTTTTTGTATTCCTTGAAACCCAAGCCAGTAACTAGTCATATTGAAGTAAACAAACCGGTTCCATTCGTTAGTTATCAGCTTTGCCCCTCCAATGTCCTCAAAATATAATCCGAGACTGGTTTCAAAATTTTAAATACCTACTGCACTTGGTTGAGTAGTCTGTTCAAATGCGGTGCCTAGTATTAATTTAATACAGTCCACTCAACAACAACAAAAATATTTTTCTTTTATTTTTGTTATTCCTCTTCTTAATAGTAGTACCTGGGCTGGGAGACCGAGCTTCGCTCGGCATTCCTGACTTTCCCATGAAAAATGTTATAGCTTATAACTACAGAGTTATACTATACAGAGTTGATTGGTTTAATAATATTAAATACATTTAATGAGAAAGATATTTAGACAAGATAAATAGACAAATTTTTAATGCTTTCTATATTTATACATACAAATTTAAATAGTAAAATAATCAGCTGTAAGTATTATTTTTAAAAGTTTAGTAATAAATGTTATTAATGCTGATTTTTTGTAGCCAGTTGTTTACACTTTTTTTGAGTTTTCAAATTATTTTAAGAGTGCAAAGCACTTGCTTTGTTTTTTTAAGTGTTAGTTTTATCAATTTTTAATAAAATCAATAATTTTTAAGCTTTTTCTCACGCTGAGTACAGGATCCTAAAGAAAATTTTGGGATTGGATGTACATATGTCTAGTAATAATATGACCACGAGAGCTATTCCGCATAAAACCACTTATATTTTGTAGATAAGGGTTTAGGGCAGTGACATTATAGAATATTGTTTTTCAGAACACTTTTACCGTCTTCTTACGTTTTAAAGGATTCCCCCCGATGATTTTTATACAAAAATGTATCCCGACATTTTGTTCTTACCCGACATTTCTTCTTTCTTTATTTGTATATTTACCATGAAACGTGGACAGTTAAAACTTCTGAATTTTTCAGTCGTTCAAAATCAGTTGAAGTTTACATTTCTCATAAAAGGCATTCATAGAGATAAGTTCTAGATAACCTTTAAAAACAAATACAAAATTTTAAATCAAATTTTAGAAGGTGATTATAAAAAAAAAATGGGTTACTCGTTGGCCCTTAGAACATCTGCTTACGACCCATGACATACGTACAAAATGTTGGAAAGTGAAATGTTATCTGAATCTGAGTCCCAAATATCATCCAAATTTATTAGACCCTGTTTGTGATCAGCATCTATACGGGCCTAAAGCTGTTGGGAGACTCAAAACCTCTTATGGCTCCGTGGATATGGCCCGCGATAACACCTTTCTAAATATCGTTCCAAGTTCTAAAATATAACCTATACACACAAAACTTCATCATTGCGTATGAGTCATTTCAGAGAAACCAGGAGCAACTAAGAAGTATTTAAAGTGTGCGTGGCAGTTAGGGGATCTCATTAAAACAACTTGACATATGGGCGAACTTATCTAAAACCGCATTCTATTTTTTTACTGCTTATATGAGAAATAAGGAAAATTTATCCAAATCATTCAAATCAATATCAAGGAATCAAGATATTATAAAAGTGGGTGGGTTTCAACAAAGCCATTTTAAAAATTTTGTGTCGCTCATATGATTAATCCTGGTAATCTTATCCGAATCTTACAGCTGTTACCAAGAAACTGATAAATAATACAAAAATGGTGTGGCAGTGGGCACATCTTTCAAATCTTCCGAAAATATATAGATTAGTTCCCCAAAAATAAATCAATAAGAGAATTGGTTTAGGCAGTGGGCGAGTTACTTTTTAATTTTTTTTATTTATAGGTCCAAACACTGAAAAAACCATCCAAACCAAGAAATAATAAGAGTGGGCGTGACAGTAGGCGTATTTTAACAAACCAAATTTATAAATTTTTTTCTCATTCACTAAACAAAATTGTATCCGAGAAATAAAATCATTAGAGCCGTTCCCGAGTAACCAAAAATTGATAAATATGGGCGTGGTGGTGGGCGGACAAGACTAAAAATTTTTTTAATTTTTTTTTCTTGCTCAAAAGAAAAAAACCTAAAAATTTAATTCAAATTGATTCTCTAGCCAAACAAAAATAAAACGAATTAAAATACCCAAAATTAATTCGTAAGCAATTGGTGGTAGCACCTTTAAATTGTTGTTGTTATTCAAAATTCAATGAAATTGACGGAATAAAGAATGGTCAAGTCTAATAAACTGACATTCTAGTATAAATAATACAATACAAATAATAATAACTTAATAGTCTGGTTTGTCACCGATCTTCCAACCTCTCCCCCTTTGATACGTACTACGAATTGTAGTCTATCAAATAAGGTACGGAGAAAAATGGAGGCGGAACAAGACAGCATACTTAAAGGGGCTTATAAAAATGCTGATGCTTCAAATGCAATTGATAAACAAACAGCACATCTAGACCTGTGACGTCAGTGGTCAACGGTGGCAGAGTACGTAGTGTACACAGCTTCGAAGACTGAGCAAATCTGATGCGCGGGTTCAAATACCGCATGATGTGTAGAAAGTTTTTCAAATAAAATTGGATTAAAGCTCAGCACCACTATAAAGGAGACTGATGATAGGGCCAAACAAAAATAAAACGAATTAAAATACCTAAAATTAATTCGTAAGCAATTGGTGGTAGCACCTTTAAGTTGTTGTTGTTGTTCAAAATTCATTGATTCATTTGTTTCCGCGAAAGACCAATAAATAGTAAAAGTGGGCGTGGCAGTAAGCGGAATTTACTAAACGAAATTTTTAATTGTTTTTCTCTTTCATAAGAACAAACTCTGATAATTTCATCAAAATCGTTAGGACCGTTCCCGAGAAATCAAAAATTGATAAAAGTGGGCGTGGCAGCGGACGGATAATAGGTCCCAAAAACATTTTTTAAATTTTTAAGAAAAAACTGCAAATAAAAATCAAATCGATTGCTTCGTTTCCCAGAAAGACCAATAAATAATAAAAGTGGGAGGGTTTTGTCATACCGAATCTCAATTTTTTTTCTCGTTCATAATTTTTAAGAAAAAACTGCAAATAAAAATCAAATCGATTGCTTCGTTTCCCAGAAAGACCAATAAATAATAAAAGTGGGCGGATTTTCTCGTTCATTAGAACAGACTCTGAAAATTTCATCAAAATCGGTAGAGCCGTTCCCGAGAAACCAAAAATTGATAAAAGTGGGCGTGGCAGTGGGCGGATATAACTAAAAATATTTTTCAATTTTGTTTCTTACTCGAAAGACAAAAACCCTGAAACTTTAAATCAAATCGATTGATTCGTTTCCGAGAAAGACCAATAAATAGTAAAAGTGGGTGTGGAGGTGGGCGGATAAAACTAAAAAAAATTTCATTTTTGTCTTACTCAAGAGAAAAAACCCTGAAAATTTAAAACAAATCGATTGATTCGTTTCTGAGAAAGACTAATAAATAGTGAAATTGGGCGTGGCAGCGGGCGAATTTTACAAAACCAAATTTTGAATAGTTTTGCTCGCCAATAGAAACAAACTCTGAAAATTTCATCAAAATCGTTAGAGCCGTTTCTGAGTAACAGAAAATTGATACAAGTGGGCGTAGCAGTGGGCGCGTATTACTAAAAATATTTTTTAATTTTGTTTGCCCAAAAAAACCCTGAAAATTTCAATCAAATCATTTGAATCGTTTCCGAGAAAGACCAATAATAATAAAAGTAGACATATTAGACCGAGAGCTGGCGACGGATTTTCTGCGTGAAAGGAAACCAAACGGTATTAATGTTACAACTAGTCCTAGGGAAGGTGATAACGAATACGAAAGTCTGTCTGCACGTAGTGGCCGCGTTTCCGCGAAAAAGTGCATCAAAAGTAGAACTTTTCTGAAAATAGAAATAGTGAGGGAAACTACTTAAAATGCATCGCATCCCGACGCCACGGACTCGCTGATTACAAAAATGGTTTCGGCAGACGTGTAGGTGGCCGCAAAACCCTTGACAGACGCCGCCGAAAATGCGTTTTTTTTGGCGTTTTTTACTTTTTGGGAAACCACTTAAAATTGGTGTCATTCGAAAGATCTCGACTCCCTGAGTGCGAATATGCAAATGACAGACGTCTAGGTGGCCGCAAAACCCGCGACAGACGTCGCTGAAAATGCGTTTTTTTGGCGCTTTTTTACTTTTTGGGAAACCACCTAAAATTGATGTCATTGGAAAGCTCTCGACTTCCCGAGTGCGAATATGCCCATGACAGACGTGTAGGTGGCCGCAAACTCGCGACAGACACGATTAAAATCGCGGCTTTTTTTACGAAATTCTAGATAACTCATGTTACACACCGAAACACATCGCAATCTGAGGCTCTTGACTGCCAAGAGTATAAATATGTGAAAACAACCAACTTTCAGCTTTATCCAACAGCTGGAAAGCGCGATAAAAATCGCTGATTTTTTCAGTGTACGACTATTTAATGGACTTTTGCGGGAAACCACTTAAAATGTATCTTAATTGAAAGGTCCTGACCTCAACAAAATTAAAATTTAAACGACAGACGCGTAAGTGGTGATAAACGGATGGTAGCCGCTAAATAAATCGCGGCCGTTATTTATTGTTTTTAAATTGGTTTTTAGTGGTTATCTCTTCAAAAGTTACTCAAGTTAAAGGTTTTAACTCCTTTAAGAAGAAAATGTAGGTGACAGACGTTTTGAGTTATATGGACATGTTGAAAACCGCCATAAAATTCGCGAATGTAATTATTATTTTATTGGTTGGATTTTGGTGGTAACCTTCCCAAAAGGATGTCTATTCAAAGGTTTTAACTCCCTGACCAAGAAAATTTTACTGACAGACGTTTTGAGTTACACGAAGCTGCCGAAAACCGCGATAAAAGTCGCGCATGTTGTTATTATTTTATCAATTGGATTTTTAGTGGTAACCTATTCATATGTATGCCAATTTAAAGGTTTTACCTCCCTCGCTTGAAAAATTTTACTCACAGACGTTTTGAGTTACACCAAACTATCTAAGTCCGCGAAATACATCGCGTTTGTTATTATTGTATTTTTTTAATTCAATTTTGATGGTCACTGATTGAAATGTACCTCAATTTAAAGGTACTTACTCCCTGAAATATAAAATGTAGTCACAGACGTTTTGAACTACACCAAACTGTTGAAAACGCCATCGCCAATGAAAAAAAATTAAGCTTATTATTTTATATGTTTGATTTTCCAGATAATTAGAAGCATAACTATGTATGAACATACATACAAATTTTAAATAATCACTCCTTTACATATTCAATACTAATTGCATTTGTTTGAGGTACATTTCAATCAGTGACCATCAAAATTGAATTAAAAAAATACAATAATAACAAACGCGATGTATTTCGCGGACTTAGATAGTTTGGTGTAACTCAAAACGTCTGTGAGTAAAATTTTTCAAGCGAGGGAGGTAAAACCTTTAAATTGGCATACATATGAATAGGTTACCACTAAAAATCCAATTGATAAAATAATAACAACATGCGCGACTTTTATCGCGGTTTTCGGCAGCTTCGTGTAACTCAAAACGTCTGTCAGTAAAATTTTCTTGGTCAGGGAGTTAAAACCTTTGAATAGACATCCTTTTGGGGAGTTTACCACCAAAATCCAACCAATAAAATAATAATTACATTCGCGAATTTTATGGCGGTTTTCAACATGTCCATATAACTCAAAACGTCTGTCACCTACATTTTCTTCTTAAGGGAGTTAAAACCTTTAACTTGAGTAACTTTTGAAGAGATAACCACTAAAAACCAATTTAAAAACAATAAATAACGGCCGCGACTTATTTAGCGGCTACCATCCGTTTATCACCACTTACGCGTCTGTCGTTTAAATTTTAATTTTGTTGAGGTCAGGACTTTTCAATTAAGATACATTTTAAGTGGTTTCCCGCAAAAGTCCATTAAATAGTCGTACACTGAAAAAATCAGCGATTTTTATCGCGCTTTCCAGCTGTTGGATAAAGCTGAAAGTTGGTTGTTTTCACATATTTATACTCTTGGCAGTCAAGAGCCTCAGATTGCGATGTATTTAGGTGTGTAACATGAGTTATCTAGAATTTCGTAAAAAAAAGCCGCGATTTTAATCGTGTCTGTCGCGAGTTTGCGGCCACCTACACGTCTGTCATGGGCATATTCGCACTCGGGAAGTCGAGAGCTTTCCAATGACACCAATTTTAGGTGGTTTCCCAAAAAGTAAAAAAGCGCCAAAAAAAACGCATTTTCAGCGACGTCTGTCGCGGGTTTTGCGGCCACCTAGACGTCTGTCATTTGCATATTCGCACTCAGGGAGTCGAGATCTTTCGAATGACACCAATTTTAAGTGGTTTCCCAAAAAGTAAAAAACGCCAAAAAAAACGCATTTTCGGCGGCGTCTGTCAAGGGTTTTGCGGCCACCTATACGTCTGTCGAAACCATTTTTGTAATCAGCGAGTCCGTGGCGTCGGGATGCGATGCATTTTAAGTGGTTTCCCTCACAATTTCTATTTTCAGAAAAGTTGTACTTTTGATGCACTTTTTCGCGGAAACGCGGCCACTACGTGCAGACAGACTTTCGTATTCGTTATCACCTTCCCTAGGACTAGTTGTAACATTAATACCGTTTGGTTTCCTTTCACGCAGAAAATCCGTCGCCAGCCAAATTTTATCAAGACCGTTAAATAACACTGGAAATTTCAATAAAATCATTACAGCCGTTTCCGAGAAACCAAATATTAATAAAAGTGGGGGGGGGGGGCAGTGTGCGGATTTGACCATAACAAATTTCAAAATGTTTTTTCACGTTCATAAGAAAAAACTCCGAAAATTTCATCAAAATCGTTAGAGCCATTTCCGAGAAACCAAAAATTAATATAAGTGGGCGTGGAAGTGGGCGGATATTACTTAAAATATTTTTTAATTTTTTTTCTTGCCCAAAAGAAATTGCTCTGAAAATTTCAACGAAATCGATTGATTCGTTTCCGAGCAAGACCAATAAATAGTGAAAGTGGGCGATGGCAGTGGGCGGATTTAACCATAAAAAAATTTCGAAATTTTTTTCTCGTTCATAAGAACAAACTCCGAAAATTTCATCAAAATCGTTAGAGCCGTTTCCGAAAAACCAAAAATTGATAAAAGTGGTCGTGGAAATGGGCGGATATTACTAAAAATATTTTTGTAATTTTTTTCTTGTCCAAAAGAAAACACCCTGAAAATTTTAATCAATTCGATTCATTCATTTCCGAGAAATTGAGAAAATTAAATAGTTTGCGAGAGGAAAAGAAATGTGAAATGTGGGCGTGGCAGTGGGCGGATTTTCATACAACAAATTTTTGAAATTTTTTCTCACTCATTAGAATAAACCCTGAAAATTTCATCCAAATCGTTAGAGCCGTTTCCGAGAAACCAGTTATATATATATATGAATATATATATATGTATATATATATATCTATATATATATATATACAAGAATTGCTCGTTTTAAGTAAGAAGATTAATAAGCAAATTCAGCGTTCTTGATTTGGAAGGAAACGGATGTTCAGAAGATACATTCACATGTTCTGGTTTAGATAGAATTTTAACTTCTTGCTTTGGTTGAATTTCAGTAGGAAGGGGACACACTTTGGCAATTGATCTTCCCACATCTCCTGAAGACGTTTTAATATCAACCACTCTTGTAAGTTTATCCGATCCGGTGATGGTTTTTAGCACTCTACCCATTGACCATTTAAGAGGAGGTAAGTTATCTTCTTTGATTAGGAATAATGTGCCTGACTGGAAGTCGGCTTGAGGAAATTCCCATTTATACCTTTGTTGTATTTCTTGTAAGTATTCATTCCTCCATCTACGCCAGAATTTCTGACGAATAGATTTTACTAGCTTCCATCTAACAACATGGGTCAGCTTTGGTGCTTCTACTGATTCTGGATCCACTACTGCAGTTAAAGGCGCTCCAATCAAAAAGTGTCCAGGAGTTATAGCCTCAAGATTATTATGGTCATTTGACATCGAAATTAATGGTCTAGAGTTAAGGATCGCTCTATTTCCGAAAGGACTGTTGTTTGTTTTTCTTATGTTAAGGATACGCTTGAAAAGATGCTTTTCATTTGGTGTTTGGATGATTTAACAGCTGCCTCCCACAAACATCGAAAGTGAGGAGAACGTAGAAGTATAGGCTTCCAATCAATGGCTATTCCAGTGCAATAATTTTGTATTGATTCTTGACCTTACTGAGTAAAAACATTGAAGTTGAGCTCGTTCAGTATTCAGTTCGATTCCAGCTCCTATAAAAATGGTAGCATTCTCGGAAAATATTTTTGCTGGACATTTTCGTCTTACCACGAATCTCTTCAGTGCTCCAAGGAACGCCTGAGTTGTCAAGAGTTCTAAGTGTACTGCCTTTGTTGAGAAACATAATCTGAAACATATGCTTTTGTTGAGTGTTTACCCCGAATTTAGTAGTGAATCAATACTGGACCGAAGAAATCTACGCCTACATTCATGAATGGTCTTGATGGTTGGACACGTTCGTGAGGCAAAATTTCTCATCAGTTGCTCAATACGCTTGGGTTTCGCTTTGAAGCATTTCATATAGTTACTAACGATTGATTGAGCCAATCTTTTACCTACAATTATCCAGTAATTTTGCCTTGCAATGGATAGTAAGCTTATGGTCCAGCGTGCATATAATCTTTGTGAAGTTCGGACATCAATAATTATGATATATTATTATGTGATCTTGGAAGGATCATCTGATGTTTTGCGTCATATGGAAAATGAGAAGCATCTAGTCTTCCCCCCACTCTTACCACATTTCTATGATCAAGGAATTGTTCAAGCGAGTTTAGATTGCTGCTTTGGGACACACAACCATATTTAGAAAGTGCCTTTAAATCCTCTTCAAAGGCAGTTTCTTGAATGTACCTTACAATGTGGACGATTGCTGATTTTAGCTCTTGTGGAGAATGAACAGTGTCCACAAGTCGGTACTCTTTAGCTCGCTTTAGGTTACTTATGAAACGTATGGTATACGATGTAACCCGTTGCAGGAATTGAAAAGAATTTTTTTGATTAATTCGTTCAATAAAGTGGTAATCCATATTCGATTTTACTAGCAGTACAGTCTTCAGGACTTTCATCTCTAATATTTTCTTTTCTTTTCTTAATGGCTGTTGGGGCCATTCTGATTAAGACTTCTTCAAAAATGCTGGACCTTGGAACCAGATTGTAGATTTTAAAAGTTGATCCGGAAACGCTCCTATAGATAGAAGATCAGCTGGGTGCATTTCAGAGGGAATAAACAGAGGTGATGTCAGTGATGGAAATCGACTTCTGTCAATAGTACTGAAAGCAGAAAAAAAAATAGTACTAAATATGACCAAATAGTACTGAAATTTTTCCAATCGTGAATTCTACAGGAATTTAATACTATATTGGATGTTACCATCGTTAGACGAAAATTTGGTTTGAGCCATCGACCCCTTACAACCATCCTGATTTAACGAGAAGATGTAGAAGCTGAACCATTTGTTGTACTCTTTTGACAAGTACAATAAACAGGCAACTTTCCAAACCAATTTGCTACAGATGTTCTCATATATTTTTATTTTTTTTTACAAATTGTCAAACTTTAGTAAAAAAAAAATATTTTGTAGTTTTGTATATTGAAAAATTAATTTTAAAAAATTATAATAAAAAAATGCAACAACAAGTGTTAAATTTTAGTTTCTGTCTATTAGAATAAACATTCAAGAAAATTAAAAAATAAAAAAACAGCAAAAATCATTCATTGGTGGTCCTAGTGTTAAGGTATTCGAGTATTTTGAAAAAATGTTATACCATGGAGACCACATGGTAAATATTTTTTTATATTATTTTCTGAAAGGTCTTCAGGGTTCAGGCCTGCTATGTCTGGTTGCAAGGTTATCCATTATTTACTGGACACGTGGTATATAAAAATGGATGTATGTTTGATATTTCTTTGGACTCCGAAACTACCATAGGTACCGATTAGTTCCAAAATTTCTGAAAATCTTACTTGAAAGTCGAAGGGTGTCACTGTGCATGTTTGGTCAGAAGCAGTATGCCAGCAAGATGCAGCAGCGCATGCATTTTCGGAATAATTTCAGAAAATTCCATAAAATTTTAGGTGGAAATAAAAGAGTCTTCCTGTGTTTGTTTGGCCAAAATCGGTTTAACAAAAATGCAGCAGCGCATGCATTTTCATACTAATTTCAGAAAACACGGTCAGATTTTGTTCAAAACTTAAGGAAATTTAAGGTGAAGGTCTGAGCACGTTTCTGTGTGTATTTGGTCAAAATCGGCCAAATCCGGATAATTTCAAGAAGCACCATCCGATTTAAATGTATTGTATGTCAACAAATTCTGAAAAATCTAACGTTTAATAAATTATTTGAGATATATCGGAATCATAGTAGGTATGTTGTTTAATATCTTTGGAAAGATAATAGAATATTAATTTGTCCCATGTTTAAGGAATATTTGTCTTACTTATTTTTTCGCGGAGAATTTTTAAAAAACATGTTTTTTCGGAAGAAAATTTTAATAGTTTTTTTTTTTATACCTATAAATATTTTTTATATTTGAAATTATTGAGTAAAATTTAAAATTTCAAAAAACGTTCACATGTTCTAAGGACAGGGATGATTCTTGGGATCATCCTAGAACAAAAAAAATGCATGGTAGGAGTTATATCTTCCCTCTTTTTTAGTTCTTAAGAAATTAAAAACAACCTTTTTTTTGGTTGTTTGTTTTGTGTGGTTTATGACGCAAAAAAAATTATTCATAATTTAAACCTTTTTATCCATTTTTTTATACCATTTACAATGTTTTTTTTTTTTTAATATTGACTGATATTTAATTTCTTAAAAACATTCAGTTAAACAACATGAAATATTAGATTTCAAAAGAGGTATATATAACATTATTTGGTTTTTAAGTATTTTTTTTCCTTTTCATACAATTTTTCAAAAACTGCCTCAGCTTGTTTAAAAATTGATTATTTTCCTTAATTTTTTAGATACGAAAAAATATTTATTTATTATGTATGCAAAACTGAGGCAAGTTCCCACCGCAACAAATATCTACTTTCGAAGTTTTTTAATTTTTCGATTATCTTTATTGAAACTTGTATAAAAATCTCGAATTTTTTTTTGCACATGATGAATTTCATCAGAGTTAAACCAAACTAGCACATGAGCGATGCGTTAAACTCAGTTACTGAAAATTTCAGAATTGGTCTTTTGCCAGTATGTAATTGAAATAGTACTGAAAGTCGAAAAGTGGTACTTGCGTACTGGGAAAATTAAATAGTACAAAATTCAGTACAAAAGTAAGCCTTTTTCCAACCGTGGGTGATGTTGTATTAATCCAAGACAACATTATTTGAGAATCGGTCCAATATGTTTTTTGTTTGCTTTTGACTGGTGCAACTTGTGTTTTGGAGCATACCAACTGAACATTGACCTCTCCCTTGAAGTTACGTTTTTAAAATTTCGCCTGTAATTTAAAGGCATGTTATATAATGGAAATCAAAAAACTTCAAAACGATAGAAGTCAAATAATAATCTATCAGCGAAAAAGTTAAAAAGCTAGGCGATATTTTGCAAAAATAAAGGTCAAATAAGAAACTGTTTAACAAAAAAAAGCTGAACAATAAAATGCCAAATGATTTTTGCGAAATTATTAAAAAAATTTGTCAGTAAAATGTTTTGAATTAAAGGAAATATTAAGCTAGGTAAAACAAAGAAAAGCCAAATATGTAAATTTTTTCAAGCAATGGTGACTTAAATTCCGCATGTACAAGTTTTAAAAGTAAGTAATTGTAATTATGGCAGAAGCGGCGCGCTAGAACAAAATTTTGCTTGCACCAGATCAAATCCGCAGGGCCCCTGTTGAAATGAGGTGTTTTTTTTGTTCAGTTTTGAGCTGCATCATTATAGCAAAATTATTATAACACTTTTTCTACCATTATTTGATTTTTAAATTTAAATGTTCCCTGTTTTAAGCGCTCCCACACGTTTAAGTACTCGCCAACGATTTGGCTGCATATGATCATGGATCTCTGTTAAAAATGGTCTAATCGAAATGAAGTGAAAAGCATATGCTTAAGTTTCAATTTTGTTACTAGAGCCAGGCAAAATGTTTTCAGTTGAACAGTGCATTAATCACTTGACTTCTTCACTCAACTTTAATTTGGTAATTTTTGGTTTTCCCGCTTCCATACTTAGAAGACTATATATGGCGTTGCATGAAAAAGTGCGGTTTTATCTTTGAACATTTTTAGGACGAATTGTTTTTTTTATGTCAAATCTAAAAATAATTAATGAATGTGACAAAAGTCAAAATTTACTGTTTTGATTTATTTTCCGAAGCAAAGAGCTAGACTCTTTTCAAGAAAAACTGAAAATTTTGTTCCAAAGTTGTATTAGCAAAATATGTATAACAGCATCTATTAAACAAAATGCAAAAAAATCTCAAAATTGAAAACTTTAAAACTGTTTTTTTTTTTTCATCTCGATTATAACATTTTTAATATCTTCTAAAAAACATATTTACAAAATCGTTTCTTTAATTTTTCCTTCAGTGGCGCGGTCCCCCCCCAAAAGTACGAGGCCGTATGCGGTGGCACACACCGCACATCTCTCTCTCTGCTTTTGAATTATGGTTGACCACGTACCTTTCTCGTTAAAATTGAAAAATTTCACTGTAGTCTTGAATAACTAATCAAGACTACCTAATCATCTCGGTATCGTTTCCGTCTTGTGGCGTTTTTGTGTTTTTTTGTGGAAGAAATATCGAAGCTGAAGTTGGATTTGCATTTAAAAAAAATCAATTTTATTAATTTTGGAAAAGAGCAAAAGCCAGCTATGTCAATGATAGACTCTCCGTAAATTAAAGTCAAACAAAAAAATACCATCAACGTACATGGCTCACCACATAACGTTTTGAACCATAACAACTAGTTCGTACGAACTAGTATACTATTCGCGCAATATTTTTTTTTTTTGACTGGTCTCGGGCAACTTTGAACATTTTTGAGTAGCGGTTTTGAGGTTATCGCTGCCGTTTAACATATCATCCATGTAAATATCTCGACGAATGATATTCGCGCTTAGTAAATGCAGCTGATTTGCCTTTTCTGCTAGATCATGAAGACATCTTATAGTGAGGTAAGGTTTAGTACCATAAGTGGAAGTATTGAGTTGAAATGTCCTAAGAGGTTCCTTGGTAGATTGTCGCCAAACTATACGTTGGAATCGTTTACTAAAGTCATTGGCAGTGAACACATACTTGTGAGTCCTGAATTGCAACAGAATTGAAACGAGATCGTTTTGTAGAGCTGGTCCAGTGTGCAAAATCTGATTGAGGTATGTTTTTATTGATTCATCAAATACGACTCTCAATTTTGTTGAACTGGGCGTAAAACGTAACGGATGTGAAAGAAAATAGTGCGGCATTCTATGAGTGATGTCATTTGGTTTTACCAATATAGTCTTTCATAAATTCGATATATTCCTTATGAACCTAGGGTTCTTTTCTTACCTTTTTTCTAGATTAAGGAAATTTCGAACTGCTATTTCCCTTGAGTACCCCAGACTTTCTGGGTCATGTACAAAAGGAAGAGTTACAATATACCTACCGTCTGGATTCCAATCTTCTTGTACTTCTTAGAAATGTTTCTTCAAATTGAAGTTTTTCCTTCGTGAGCGGTTTTTGGATGCTTTGGGTTGGGGAAGCTAGATTTTCTGCTGGGTTCCAGAAGCATTCGAATAGACTCTCTTAGCTGATAGATGAAGTGTCTGAATATATGCCACAGAATAATGTTGACAGAGTATTTGTGACAGTTTTACCCATACCAATCCACCCCAGTATTGTATTTTGTAAGGTTGGTCCACTGTTATTCACTTTAATCTGGTCCACGGAAAGACGTTTAGGGTAAAGACAAGCTCCGAGGAGTAAATCCACGTCATGTGGTTGATTAAAGTCACTGACTGCTAATTTGATGTTCTGAGGCATTTTCCAACGACTTATGTTGATAAAATCTTTGGGTTGTTATGTCGTTATTGTATCGAGTACAAAAACTTGAAGTTGAGTGTGATAGCCTCTCAAACTCACTCAACTTCAAGTTTTTGTACTCGATACAATAACGACATAACAACCCAGAGATTTTATCAACATAAGTCGTTGGAAAATGCCTCAGAACATCAAATTAGCAGTCAGTGATAGCCTCTCAAACTCACTCAACTTCAAGTTTTTGTACTCGATACAATAACGACATAACAACCCAGAGATTTTATCAACATAAGTCGTTGGAAAATGCCTCAGAACATCAAATTAGCAGTCAGTGTGATAGCCGTAGTAGCCGTGGCGTGATGGTTAGTGCGATGGACTGTCATGCCAGAGGTCTAAGGCTCGATCCCCAGCCTCGCCATCTATTTATTTAAAAGAAAAACGGCTACTGCCTCTTGCGAGGAATTGACAAATCCTCCAAGAGTATCTCCTGTCACAGAAAAGTGCCGCTCGTTAGCCGTTCGGATTCGGCAATAAACTGTAGGTCCCCTCCATTTATGCAGACACGCACACAGGAATGGTTGAGAGTTGTAAGTCACTAGACCCTAGTTCTTCATGAGCTGTTGTGCCATCAAATTTATTTATATAGATTGTGATAGCCGTAACTCGTGACTGAAGACACCTTTTTGCGCACTTTGATAGGTTGATTTCCCAGTCCAATTCGTGTTTTGTAATGAGATGAAGCTATGAAGCTAGCTTTTCGGTTATAAAGCTCATTTGTGAAATTCTCTTGCTTTGACAGATTGATTTGTTCGATTAAGTATATTAACTAAGGCTGTTCCCAATAGCACATATTTTGATGGTTTTATGTTGCTGATTGTAGCTGAAAGGTTGGTCCTGTTGTCTATCGTAGGAGATTGTTGTTGCTGGTTTTCTACTGTCACATGAAGTAGCGTATGGTGATATTTATTGCATGTAGTACAGTGTATTGCTTTACATTTTAGGGCTTGGTGTCCGAAGAGTAAGCAGTTATGGAAGCGGTTGAGAGATTTTACCGTTTTAAGTCTCTCTTGTGGTGAAAGTTGAAGAAACTTCGGAAAAACGAATAGGGCATGTTTCTTTTGTTTACAAAACGAACAATTATTATTTTTTATTATTATTATTGTACTATTCATACTAGATTGTCAGTTTATTAGACTTGACCATTCTTTTTTCCGTCAATTTCATTGAATTTGTGAACAACAACAAATCTCGCATTACGTAGAAAGTTTTTCATAATAAAATTGGATTAAAGCTCAGCACCACTAAAAAAGAGACTGATGATAGGGCTTGATACCCCTTGAAATAGTTATATCTCCAGCCAAAACAAAAATAAAACGAATTAAAAATACCCGAAAAAATTAATTCGTAAGCAATTGGTGGTAGCGCCTTTAAGTTGTTGTTCACAAATTCAATTATTAGTTTAGTTGGTAGAAGCAAGAGCCACCCTTGAATTTTTATTTAAGGCTTGTTTACTACCTTTGATCCCATAGCTTCTAACGATTGCAATCGTTGTTCTTAGAATGACAGGAACTCGCTCAATGATGGCAAAGCTTTTGGTTGCTTTAGCGACTGTTTCCAAAGTATTAGAGTGTTTCTACAGGGGCGTAGCTACCGCTGTATCAGCTTATCAATTATACAGGGCCCCCAAAATATTGTGGCCCCCGAGATATAGAGGCCCCTGAAGATACAGAGCACCCGACAGATAGATAGATAGATAGATAGATAGATAGATAGATAGATAGATAGATAGATAGATAGATAGATAGATAGATAGATAGATAGATAGATAGATAGATAGATAGATAGATAGATAGATAGATAGATAGATAGATAGATAGATAGATAGATAGATAGATAGATAGATAGATAGATAGATAGATAGATAGATAGATAGATAGATAGATAGATAGATAGATAGATAGATAGATAGATAGATAGATAGATAGATAGATAGATAGATAGATAGATAGATAGATAGATAGATAGATAGATAGATAGATAGATAGATAGATAGATAGATAGATAGATAGATAGATAGATAGATATAGATTTTATTAATATTTCATTGTGTATAAAATCAGTACAAATTTTTTTCACAAAATCTTAATAATTTAATATAGATATTACAGTATTATTGACATAACATTTATTGTTGTCTGTCAGGTTGGCGAAATATATACTAATATAAATGATATTATAAAATTATTGAAATAGTAGCTACATAGTTTTTTTTTTATATATTTATTCCTAATTATCATTAGTTTGTATAAATATTTCCTATTAACAAAATTCATTTAACAATAGATCTCTATACTTTAAACAATAATTTAAAAAACTGAAAAGAAATTGAAAGTTTTTGCCGTTTAAAATCTCATAGAGCTCTTCAGGAGAAAGCACACTTTTACCGAAACATATAAGTCTAGAGTTCTTGAAAACTGGGCATCTGCTAATAAAATGGTACGTATTTTCCACTTCATCTAGATTGCAAATTGTGCAAATACCGACTGTATCTTTTTTGAAAGCTTTGGCGTTAATATTGAGGAGCCCACCCCTAGCTTTGAGAACTAGGCTAACCAAATGGGAAGAATTTTCGTCAACAAAGTATGGTTTCAGGTTGTAATCAAGGTGAGGATAAAGATCATGGAATTGTGAATTTCTGGCACTGCTGATGTTATCAGTGGTTTCGGAATTTTTTAAGCTTTCTAGAATATTCTCATGCAGATCGATCAAGGCAGATGAAGAAGTAAAAGAGTTAGTATCTATAACTATATCTAGGTCGCCCACTCGCGGGCCCAATAAATGTTTTCAGCGATTGTCTCTTCCGCAAGGATACGTGTCAATCTGGATCTAGGCAGTTTAAGCGTTTTTCTTATGTAATTAAAATGGAGTCGTAGCGTTTGAATAAATTGAGAGTGAAAGCCAGTTTCTAAATGTAACATATAGTTGGGGGTGTTACTGGGAAGGTATAACATGTTTTTAATGAAAAATCGAAATAGTTTTTCAACCTGTTCAAATCGCTTGTAACCCCAGACTTCAGTGCCATAAAACAAAATCGATTTTGCTGCAGTGTCAAAAATCTTAAGTTTTTTTGAAATAACTATTTTAGAGTTTTTAATATAATTTGACCACGTTGCATTAATTGCATTTTTTGAAACCACCAGCCTAGAGTCAAGATGTTTATTAAAAGACAAATTATAGTTAAGTATAACACCCAGATATTTATATTGATTTACTATTTCAATGGGGTTCTCCCCATAATTCCATTTAAGATTTTTAGAAAATCGTGTACCATCACGGAAAACAACAATCTTCGACTTATTTAAGTTGATTTTCAGACCCCACAGGGAGCAATATTTGAAAAGATGATCAATCATACGTTGCAATTCGGCAGGGCAGTCAGAGATCAAGACGAGATCATCTGCATAGAGTAAAATCTTGATCCCACCAAAAACATTTCATGTAAAAAAAGGTCGCCAAGACTCACATGCACATAACGCTTTCGCTGTGAAAAAGTTATGAGATCTCATGAAGAGCCAAGCCCATAACTCTACAAGGCCTAACTCCACAAGACCTAACTCTACCAACCCTACATCGTGGTCAAAAAGTATGGCTTGGCCGTTTCGCGACCGAAACACAGAAACTTCCATAGATTTTTGGTATGGAAAAGTTTTATGAAACGGCCAAGCCATACTTTTTGACCACGATGTAGGGTTGGTAGAGTTAGGTCTTGTGGAGTTAGGCCTTGTAGAGTTATGGGCTTGGCTCTTCATGAGATCTCATAACTTTTTCACAGCGAAAGCGTTATGTGCATGTGAGTCTTGGCGACCTTTTTTTACATGAAATGTTTTTGGTGGGATTTCATTTCTTTTTGTAGGATCACCTATTATCCGTAAGAAAAATACTTGAACCTCCCTTATAAATACTTCACTGTGAAACCCTGCTTCCAGTAAAACTGCTTCACAGTTTATATTGTAGCAATAGGCATATGTATAACATAGGAATTAAATAACTACCTACAACCTACCTAACCTAACCTTTATATTGATCTAAGCAAAGCACCAGATATGTACTTGAAAATCATATACCTATGTACCTATACATAATTATTAAGCAATATAATATATAGTATTTAAAGTAACCCATATATTTTTAACTTCGCAATAATTAGGGTAAACCTTAAAAAAATGAGCCGTCAATAAAAAATCTCTTATAATTTTTTTTTGACCGAAGAGAGTTGAAAGTTCATAATTTTTTCCTATCGCACACCCCTGAATATAAATACATATGCATACATACATATAACATATAATTCCAAGGATACGTCATAGCGATACCGGCACGACAATTTTTCCACCAATTGTGGTGAAGATCATACAATACATAAACAACCCTTATTTCAAGCAAAGACATATTGTGCCATTGTGCGTTGTTTTTTATGTTTGTGAGTACAAAATAAAAAAAAACAACCCTTACGTCAAGTATAGGCGGGTTATATGCATTTCTTTGTGTGGCATTGTTTTGTGTGGATTGTGAAAATTGTTGTTGTCTTAGATGTTTTATTATGAACCCCCATTTTTGGGGTGTTGGAGGGTGAAAGTTATAGATTTCTTAATTTTTTTGTTGTTTGTGTGCAAATCGTAGCCTACATTCCAAATTTCAGCTTTCTAGGACTTCGGGAAGTACCCTTTAGGTTTTGATGAGTGAGTGGTCAGTGACAAAATCGACGTTTTTGGGTATGAATTACACCCAAAGTATAAAAGCTAGAAATATGAAATTTGGTGTATTTTGTAAGCCTGCGGACTACACCTAATCCTGAAAATTTGAGCTCTCTAGCTCTATCCAGATCGAAGTTATGAGGGCCTGAAAATCCGACGAAGCGTTACGAGAAAATATAGGTAGTGCCCGCCGCTCGTTTTGCTCGTCTTGGCAGGGGGCACTACCGTGCCCCCAGATAATCATATTCGCCACTAACACCCCACCGGGCAAGTCTTCATGAAGGTCATTCAGATATAGAGCAAATAGAAGTGGGCTTAACAAACATCCTTGCTTCACACCCTGGCTAACCGAGAAAGACTCCGACAACGATGTTTGATCCCACACCCGACATGTTGTGTTCTCATATAGCTGTTGCAGAATTCTGATGACCTTTGAGGATAATCCGAAACAAGACAGTTTATAAAATAATGAATTACGTGGAATTAAATCAAAGGCGCAGGAAAAATCCACAAAGAAAGCGAAAGTGTTTTTCTTTTTCTTGCGGTTAAGGTGTATAATACTTGTGATCCTACTAAGGATAATGCCAGTAAAAAATTTATATATCGTATCAAGTAGCGAAAGACCTCGATAGTTCTCATCACTATTTGGATCCCCCTTTTTGGGAATGCATTCAGAGAGATAAATTTGATTGAGTAGGCACAGAACTTCTTCTAAAAAACAAGTTGGAGCATTTTTGCAAAATTCATAGCTGACTCTATCCTCTCCCGGGGCTTTTTTATTTTTTGCTCTTTGTAGAACATGTAACAGCTTCCACATATCAAAAGGAGAGTCAAGAAAATTATCTATTTTTGCTGGCATAGCCCAGGAGAAATGAAGATCATTTTCAGATTTTGAAAACAGTGACCTGAAATATATCATAAAATGTTTGCTTTCAAGATTACCACTTAGTTTTGGTTTACATTTCTTCATCGAGTTAGCTAAATTCCACCAATCACTAGCATTCCTAATTGTGTTAAGCCGTTCAATGCTTTTATATGCAAAGTTGATTTTTTTATTTTTGCAGATACCTAAATATTTAGACCGCCTCTCTATGTAAAGTCTTTTATAAAATCCGAAATTATATTTTCTGTAAAGGTTGAGCTGTTTTAACATTCTATTTCGAGCGCGAACACATTCATAGTCAAACCATTTATTTTTTGGAATAAAACGTTTACAAGCCCTACCCTTACCGGCCGCAGTGTTAATCTTGTACAGGAGAGAGCTTACTTTTTCTTCCATTGTCATACTTGAAAAAATATAACGGCAATTAGATAACCGACTGAGAGTAATAACATATTTTACACGATTATTTTCGGACCAGTGGAGTTTTTTAGGGTCACCAATTGAGTAAGGTTCTGATTGTGGGTTGAAGGGAAAGAAAGGCGCAGGCTTAGGGGCATGTGATCAGAAAAAGCTTTGCTTGGTACAGAGAAATTTTCGATTAAATGTAAAAAATCAAACGAACATGCACAACAGTCTATGACTGAACTACCTGAGGCACCACAGAAGGTAAACTCACCATTCAGAGCACCCGACAGGAAAGTAAAACAAAATTTCATTGAGGTCGATTTTTAGATGTACTTATAAATAATTTGTTTGCATGTGTCTTTTCGATAGTTAATGTTTATTATGGGAGGGGGTCACAATTAGGCTTTTGAAGTTTTGCTTTTTAATAATTCTGCCTTGCCTTGCGAAAATTCTGCTTTTCAAATTCAGTTTTTTCTTCGGTTTTACAAAATTCTGTTTTTTCAAATTCTGCTTTTCATACATACATACTGATAATAAATACATACTGATAATAAATATTTAATAGAATAAAATTCTGCTCAATCTGCTTTTCCGAAGAAACATATTTATTACCAATATTTATGCAAACTTAAAATTTTGAAGTTTACAAAAAAAAATGTCAGTATTTAACAATTAAAAATAAATTAAAGCTAATCTGAGCAGAGTTAGAGCATATTTTTAGCTATTTTCTATTAAAAAATCTTATTTGGCTTTAGCCTAGGTATATTTTCAATTGTTTTTTTTTATTTTTTGATTTTATATTCTCCCCATTTTGTGGTTCTATCTGCTTCAGCTCTTGACAAAACATAAGTTTCTTTCTTATTGAGATTTTAAAAACCTTATCATATGACCGAGCGACCAATACTTTTAAGAGCGACAATTTATACTTCCTCAATTCTTTTTCGTTCCAAGAAATGATTCCATTTTTGATTTTGAGCTTTTTAACAGAATAAATATAAAATTATAAAAAAAATATAAAATAATATTATTTCTATAAATAAATACATACAGTCGTGTTTTTTTAGTATTTCTAAATAGTCGTATTTATTAAAACCAACCTTAGGTACATTTACCAAGGTAAAGAGAATCTATTCAGTTGTCTAAAGTTATATCAAAAATTAGATCACTTTAGCAACAATTAAAATCTTTTATTTATAACTTGGATGGCTGCAAGTTAAAAAAACGTTTATAAATACGCTATATAATGTTTATTTTTAAAATTATAAAACAGAACTCAAATTTCAAACCAACACTGTTTTACATAATTTTGCAAATAGCGCGAGCCTTTTCATTTTTTTGAAACTTTTTTATTAATTGCATAATTTAAAAAAGAATTTTGAAAAGCAGTATTTTGAAAGCAGAATTTTAAAAAGCAGAAATTTGAATCCGAATTTTAACAAAAGTATTTTGACCCAGGTAGAATTTTAACCCCAACCCGTGCCTAGATATTTTGATTACTCAAACTAAACAAAGATTTCAAAGCTTCTTTAATCTGAGTAGTATGTTCGAAGTCTTAGAACCAGATAAATTGTTATCGTTTTCAAACGACATAATAAAAAAATATGCGGAAATACTTGTTGAAAAATATATAAAAAAAAATGATTTCCGCGAACTGCGAATCTTATATGTTGACGCAAGTGTTTTAGTTAATTAAAAAAAAAAGTCAGGCAAGAGAGGGGCCCCCAAAATTTTTTTGATACAGGGCCCCCAAAGGGCTAGCTACGCCACTGTGTTTCTATCAAGCTTCTTAATTAGAACGCTCATTAGAGAGGGTCCCACTTATTAGTATAATGTTAATACCTTTTAGGCTCAGCCTATATTATTGTGTGGTATCATGTAATACCTTAAATGCTTTTGCGGTTTCGGTCTGGATTTTAGGTTGCATCAAAAGTCTCTGCACATGTGCTGTTACCAGTTGCTGTTACTGGTTATCGTATCTATCCTTGACTACTTTCAATGCTGCATTGTAGTTGTTGTCAGAGGTTAAAAAATTACTTATTAGGTTCTCAGCTTCACCAGTTAATGTTTTCTTTAAGTTGAACAACTTCTTGAAATCTACTATATCTTGTTTATCAACGATTTCTGTGAACAGGTCTTAATACTGCTTCCATTTCGTGTAGTTCCCATCAATCTTTGGCAAGGTTGTCTTAGGTAACTTGAGAGTTTGTTTATTTGTATTAACGACAGGAAGGTTTGTAGCTAGAGTGGATGGTAGAGTGGAAGATTATTCAACTCTGGTTGTTAAAGATAACAGTAAATGCTGAACGAAGAAGAGAATAAACAAAAATAAAAGAAAATTATTTTTGTTATTGTTTTAGTGGGCTGTATTGAATTAAATTCAAATGAAAGATTTTTAGCGACCTTTAGTCCAATGCGTTTCGCCCAGGCACGACAGTTGGGCTAATCAGTTAGATGCTGTCGTACCTTTCTAAGACGCAATTTTTTTTTGTCGATGCTGATTGTAAATGCTGAACTTCATCTTCGAACTTCTAAAATTCTTCCAAGCTATATCCTACTTGGGTTGCATTATCCACAAGCTCATGGATCAATCTCACTCTCCAGTACTTTTATAGCATGCCCACTTTGACGCTACAACGTGTAGTTTAAAGAGAGGCAATCAAACGCTGTAGAGACTGTGCAGTTGTGCTATGGAGTTTCTTCATGCTTTTCATCAGGTGAATTCTGGTTACTAATAGTTGCAGTTTTCCACCTGTAGCAGCTCCGGCTGCTTTCTTTTGAAGGTCACCCTCAAAATATGTAGAAACAATTGATTATAGTGTTTGCTTTAGTTCAAGGTATGCCTAGCTGACTTTCTCGTGTGTATTGGCTTCAACATACGGAGTATCCACCTTTAAGTAGGCTTTTATTTTTTTTATGATTATTAGAGAATTCAACCCATAACATTTCAAGCTTACGTAATTTTTTGACGTTATATTCGGCGGTCTTTCGGTCAGGACCGTCTTTACAAAAATTGGTCCTAAGGCGCTGCAATTTGCGATTTAATACTGCTTTCTTAATATAATAATAAAAACTAATATTACCATCAATTGCACAATGATGGACGGAGTTCTCAATGACGGGAAAGTTGGACTTATCAAGAAAAATATGAAAATCATTGTCAACAAAAACTAGATCAAGTATTCGACTTAAATCATTGCGTTGATTATTAATTTGGAAAAAATCAGCAACAGCAGGAACATTCTCAAACTCATCTAAATTGGCAGCATACGATGTTAGGTTAGATTGACAGACGGAATGGTAGTACGCCTCAAAGTTATTAACACAACCATTATTTAATGAAGACATCTAAGAGTCTTTCACTACTTCTGCAAGTCCTCCAGCCCTGAACTTTCGTTTTTTGAATGAAATTTAAACATACAAACACGAATGCCTTCTTGCCATATGCTAGGGTTTAGAAACACAGAAACTATATCTGGAGGTACTCCAAGCTTAAAGTTGACAAATTTAAACTCACTCAAGATAGCTTTTTTCTTTACTAATTTATAACAGCTCAGGCTTGAAGGATCAACAGAAAACGCAGAAGAAACGTAATTGAGAACTGATTCAGTAGTTGTACTATGTTCAAATGAAGACAAATGAAGCCATTTACATTTCAGTCGAACCTCTAAAATAGGTTGTTGGATATTTTTACCCATGCAGAATAGCTCTTCGGAATAGATTATTCTGTGTAGCGTTATAAATACCATCACTATGCGGAGCCGCAGGTAAGCCAGCAACATCAGGAAATTTAGCAACAGTACCACGAGATACATTGTAGTAGCCGTGGCGTGATGGTTAGTGCGATGGACTGTCATGCCGGAGGTCTAAGGTTCGATCCCAAGCCTCGCCACCTATTTATTTAAAAGAAAAAACGGCTACTGCCTCTTGCGAGGAATTGACAAATCCTCCAAGAGTATCTCCTGTCACAGAAAAGTGCCGCTCGTTAGCCGTTCGGATTCGGTAATAAACTATAGGTCCCCTCCATTCCTGCAGACACGCACACAGGAATGGTTGAGAGTTGTAAGTCACTAGGCCCTAGTTCTTCATGAGCTGTTGTGCTATCAAATTTATTTATTTTATTTTACCACGAGATACCAGCAGCAACATCGGAATATTTAGGAACAGTAATAGTACCATTAGCAACACCAGCAATATCAGCAACACCAGCAACATCAGCAATATCGGCAGCCTCTGTAGAACCAGCACCATCAGCAACAAAACAACATCAGCAACACCACAACACAATAGTGTCTATGGCTGAAAGAAACGGGAACCATGAAACCGTTTATACTTGGATCTCTGAACGACAGCCCAAGAGTCAATATCCACGTACTGGTGGACTCTGGAACACTGGATCGCAGGAACAATACATTAATACAACAACAATTTCGAAATTTTTCCCAGTGAAACAACAACAAATGGGACTCATTAGTTCGGTTTTTTGGTTTACTTCGCGCCTCACGGGATACTTCACCCCGCACTTTTCTTACCCACAAACTGCCGTGATACAGGCCACAATCTTCCCAATCTAAACAGGGTCTTACTTATCTGTAGGTAAAGTCTAGTGATGACAGAACGGCAGAGAACCACACAGTGACGAAACCGCTGTAACGAAATTTCAATCACTAAAAAGTCTGGTGGTCAGAAGCTGGTGGTGAAGTAACCAACGGTGAAAGTTCGACACTGAAAAGTCCTGCTTTGGGATATTTTTTGTAGCTGCTTGTTAGCTTCGTTAATTAGTAAGGGTACGTTTACACTTATGTCTGCGTTAATTCCGAAAATAGTAAAGTACTGATTTCATCGTTATAATATGAAGTTTTAAATAAAATCGACCCATAGGTCAGCAAGTCTTTTAACTACATTCAATTAACTGTAAGTTTTTTTTAACTTTTTCTAGTCTTTTAACTAAAAGACTGCAAACTTGTACTTTCAAAAGAACAGGAGGGAATAAAAAGAAAAGAAATGTAAAAGAAAAAAAAAGTTCAAAAAACTTACAGTTAATTGACTGTAGTTAAAAGACTTGCCGACTAAAAGTAAAATCATCGCAGTACAAAGACTTTTCACTGACTAAAAAGACTAAAAGCAGTTAAAAAGTACTGCAGTTAATTAACTTAAAGTTAATAACTTAAAGTTAACTTAAAGTTTATAACTTAAAGTTAATTAACTTTTTTTTTTAACTGCACAGTCGGAATGTTAGTACTGACTGCTTGATTCGTAGAGCTGTGTAAATCGTTCATTTCAAATGATCGAATCGTTCAGGAATCGATTACCAAAATGATCCGATCATTTAAATCAATCGATCATTCGATCATTTTTATTTAACTCAATTCAGTATTTCATACTGTTCTGATTCGATTTTTCATTTCGATTTCGATGAAATTCTATCTCCGAATCTAACGAATTCAATTCAATAATGTACCGATTTTGATCGAATCTAATGAGAGAGTTCCTCAATCCTCAGTCCTGAGGTCCTGACCGATCCGATGACCGCTAGGTCAGTATAAGGTATCAAAATAAATAAAAATTAGTTTTTTTGCAAATATCTCAGGAATAGTTTGTGCTAGAGAAAAATTTTATGATACAATCTTGTAGCTAACGCAATTTTCCACAAAAATGGTGCTCAATATTTTTTCGTAGCATTAACCGTTAAAAAGTTACAGCAAATCGAAAAAACAAAAAGTTTCATAAAAGGGGCCAAAGGTCATGAAAATGTGCTTTAACTTTTAAATGTTTAATGCTACGAAAAAAATTTAAAAAAAATTTTGTGGGAAATTGCCTCAGCTACAAAATTGTGGAATAAAATTTTTCTCTAGCACAAACCGTTTCTGAGATATTTGCAAAAAACTAATTTTTAGGACCTTTGAACCCTTATAATTGACCTAGCGTCCATCGGATCGTTGAGGAACTCTCTCAACTTTTAAAGAGTGCCATTACCAACGTCCATGCCACATTTCAGCCTCTAGATAATTTTCTCCTTTCGTTGTATTTTTTTGGGTATTCTTACTAGACTATATTGAAAATTTCAATTGGTCCCAATCTCAATCATTTCGATGCTTCTCGATTTTCCATCCCAATCTCAATCATTTCAATGAATCTCGATTTTCGATATCAATCTCAATCGATCCCAATCTCAATCATTTTGATGATTCTCGATTTTCCATCCCAATCTCAATCATTTCAATACTCTTAATTTTCGACATCAAAGTCAAGTACAATAAGAATAGTTTTTTGAGTTTTTAGCGAATATCTCAGAAACAGTTAGTGCTAGAAAAAATTTCATTCCACAATTTTGTAGATGAGGCAATTTCCCATAAAAATAGTATATATAATTTTTATTTCGTAGCATTAACCGTTTAAAAGTAACAGCATAGTTCCATGACCTTTGGCCCCTTTTTTCACTTTTTGATTTGCTGTAACTTTTTAACGGCTACGAAAAAAATAATAAGTAAAATAATAAGTGGAAAATTGCCTCAGCTACAAGATTGTCGAATAAAATTTTTCTCTAGCACAAACCGTTCCTGAGATATTTGCAGAAAACTAATTTTTATTACTTTTGACCCCTTACACTGACCAGCCTAATCTTTTCTTTCTTTTGAATTTGTTCTTTCTTCACTACAGATTGATCGAAATGTATTGAAATGATTAAGATTGGGATGGAAAATCGAGAATCATCAAAATGAATGAGATTGAGATCGATTGAAATGAAAATTTGAAGCATGGTATCTCATCCATCGTGCAAAATTGTATCTACCAATTGCATTTAATTTTCGTTAAATAAATCGGAAAGAAGACTTAAGTAAGCTACTGATTAATACATCGGAAAGAAGGCTTAAGTTAGCTACTGATTACTTCTATTTTTGGTAGTTTTGAGAGGAGGAAAATTGGTAAAATATGCAATCATTTTCTTACTTAAAAAAAAATAAGTTACCATTTTTTGATAAAGATTTATAGTCAGTGGTCCCCATGGATATGATATGAGAGTTAGGAGCTAACGTTGTTCCAGATGTTCTTGGTTCCTCAAGCTCAGCTAAAACTCTGTTGTCCTGTCAAGAAAAATATTTATAGTTTCATGAGAATATACAAAGAATTGGTAATAAGAATACTTTATTTATTTATTTATTCATTTATTTGTCAATCAGAGTAATCTTACAGACTAGAATAACAATTAAGAAATAGTCATATCCATATAAAATAAATATAAAGTATGAATTAAAGATTTGCTAATATATATAATAGATTATTTTTAAAAGTTTCTCTTGAACAATTTTCAAAAATATCGATATAATTACAAATCGAGTTATCACGAGCATCGTGATATTGGTTCATTGCAACCATAATTAGTGCGATGCAAGCGTACATTAAATAATAAAGACACCCGAGTTGTTCTTGGGGGGATATGGAAGGCTAACTGTTCAAGGAGAAATGAGGACTTTATGCGAAAAAAGAGAATATCAAAATAAACATAATTGAACAAAATTTTCAGCGAAGACTCAGAGTATGAACACCCATTAACAAACACCTAGTTTTATAACAAGGAATCTCACAATTCCAATTAAGTTTTGATATAGCATAGCTACTAAAACGCCGTTGCACTCTTTCAATTCTATACGACGCAGTGGTATAAAAAAGGTTCCAGACTACGGAGCAATACTCCAGAACGGACCTAACCATCGAAAAGTAAAGACATTTATTTGTGAAGATGTCTGAGAACTCACGAGCGTTCCTTTTAATAAAACTTAGCATTGAGTTAGCTTTACTTGTTATAAGATAAATATGTAGATTAAATGTCAATTTTTCATCCAGCATAACACCCAAATCTTTTTTCTATGATACTCTTTCCAAGGCAACATCAGATAGCTTATAGTTATGATTTATTAAGTTCTTATTTCTTAAAAGAGAAAGCACTTGGCATTTAGATACGTTTAGATGAAGAGAATTCAATTCACAACACTGAGAAAGCCTACTGAATAGCAATTAAAATAAGCCTAAGTATAAATATTGAAGGTAAGCAATATTAATAAGAACTACCTTTTTTACATCAACAATAAAAAAGAGTCTGTGTGCGAAACACATAGCTAACTTCCCAATGGTGCCTTTGAAACTCGATACCCAATGATATTTTTATAAGAAAATCGTCTTTTCAAGGTATTAAAAACCTTATCAGGTTTGCAATTGAGAAAAGACCATCAGAGTTGTGCTAGTGGTTTTAAATACACTTGTCAAAGCAATTGAAGTGACAATATTGATATAATTAAACCATTTGTAATACCTTATGAGGATTCAATTTTTAATTATATTTATCTAATAATCAATATTTGCATAATAACAATAATAATATATGTATTGTATACATTAATCAATATAATACAAAAATGTATTAGCGAAAAAAATATGAAAAAATTTAAAAAAAATCTATGAAGAAGAATTGGAACTCAGAAAGAATACATCTCTAAATGCATAAAAATTGTTGAAATTTTAGGGACTAAAATTAATTGGGTACGGGGGGAGTTAATAACAATTATCTATAGTTATTATAAAAAATATATACTGTGAATGAATAACACAATTTGCACACGTTCCCAATGCTTATCTTCAGAACATTCTATAAATAAACCAAGCCAAGCGCAGACAAGCATATGGTCACGTAGTCACATTGAGTTATCCAGACTTTAGCACATAAGAAATACATAAATGAATAAGAAAGAACAAATTGTATAAATATCACCAATAGTGTATTTGTCAAGACACTCTTGGTTTAGTAGCAACAGCATAAGTACTGTCCTATTCTAAGCAGGCATTTTTAAGAAGTTCTAAGTAAAGGACATAGTCCCAAAGCTTTTTAAAAAATACAAAACTCCAGTAGTTTTATTAATTCGCGCGGCCGCCACTACGCGGGACACGGATAGGTACACGGGCGCGTCGTGAAAAGGCGTGCGTTCGGACGCGGAGTACCAAGCGCTCCGCGCCTCCCCCTCTCCACCGCCAGTGTCACTAAGAAGCCTTCTCTGTTTTCTCTTTTTTTTTTCTCATTCTTTAACATACATTTTTTCGTACACAATACCAATATATTCTCGAACATCTGGCAATGGTTTCTTTGTCTCTGGTTCGCATCTAAAGTTCGTTACGCTTACTAAAAATTTATAAACCAAAATTTTTGGCGAAACGAACTAACTCCCACTTTTAAAAAAAATTGTTGCCTCTCCGAAAAAATAAGATGAACTAACTCCCACTATTTTCCATTGGGATTTAATTCAGTTGGGAGTTAGTTCATATAGAACTTAGTCCCAACTGAACTAACTCCCAACATTATGAACTAGGTCGGCTAGTGGGAGTTAGTTCTTTTGGGAGTTACTTCGTAGGGCCGTTATGCAGCCATGTCATCTTAACCAAGTCCCTTCTTACAATGGAGGCAGTGGCACCATTGTCGATTGTAGCCACGTGTTTCTTGCAATTTAATGTTGCCTCCACAGTCAGACTTTTGTTGTTTCGTTTAGTCTGTGACACCTGGATAGTGGTTCTGGGGCAATCGATACCAGAAACTAGCTTCTGCCCCTCGAAGTTGGTTTTTACTCGTTTTCCGGCTGGGAAACAAGCTGAGCAGGAATGTTGGTGTTATTGCTTACCTGCTCTTGGGTACTATTTCTACTTCCACAATGTTGACATGCAGCTCTGCTTGGTGTCAATCTGCACTGGCGCTGGAGATTTCCGGTCTTGTTACAGTTCCAGCATCGAGCAAGTCCGTCTCGCTGACTTCTTTGGAATGCGGTTTTCTGACAGGAGCATTCTTCAACTTCTATTTCTCTTACCCGATGGACTCCTTGTGAAGCTTGTTCTGCTGCTTTTATAGTTAGAGCGAACGCCAATGCTTCAGGAAGCGTGCGTTTTCCGGCAGTTCAAATCGCTCGCTGAAAGTAGATGTCGGATAGAGCGCGGACAAATGCTTCCGTTGTGGACTGGTTTATTATTTCCTCTCCTGCAGTTGGATATGCCAGGTGAGCCAGCCATTCGATATCTGCATATCTTCAACTTCGGCTTGTTTGGCTAATGTTGCTGGTTGACGAATCGGTCTGGCGTGTCCTGTGTCGATCCGATGCAGCACGAGTTGTGTTCGACCATACTGCCCACTTGGTGAAGAAAATATGTCGGCATACTCATAAAGAAGGCTACCAGCAATACTTAGTTGATGTTGACTCAGATTGGTTGAGTTAAGGATTTTTGCCTTAAGCTGTTCGGAGTTCACAGGTTTCAGCGTGTCCACTTCTGTGATCTTAGTTATCCCTGACACAGATTCACATTTCCCGACTATATCTCCTTTCATCAACTTAACTTCGTACGGTTTGATGTTCAGAATCCGTGCAGGCATCATGTTGTTCTTTGGTGCCACAAGAGTCTTCCCAACGATGATGTTTTGGGAGCCTCGGTCAGTATCTGGTTCCGCTATGAGGCATCAATGACCACGCAAATCGCTTTTTATTTTAGTCTAAACGAACACTTCAGAAGAAGATGGCAAGCATATGTCTTCTTTGATGACAGTTCTTAGAGTTGATGATTTTTCGTCACCGTAAACCATAGGAATCTCTACATTGTGGTAATTAAGAACTTGCTTAAATGCTTACCGATATCCAGAATTAATCTGTGTTCTGTCATGAAGTCGATTCCAATGATAGATAGATAGATAGATAAGATTTTTATTTTAGTAAACCATATACATATACAAAGGTACATTACATTTTTCAAATCAAACAAAAAAATCATGAAGCATGGCTGTGCCGTCTGCCCGATTGGATATAATTATAATTTCAATTTAAGCTCTTTAACTTTGTCTTACTTTATGTAGGTATATGATTACAAAAGAAGAAATTAATAAGGTTGACTTGTTTACTTAAAAATTTTCGTTGATTATTTTCTCTCTGTATGCTAAGGATATCTTGCAATACTTGAATAAAATTGAAATATTAACTTCATTTAATAAGTTAAGAACATTTTCTTCCGACAGGAAATCACTTCCGAAAACATGTCGCCTTGTTTCCCGTAATGCTGGACACTTTCCGACAAAGTGAAATGTATCTTCCCTCTCCTTTATGTTACATATTTCACACAGTATTGGTAGATCATCTCTATGCGGAATAAAATTTAAGCTTAGGAGTTCTCCACGCAATTTTGCCACCATTGATATTTCTTCAATCTTGTTTTCATCATGAAAATAGTTTCTTGAATCTAAATTGTATTCTAAACGACTGTATATTGCTCTATGGAGTGAATTTGCCGCTTCTTCTTGAAAGTTACTTCTGCACTTTTCATCTACTTTTTCCACTAGTTGGTATAATGATTTTTTGGCATTGATTAAATCAGGTTGAGCTAGGTTATTGCTCAAACCACAGCTATCTGCAAGCTCCAACCAACCACTGTACCAGCTAGTCCGACTGTTGATTGCTTTAATTACCGCTTTTTTCGACAGACGTTCATCAGGTAAGCTCAAAACTCGTAATATATAATCCACCTGCAATTTCAATGTTTTAATGAATAGAGGTGATAGTCCCGTTTCCAACATAATTATGTAGTTTGGCGTATTTTGGGGCAGTCTAAATAATTTTTTAATGAAAAATTTAAGCAGTTTTTCTACTGTATCATAGCTTCTGTGACCCCATGCTTGCGCAGCGTAAAATAATATGGATTCTGCAACCGATTCAAATACTTTAAATTTACAACTATGGGCTACATTTTTGTTTATGAAACATGTACTCCATGTCGCATTTATCGCAGTTTTCGCTAACGTGAGTGTTTCCTTCGAATGGGTTTCCATATTCAAGTTACTAGTAAAATAAACACACAGGTATTTATACTGTTTAACAATCTCAATATTTTCCCCATCAAAATTCCACTTTTCGTTGTCCGCATTCCGTCCTCCACTTCTCTTGAATATAATAACTTTGGTTTTGTCTAGATTAACTTTAAGGCTCCACAGTTTGCAATAATCGCTTAATCTATTCGTCATAAGCTGTAGAGAATTGGGTGAGCTAGCAAGCATAACTATATCGTCAGCAAAGAGCATTGTCTTGATGTGAACTCCTGCAAAATCAATACCCCCTGGTAGAAAGTCTACTATGTCCTTTATGAAGAGAGCAAAAAGTATTGGACTAAGTATGCATCCTTGTCGCACTCCAGAGCTTGTATGAAACCAATGTGACTGCCCTTCGTCATTCCACACTGCTGCTTTTGTAGTTCTGTATAGATTTTCAATTATTCAACCAAATTTAAGCGGTATACCAAGTCCATATAATTTGTAATAAGGCATTTCGGTCAACAGTATCAAATCAATAAAAAAGGCGTAACGCTTTTTACCTCTCATTTGAAAAGATTCTACAATGCTTCTTAACACAAAGATGTGATCGACTGTTGAATATCCTCTGCTAAAGCCGGCTTGAAATTCTTTAACTAATTCACACTGTTCCACCCATATGGCAAGTCGTTTTTGGAGAATTGTCGTGAATATTTTATAGGAGGCATTGAGAAAAGATATGCCTCGGTAGTTATCAGGATCAGTTCTGGGCCCCTTTTTATGAATTGGAAAAATTAAACTCTCGCTAAATTTGTCTGGAATTACTCCACTTTCCAATATCACATTAAACATAAGCATTAACTTCATGACTAGATCAGTAGTTCCATATTTGTAGAATTCCACTAGGACTCTATCTGATCCAGCTGCTTTTCCATCCTTCAGGTTATTGAGCGCATTAGAAACGTCTTCGAACAAAATAGGAGAATCCAAGGTACTGTTACTGAATCCTGGTGTCGCATATAAGGGAGTTACTTGTCCAACTGTAGGGTTCAGCAAGTTCTCAAAATGTATAGCGAGAGAGCTGGGAGTAATATTCGAACTTATAGTATATTTTCTGCCGTTGATTTTCTAAGCTAGTTTCCAAAAATCTGCTGCATTTCTACATTTAGCCATCTTCCTTGCCTCCTCTTCATAATATTGCTCCTTTTTTGATTTACAAAGTGCTTTATATGTTGAGTTGGCTTCAATGTAACTATTTCTGTGAAATCCCTCACTTGACATTCGGAACAGTTTTAGCCATGCAAAAGAAACCTGTCTGGCTCTCCTACACTACTCATCGAACCATGGTTCCTTACAGTTTCCTTGTTTTCTTCCGTTTGTACTTGTAGGGTATGAAGTTTTTGAAAGTCCAACTGCTGTTCTACCTGCAGGTTTGTATCCAACCGTGTTCTATATGTTTCTGCATTTGCATCTTTCCATACTAGTTTGGGAAGAAGTTTCATGGTTCGAGTATCCTCTTCTTCGTAAAAGCTGTTGTTGAAAGTCACAACAATTGGTAAGTGGTCAGAATATGGAACATGTCTAACTTCGAAATCGGATTCCAATGATGCACTCGTCCCAAATATCTGCGTGTCCACTTCTGTGATCTTAGTTATCACTGACACAGATTCACATTTCCCGACTATATCTCCTTTCATCAACTTAACTTCGTACGGTTTGATGTTCAGAATCAGTGCAGGCACCATGTTGTTCTTTGGTTCCACAAGAGTCTTCCCAACGATGATGTTTTGGAAGCATTGAGCAGTATCTGGTTCCACCATGAGGTATCGATGACTACGCAAATTGCCTTTCATTTTAGTCCAATCAAACACTTCGGAAGAAGTCGGCTGATGACTGTTCTAAGAGTTGTTGAATTATCGTCACCATAAACCATAGGAGTTTCTCAATTTTGGTAGTTAAGAACTTGCTTACCGATATCTAGAATTACCCCATGCTCTTTCATGAAATCGATTTCAATGATGCACTCATGACATACATCTGCTACCAGAAACAGATGTGAGAACTCCAATTCTGCCAAACGAATCGGATATGTAGCAGTTTTCAGACGATAGCTGTTGGTGTTATGCAGGGCCCTACGAACTAACTCCCAATGAACTAACTCCCTCCAATATTGGGACTTGGTTCATTCTGAACTAACTCCCATTAATTTTTGGAACTAAAACCCAACGCTGAATGAACTAAGTCCCAAAATAAAAATGAACTAAGTGCTAATAGTGGGACTTAGTTCCGTTTGAACTAAGTCCCAAATAAACTAAATCCCATTTTTTTTTTAGGAACTAAAATAAAGTTTAAGGAACTAAGTCCCAAAATAATTTAATCAATAATGTAAGACTCTGCAACAAAATTACAACTATAATAATGTATACAACTATTAGTGCGGCTCCGTGAAATAAGTCCCCAATGTAATAACCCCCCAATCCAAAAATGAAATAACTCCCCAAAATGTTTTTAATTTTTAGTAAATATAACGAACTTTATTTGCGAACCAGATACAAAGAAACTATAGATTGGTATTATGTGCAAAAAATTTATGTTAAATAATGAGAAAAAAAAAGAGAAAACAGAGAAGGCTCCTTAGTGACACTGGTGGTGGCGGCGGAGGGGGGAGTTGCGGAGCGCGTAGAACCCCGCGTCCGAACACGTGCCCGAAGACGCACTCGCGCGCGTCTCAGCGTCCGTACGCCTCCCGCCTTTACGCGCCCACCTGCGCGCGGCCGCCACTTCGCGGGACGCGGATAGGTGCACGGGCGCGTCGCGAAAAGGCGCGCGTTCGGACGCGGAGTGCCACGCGCGTTCGAACGCGAAGTGCCACGCGCTCCGCCCCTCCCCCTCTCCACCGCCGCCGACGCCGCCACCGCCAGTGTTACTAAAAAGCCTTCTCTGTTTTCTCTTTTTTTTTCTCATTCTTTAACATACATTTTTTCGTACACAATACCAATATATTGTGGAACATCTGCCAATGGTTTCTTTGTCTCTGGTTCGCATCTAAAGTTCGTTACGCTTACTAAAAATTTATAAACCAAAATTTTTGGCGAAACTTTAAAAAAAAATTGTTGCCTCTCCGAAAAAATAAGATGAACTAACTCCCACTATTTTCCATTGGGACTTAGTTCAGTTGGGAGTTAGTTCATAGGGCCGTTATGCACCCATGTCATCTTAACAAAGTCCCTTATTACAATGGAGGCAGTGGCACCAGTGTCGATTGTAGCCACGTGTTTCTTGCAATTTAATGTTGCCTCCACAGTCAGACTTTTGTTGTTTCGTTTAGTCTGTGAGACCTGGATAGTGGTTCTGGGGCAATCGATACCAGAAACCAGCTTCTGCCCCTCGAAGTTGGTTTTTACTCGTTTTCCGACTGGGAAACAAGCTGAGCAGGAATGTTGGTGTTATTGCTTACCTGCTCTTGAGTACTATTTCTACTTCCACGATGTTGACATGCAGCTCTTCTTGGTGTCAATCTGCACTAGCGCTGGAGATGTCCGGTCTTGTTACAGTTCCAGCATCGAGCAGGTCCGTCTCGCTGACTTATTTGGAATGCGGTTCTCTGACAGGAGCATTCTTCAACTTCTATTTCTCTTACCCGATGGACTCCTTGTGAAGCTTGTTCTGCTGCTTTCATAGTTAGAGCGAACGCCAATGCTTCAGGAAGCGTGCGTTTTCTGGCAGTTCAAATCGCTCGCTGAAAGTAGATGTCGGATACAGCGCGGACAAATGCTTCCGTTGCGGACTGGTTTACCATTTCCTCTCCTGCAGTTGGATATGCTAGGTGAGCCAACCGTTCGATATCTGCTTGAAGTTGTTTCAGGCTTTCTCCTCTTTTCTGAACTCTGGTATTGAGTTGGACGCGGAAGACTTCTTGCATATGACCATCTCCAAAGATTTTGTCAATGGCCTGAACAAGAGCTGTGAAGTTGCCTTTCTTGTCTGCTGGTATGGTTTGCAATAATTCAGCAGCAGTTCCTCTAAGAGCAAGCATCAGAGCTATGAACTTGTCTTCGTCATTCCATCCATTTGTTGCTGCAGCTGCCTCCAACTGTTTGTTGTAAATTGAACAAGAAATTTGTCCATAAAAGGTCGGCGGATGCATTTCCTTTCGCTTTGGAAGTTCGCCAGAACTTTCTCGAATCTTCATGTTTCGAACATTCTCCAACTCCTTGGTAATGCTTTAAAATTTGTCTTCGATCTTCTCGAATTTGGCTTCTACTGTCGAAAATTGTTTTTCGACACGCTCGTCAAAAACAACGAATTTGTCTTCGAAGGCATCAAGCTTACCTACGAGAAGACTTTTGTGTTCTTCAAGAAGATTCTTTTGTTCACTTCTTTGTTCTTCGAATCGCTGGAGAACATTGTTTTCTTATTTTTCGAGAAGATTCTTTTGCTCATTGCGTTGATCTTCAAATCGTTCGAGAAGATTCATTTGCCCATTGCGTTGATCTTCAAATCGTTCGAGAAATTTTTTTTTTTGCTCTTTTCTTTGCTCTTCGAGAAGGTTCTTTTGTTTTTTTCTTTGCTCTTCGAGAATATTCTTTGGTTCTTTGAACTGGGCGAGCAGCAGAGCCATCATTTTGGTCATACCTGAACTAGTACTTACTTGCTCTTCCTGCTTTTCAATCGTGAAAATAAACGTGTCCGGGTTTTCACCTTGTTGCCTTAATTGTTCCTGCGGACGAATAATGAGGTCGTTTTTTGATCAAGCAGTAGGAAGACCTCGTTTGTTTAGTTCTGCTTTAAGTTCATCACAATTTAAATCATTACCCATTGTCATTTAAAAACACACACGCACTTTTTATTTTAAGTTTTAACTTAAATGCACAGATAATAAGTTTTATCCCTTATTCTGACACCAATGTAACGTTTTACCACGGTTCGATATAAAACTTTTTTCTTTTTATGCAACTTAAATTCACTTCCGGATACATACTTTTAACTTCGAATTTTACACTTTCGCTTTCAAAAATAAACTGTGTCTGTGCTCAAAAAGTTTCTCCTTATATAGTGAGCTGAGAGGTTCAAGACAATATATATATGTTTATTTTTATTTAGCAACAAACGCCCATAGAGAGAGGGGGTGGGGCCCCCTCCCATCTCCAGAAGTTTGTTTAACTTTATTAGCTTAATACAAGCAAAACAAAAACTTAAAAACTATTTCAAAACTACTTATGTCTAACGCAGTTGTAGGAGAGGAAGGGCTAGTAAAGGCGTGCGGGACGATTAAGTAAGGATTTAAGACTTTCTTTGCTTAAATGAAAGTCAAAAGAGCTTCGCAAGCTATTAGCTATTAGTTGAGCGAAGCATGCGGGACAAGGGTTCGTTGGCACCATAGCTAGTGCGATGATAGTTTATTTTGAAAAGAGGGATCGATCTAAGGTTATTAGTGTTGATTTGAAGGCATATTTTTTGGAGAAGGAATGGACAGTCGATATTTCCATTTAAGAGCTGTTGGATAAAGACAATGTCAGCTACTACACGTCTCTGTTCAAGAGATTGCAGGTCAATTCATTTTAAGGAGGGAGATTATGTTGGTCATTCCAAGGAAGGGTACGGAGTGCAAAACGAAGGAATCTGCGTTGGACAGCTTCGATACGGTAGGAGTGTAAGAGAAAGTGAGGTGACCAGACTTAGCTGGCATATTCAAGGAGGGGCCTGACAAAGGTTATATACAGGGCTTTAGTGACATAAGGATCAGAGAATTCTTTGGACCAACGTTTAACAAATCCGAGAGCAGAGTTAGCTCTCTTGATAGAGGTATCTATGTGGCAACGAAAGTTAAGTTCTTTATCACATATAACTCCAAGATCGCGAATAGAGTCAACTGTGCTAATCTGCTTGTTGTTAATAAGATACTTTCTGGGGGGGGAGTAGGGTACGTTTACGAGAAAAGGTTATCGCTTGCACTTCCTGATATTCAGTTCTAGGAAATTTTTATGGCACCATGTGGAGAATCTATTTAGATCATCTTGGAGAAGTTTAGAGTCCTCAAAGGAGGATATGTGCCGGTAGATTTTTTTGTCATCAGCATAAATTGATATAAAGGAGTCTTTAATGACAATATCGACGTCGTTGATGGTTAGAATCAAAATCAGTGGGTCTAGGTGACTACCCTGTGGGACACCAGACGTTGCATGAATATGGTCAGATACAGAGGATCTGAAGACGACTTTATAAGAGCGATCTTTCAAATAAGATTCAACCCATGCAATAAATAAAGGTTGAAATCCCAGAGCTTTAAGTTTGAAAAGGATCAAAGAATGGGAGATTTTGTCAAAGGCTTTACTGAGATCGGTTGCAATAACATCAACTTCGTTACCATTCTCAAGAGTACATAAGGTTCCTGAAACGAATTCAACTAAATTGGTTGTCGTTGATCTGCCCTTAAGGAAGCCGTGTTGATTAGGGGAGATAATTTGTTTGCAATGGAAAATCATGGTATCATAAACGATACTCTCAAAAAGCTTGGGAATACATGAGAGAGCTTAGCGATAGGGCGGTAGTTGGAGATGTCTTTTTTTGGACCTTTTTTGTGAATGGGGATGATTAAAGAATTTTTCCAGAAAGAAGGGAAAATACCTTGGGAAATTGAAAGTTGAAAGAGAACTGACAAAGCTTTGATAAAGTGAAGCGAGCATTTTTTCAGGATTATAGCTGGTAACCCATCAGGACCAGCTGAATAGTCATCGTTCAAGTTATTAATTTTTTCTTCTACGGTTTCAACTGGGATTACAATGGAAGATAAAGAAGTTTGGGCACAGGTTTTTAAATAAGAAAAGTATTCAAAATCAGGTTGGGTGGAGTTGATAGAAAACGACTGACTAAAGAATTGGGCAAATAAGTTGGCAATTTCATGAGGATTATCTGTAATGAAATTCAGATACGTCAGAGTGGAAGTATAGCTGTCAGATTTTCTTTTGGCATTGATGAAGTGAAAAAAGCTTTTTGGGTCAGAGATAATGTTAGATTGCATTAGATTAAGGTATCGTTGGTAAAGGGAATCGCAAAGTTCTGAAAAAAGGGTGCTGGAGTACTGGAAGTTACGAAGATCAGAGTCAAAACCCGATATGAGATATTTCCGCCATAGTTTATTTCTCTTATTTCTTAGAGACTGTAACTCATTGTTATACCAAGGAGGAGAAGAGAAGGAATTTTTCTGTTGAACAATTGGCACAGATTGAATAAGGCAATTGAAAACTTTGGAGTAAAAGTTAGACAGAGCAATATTAATATCAAGTGCATTAGAGATAACGTTGAAGTTGGTAGAGCTCAACAAGTTATTAAGTTTGAGGAAGTTAGTTTTGCGAAAATTGAAGATCGATTGACTTTCCGATAGATTAGGTGTATGAGAGAGGTCGTAAGAAAATTTCAAGAAGAGAGGGGGGTGATATGAGTCTAACTTCGATAATAGATGATTACTTGCCGAAACAACACATTTATCTGGGTCAGAAGAGAAAATTAAATCGAGTTGGCGCTCTAAACAATTTTTAACGCCACTCAATTGGTACAAGTCTAAATCAGCAAGACAGACGGTAAAAAGAATCTCTTTATCGGATGTTGGGTTGACAGCGGTATAGAAGGATTCTTCGTCAGAGATTAGATTGGAGATTAGGAAAATTAAAGTCGCCAATAATTAAAACAATATCAGACGGGTCAGCTGCTTCGAGTGGACAGTGGAGGTTTTAGAGCGAAGTCCTCGTACATTTTGATAGTACAAAGACAAAAATTTGGGAGGTTTGTTATAAAAGGGGTGAGATGCGTTAATGGAGCTAGGATCAAAAAAAGTTATTGAAATTTGAGCGGCTTCTTTGCAGGTGAGAAATTCTATTTGACTATGCATACGAAGCAAAGGAAGAGAGGTCATTTGCGACGTCTAAAGGGGTAAGGTTTAAGGTTTCATGAAAGGGAACGAAAATTTGTTTAAGCTCAGCAGGGTTCGTAGGAAGACCTTTTTGATTAATTGAAACCATTAAATTGGTTCTAGTGATGCAGTTGACACAAACGTGGTCTTGTTTATCGTGAAGATAGACTAGATAAAGTCAAACATTTGAATATATTCGTTGGTCTCTGAGGCGAGAAAGAACATAACGACCGTCGTTATTCTGGTCGGTAAATTGTTTGGTGAGCCTGACCTTTGGTGGGATAGAGGGTTATTTGATATTTAACGGGAAGAAAAGTTGGGAAAAGTTTGGGAAGAGGTTAGTTTTAAAACTCCAATTATTTGCCGGGTTTATGGAAACATGTGGGTTAGAGATACTGTCACTTAGCTTAGCCTTATTACTATGATTAGACGCTTTAGGTCCTGGTGACTGCATATTACGGGGAGGTTATCGAATCTGATGCGCTTTTGCGACTGAAGCCATTACCTTAGGTTTGTCAATCCATTTATTGAGAACCATGGAATCCAGTTGAAGATGTCTCTTGGAGGAGTTAAAGATCCATTCATATTTTTTGGGTATAAGAACTTTAAATCGTCTGGGACAGATGGCGTGAGATTCAACATCTTGAATTGAGAATCTCCGATTAAAAAAGGAACGAATTCATGTTTCGTCTGCGTCTTGAGGAGCATTTTTAATATAAAAAGCTGATTTATTACTTGCATCAAGCTTATTTAATCGAAGGGTCCATTCAGATGAGGTCCCAAATTGATGGATTATTGGTTCTTCAAATGGGGGAGTAGTAGCAGGTGGTAAGAGGGTTGAATCAGGAACGTTACTATGTGATGGATTCTGAAGCAGGAGCAGGTGCATTAATACTGGCGAGATTCGTGTTGGGAACGTGAGGAGAAGGATCGATTTGTTGATCTGAGTTGATGGTACGGAATTCGTCGAGGAGAGAAATGTTGCCTTGTAGGTTCGTAATGTTTTCAAATTTAGAGCTGAGATAACGAATTTCTTGAATTACATCTTCAGAAGAAGCCGTCGAAAGAGCGTTATGATTTTTTAAAGCCCCAACATCCGATTCGATCGACAGCAACTTCCGGTCATACGCAGATAAGACAGATTTTATCGATGATATAGCTGAAGATCCTTTGGACAGCAATTCCTTAAGGTCATGCAGGTCGGACTTTAGTGTACTCTTAAGGGTAGTGATCTTATTTAAGATCTCCATGGGGATCGCAGAGGAGTCATTTCGTTTTGGTGGTGCTTCAGTTATTTTGTCAAGTATGCTATTAATTGCATCTGAATTCTCCTCGATCGACCGTACACAGCTTTTATGGCTATGTCGCATTTCAGACTTAAGGTCCGAAATGGAATCGGTTATTGAATTGAAGAGATCATTGTTGCATTTAATTGCACGCATGATGTGAGCGAGTGATATCGACTTGCAATCATCGCAAACATAGGAGAAGATTCTCCGAATTTCCACCAAGAATGGTTTAGCGCTACGGCTAACTCCAATGCAAAGGGGATGAAATTGCATGTTGCATATTCCATTACATGCAACAAGATCAGCAGCAGAAGAGGAAAGGGAATAATTTGGAGCAGCACACTTCGAGGACATAATTTGCACGGATAAGCACAGTGAGTAGAACAAGGTAAAAGTGCGAAGTTATTTTTAAAAGTTATTTATTAATTGTTTGATCGACTTCGGTATGACACAATACTCGATTGGTAACAAACAGAAAAAAAAAGTGCAGGGGTATTCACAATTTATTAATTAAAGTGGGTAAGATTTCCTGTTTGTATTATTGATTTTATTTATTTTTGTTTTGTTTTTTTTTTTTTTTTTTTGTTTTTTTTTTATAAATTGGGTGAGCACTTATGTACAGAAAAATTGGTAAATTATGCAAAGACGGGGAGCGATTTGAAAACACGACTTGTCTGGGCGACGGTTGAATTGACTTTGATATATATATATATTAGGGTGGCGCTTATTCTGGAAATGTTTGAATTTATTTCTCGTCCCCCCCCCCCCCCCTAAAAGTGATGAGGCTGACTTAAAAAAATTCTGTGCAAAATTTCATTGAAATCGGTTAACGTTAACACGTGCCCCCGAGCATTTATAATTTCCCATACAAATTGCAGGTAGATTTTTAGTCTTTTACTAAAAAATTCCGAAAAATTGTAATTGGTAACGAATAAAAATGAAACTTGGCAAAAATCTTCCAATATAGCATAGTATATAAAAAAAATATCCCTGCATTTTATAAAATTTTTTTACCAACTTAAAAATAGCGATGAAAACCAGTGATTTTTGTTTTTTTTTTTTACATTTTTCGTTTTATTGTGGCCAGTTAAAGATGTTGCGGGTGTATTGTTATTTTTTTTATATTTTTTCATAAGGTTATCAATATTATACTACTTATACACATGACCAACAAAAATTAAATAAGAATTAACAATAAAGAAAAAAATTTTCTTAATTTTGTTCAAAATTTCAGTTGGAGGAAATAATCTAATGAATTTTATAGTGGAACCCTGTTTTCTCTCCAAAGCGAAAGGAAATGCATCCGCCAACCTTTGATGGACAAATTTCTTGGTCTATTTACAACAAACAGTTTGAGGCAGCTGCAGCAACAAATGGATGGGATGACAAAGACAAGTTCATAGCTCTGACGCTTGCCTTTAGAGGAACTGCTGCTGAATTATTGCAAACCATACCAGCAGACAAGAACGGCAACTTCACAGCTCTTGTTGAGGCCATTGACAAACGCTTTGGAGATAGCCATATGCAAGAAGTCTTCCGCGTCCAACTCAATACCAAAGTCCAGAAAAGAGGAGAAAGCCTGCAACAACTTCAAGCAGATATCGAACAGCTGGCTCACCTGGCATATGCAGGCTCACCTGGCATATCCAACTGCAGGAGTGAAATAGTAAATCAGTTCGCAGCGGAAGCCTTTGTCCGCGCTGTATCTGACATCCCAGCCGGGAAACAAGTAAGAATCAACTTCGAGGGGCAGAAGCTGGTTTCTACTATCGATGGCCCGAGAACCACTATCCAGGTCTCACAGACTAAACGAAACAACAAAAGTCTGACTGTGGAAGCAACATTAAATGGCAAGAAACACGTGGCTACAATCGGCACTGGTTCCACTGCCTCCATTGTAAGAAGGGACTTGGTTAAGATGACATGGCTGCATAACACTAATAGCTATCGTCTGAAAACTGCTACAGGAGAGGCAGTAAAATTGTACGGAGAAGTTCGCCTTCCGATTCGTTTGGTAGAATTGGAGTTCTCACATCTGTTTCTGGTAGCAAATATATGTGATGAGTCCATCATTTGAATCGATTTCATGAAAGAGCATGGAGTAATTCTGGATATCGGTGAGCAAGTTCTTAAATACCAAAATGTAGAGATTCCTATGGTTTATGGTGACGAAAATTCAACAACTCTTAGAACTGTCATCAAAGAATATACATGCTTGCCGTCTTTTCTGAAGTGTTTGTTTGGACTAAAATGAAAGGCAATTTGGGAAGTCATCGATACCCAAAAAATCATCGTTGGGAAGACTCTTTTGAAACCAAAAAACAACATGGTACCTGTACAGATTCTGAACATCAAAGCGTACGAAGTTAAGTTGAGAAAAGGAAATATTGTCGGAAAATGTGAACCTGTGTCAGCAATAATTGGAAAAACCACAAATTTTTGGTGTCTGGACACACTCATATGAAGTGTGAGTGTGATGCTGGCCATGCTGACATTGAGAAAAAAATCAAAACGATTCGCATTGTCCATGAAATGACCCCGTACAGGGGTATGGTTTGTTACGTTTTTTATATCGTTTTCTGAGTAGATACTTCGTCTTAGTCGCTTTGCATTTCGCTTGTTATGAATTTTAATCAAAATGTTTTTCAATTACTTAGTTTATATTTGTTTCGAAAAAAAATCATCGATTCTTTTATTTAGTTCATTTTAAGTTCATTTCGCCTCACATTATTTGGATTTTCGATAATTTCGGTCTTTATTCATTTAGATTTCGATTACTTCGCCATCGTTCGGTTGCGATCGTTTCCGTTTGATCTCTTTGCATCAAAAAACAAATTTATCGAACACTGAAAAATAGATGGTCTTATGTGTTCAAGTTTATTGAAAATTACCAAAACTACCATTTTATTAAATTTTTATTTTTTTGTTATTCTTACATAAATATGCCGACATAAAAAAAGTGTGGTATGTAAGGGGGACATGCTATCCCCCTGCAACCCCTTGCTTGGTCCACTATAGGATTTGGGGTAGGTGCGAGGTGGGATGTATGCAAAGTTTATTTTGCATTAAAAGAATCTGCATTTAAAAAAAATTTGAACTTATCCTATTATATCCAATGTAAATGTCATAAATTTTTTTTTAAATTGTAAGAAAATCCATTATAATTAAGTTTTTCTTTTCCCCTTACTGATTTAAATACTGATTATAATCACACTGAAGACAAAATAAACTCACGCCAAAACTATAGATTCTAATACAAAACGAAATGCGAAATAAACCGTAAGCGAGATAACCTTGACCTAAATAACTCATTACACTTTTAACGAAATTGCAAAACGACTAAAAAGAGAAAGAAGTAATGCGAAGTGATCGTATAGGGCGGAGTGATCATAGGGCAAAGTGATTGAAAAACAATGCAAACATTATCGAAGAAAAGCGAAACAACGAAAAGCGATGTGAAAAAACGAAACAATAGGCACCCCCCGTACTGACTTCCTCGACTTTGCGAAAATGTTAAAGGAAAACTTTATTTGAGGGAAAACATCCGAAGGCAAGAGAAAATTTGTTTGGCAGGTGTTAAAGGGTTCTGTTGTACCAATAAGTTCGGAAATATTTAATACAAACCACGCCTTGATGAAAACGAAGAATCCTAACATCTGTTTGTATACATCATATTAAGGTGTTGACGTTCCCATTTCATGGCCTTATTTTTTTACTTTTGGAGTTGTTCTAACTTTTTAACCGTCAATTCTACAAAAAAAAAACGAGAAGACCATTTTTGTGGAAAATTTTCTAGGCTACAAGATTGCAGAGGAAACCGTTTTTGAGATATTAAAAAAAAAAAGCATTTTCATGACCTTTGGCCCCTTGTATAAATTATCTAATCGGTGAAGAACTCTCAGTTTATATTGAGTCCCATTACTAATAAAATGCCAAATTCAGCTTCTAACTAATATTTTCATTTCTTGCCATTTTTCCGGCTATTCGTTCTGGATTATTACATTTTTTCTACTCTAAGCTTCTGTAGTAACTTGAAAATTTTTATATTTTTTGAAAAAGCTTTAGTTGAATTGGGAGTGAAATGTCACATCACATAAGATGTAGTTTAAATTTTCGTTAGTCTAGGACCGAAATTTTTTAGTAATCACCAAAAAAGTCTTAAGAAACCAGTGATAAAAATTGCCTATAGCTGTTTTAATGGTGGCGTAATGGTTAGTGCGTTGGACTGTCATGCCAGAGGTCTGGGTTCAATACCAGCCGCTTCCACCATGTTTTTTTCAGGGCTACTACCTCTTGCGAGGAAGTGACAAATCCTCCAAGAGTATCTCCTGTCATAGAAAAGTGCCGCTCACCAGCTGTTCGGATTCGGCAATAAACTATAGGTCCCCTCCATTCCTGCAGACACGCACACAGGAATGGGTGAGAGTTGTAAGTCACTAGGCCCTGGTTCTTCATGAGCCGTTGTGCAACCAAATTTAATTAAATTTTTTTAGCTGTTTTAATTTATTGGCACAGATATGGTCTTTGATAGAATCCAAGACATGAGCTTTTTAATCGAACAATGTGTTCAATTAATCGCATCGTTGGACAAACTATAAGAAAATTGTTTATTGAAGCACTACCTTAAAAACTATGTAAGTAGGTACCCCTCATCTGGTCTGGTACCTAAATGAGGCGCGATGAGGGTAGATCATCCTATCACTAAATCTTCTACTCAAAGTTCGGAATATTGATATTCAACTTTTATCAATATTGCTGTTTTATCCCGCAAAACAATGTTTACCGATTCGGGCGTAACTTATAAGAACTGGACTATGTTTGTGTTTGTGTTGTTGGACTTATTTTCTTACAAAAAAAAAATTAAGATCTGAGGTACATACCTGTTCAATTTTTGCCATTATCATTTCAACTTCTGAATTTTGGTCTTGATTTACCGCTGGAGCCCACGTTACGGATGAGCTTGAAGATGTTGGTGGAGCATTTGTAACATGTGTTGGTTGATGATGAGATAATTTTGACTTCATTGCAGCAGATAGCTCCAACTGCAACTCCTCACATCGTACCGTTTCCAAGGCAACCTTGAATGAATAAATATTTTTTTACGGTGCTAAACATTTTTTCATATACACTTGCAAGCAAAAAAATGGAATCACTTTGTTTCGCCTTTAAAAACCAATAATCTCTATGTATACAATATTTATGCTTAAATGTTAATAGTCACATTGAATAGTTTTGGCGTTATTCGCCAAAATAACGAAAATAACAAATTATACTAAAAAAGTAAGCACGAGTAGGAAACATTGATATGCAATATATATATAATTATTAATTTTTGTTTATCGGTGTGCTGTTAAAAGTGAACACTGTAACATCATATCGATTTAATAGGCCTTCTAATCTTTGAAATAAATAATACCACACCTGCAGATGTTGCACAATTTGTTACACTACTGCGACAAGGAATAACCCAACGTGTTGTGGCCCGTCAGCTCCTTCTTAGCAAATGTTGTGTATCAAAGATCTATTTAACGTTAAGGGAAACTGCATTTAGGGAAACCGCATAGTTTGTGCGAATGCCAAAATCTGGACGTCGCCGGTGTTCCACTTAGAGATATGAAAGATTCATCGTAATGACACCTCTCTAAAAAATTTACAGATTTCACTCATAGAGTAACCATGGGGACATTGAAAATGACACCTGACTAATCCTTACAATTTAAATTAATTCAAACGTAATAAGCTGTTTCAGACACCATTATAGGTTCTGAACTTTCTAGGTACCTACATATATGTACTTTATGTATTTAATGTCACTTTCCATTTGGCAAAAAAAAAATTTGTTAACTTTCTTTAACTAAACCCATCATACTTTTCTGTTCAACCAAAAAAATCGTTTTTTTTTTTTAATTGTATATCAAAACTCATATGCCCATTATGGCAAACAAAATTATGCCCTAAAAAACAGTTTTAAGCCCTTATAATTATGCCCTTAAAATCAATTACATATATGCACTTAACAAGTAATTATATGCTCACAAAAAAATGATTATATGCCCTAAAACATGCTTAATATTGCTAGTAAAAATATATTCTATGTATAGGTTTGTATACCTTTGTATGTTTAAAAACTGCACTAAAAAGAACGACATAAATCTAAAAACAAAAAAAAAAATAAGGTTGTGTACAAGCGATATTGTCAAACAAATTTTGCTTTGGCTAAAAGCCATTAAAGTCTATTTGAAATAGGTAAATGCATGTTTTTTTTTTAAGTTGGTGAATCGTTTAAATTCATCTACATGGAGTTATTTAAGACATTAATTGCATCAAAAATATTACAAAAATTTACACGAGAGAGCTCCACGAGTTTGCCCACGTGACTAAAAAATATTTTGGCATACCTTTCAACGAAAGAAATGTTAAAAAGTCAGAATTACTGGGAACATGGTTTTTTTTAATTTTAGGTCAATATTTTCTAAATTTTCAAAAGCTATCTATACATATTGTTTCGACCGTGTGCGAATTGGGTACAGTGCTGTCGTTTTAGAAATGGTCAGAGCAATACATTCGAACAACATAATTTTAGAGCAAAGGCAATACGCAGAAAAATTTTGATTTAATATATTTTTTCATTTGAAAAAACGTTTAATTATAAAAAAAAATAATTTAAGTTATAAATAAGCCTTCGTTTCATTATTCAGAAAAATATTCATTGAAAATCAATTTTATGAATTAATCAACTTTTTTATAATAAAAATATCAGCATGAATACAATATTGATTAATTAAACGCACATATTTATTTATTTATTAGATATGAATATATTCCATATGACTAGTTTTTTTGTTTTAGTTAGTTTTTTTTTACATAAAGGTTAACAATACAAATTTTGGTATTTGTATTTTGATAACATTTCTCTGAATGGATTCCATTTGCAATAGTACTGCTTTGCCTTATTAATTATTTTGCCATTGAAATTGAATTAACTGTGGATGTCAGCAGAGTTTCTTTTCTTGTCTTTTACTAAAGCTATGCTTGTGAAAATACGCGCTCGGCACTTGCACTGCTATGCGGAAAGCATAAAATAGAACCTACAAATGTTTTTAAGTAGGGAAAATTCATACTTATAAGATTTTGATGTGCGAGTTGCGAGAGCCCTCCATTCGGCATCTAGGTCATCGACAAGTTCCTCATCAATTAAATTTGGGAACAGATTTATGAGTTGTGTAAGGCTTGGCGATTTATTTTGTTGATCTATGTTTCGTATGGCTTCTAAGGCTTTGTCTTGAAACTCAATCTTTTTCTGATTTGCGGACATAATTCAATGTAAGTAGTCATATCTACACTTTGCTTTGACGTTTTCTATAATGCACCTGATAATCCCTCACTATCGCCACTACTTAGAAAATTGTTAGCTTGTGCTCCAAGGTAGATTTCTTTTGAGTCTAAAAAACAATTTTCATTGCAAAAATCAATCGTATTTAGAGTAGTGTCATCGATAAACTCGTTTTTAACAAAGTTCGACAGTAAATTACAAAACGCAATAGAAAAAGGCAATATAGAGAGCAAAATGCAGTAGAAAACAGAGGTGAGCAGTGCGGCAGGACGCACCAACCGAAAGCAAAACATGTATTGCTTTTGCAGTACTTTTGACAGCACTGATTGGGTAAATATCGCGTTAAATTTTATTCGATGATTAATTTTTGACACTAGTGAGGTGAATCTGTATACGTAGAAACTTCAAAATTTTATTTCTTATACAATTTTAATCAAAATTTTAATTTAATTCACACACGGGACACGACCTTAAAATATTTAGAAGCACTAGATTACAAAATTGAAATAAAATCGTTAGAGTCGATTTAACCAACTCAAAAACAGGTTAATTTTCTCAAAAAAAAAACTCCAACCCATTTTTCCGTAATGACATAACCTAAAGTTAGGTTTTAATTTTTTGGTTATGCTATAATGCTGGTAATGCTACTCTATAGACCTTTATTATTTATTGATTTAAAAGATACTAAACAAATTATAAAAATGCTGAGTTGATGCTCCAAATGCATTTGATAAACAAGCAGCACATCTCGAAAATGGAATGCGTAGTGCATACGACTTCGAAGACTGAGCAAATCTGATATGCGTGGGTTCAAACCTCATGGTGTGCATGTAGAAAGTTTTTCACAATAAAATTGGATTTAAGCTCAGCACTACCAAAATGAGATGATAGGGCTTGGCACCCCATGAAATAGCTATATCTCCAGCCAAACAAAATAAAACGAATTAAAATACCTAAAATTAATTCGTAAATAATTGGTGGTAGCGCCTTTAAGTTGTTGTTGTTGTTCAAAACTTTAATAGAATTGACGCAATAAAGAATGGTCAAGTCTAATAAACTGACATTCTAGAATGAATAATACAATAAATAATAATAATAACTGAACAAATTATTTTTTTTTAATGAAAAATATATCTACAAAAATAGGCATGCCAAAATATGCAAATCGTTAATATACAAAAATATGCATTTACTTATAAAACTGAATTTCTAACATAGCCTCGTCTTAATAGTGTTACTGGAAAAAAATATGCTGTGGTATATTTTTGGTTGTCCTACATATTACATACCTACATAAATAGATTTCAAGTAAGCTTTACTCCGCTTGCACACTCAGCTGCATCACTGGCCTTTCTTATAGGACCGCATTGTATTCTGTATCGAATAAAAATATATACATACCTATCATTTTCATTTTAACAAATGTGAGAAACCTAGTCATTTTATACGCCTTTTTTCACCCTACCGTTGTAGGGTGAAGTCTCCACTAAATTTTGCCAGGAAAAATAATGTTCGAAGCATTATTTTGCGGGAAAAAATTTGACAGGTCAATAATTTTGCTCCATAAGCACGATCAACTATTGTTTGTTGATAATTTTACAAAAAGAAAACAAAAGAAGAAGAACATTAATTTTGCGTGACTTTTCCAACGTTTTTGTAGAGATTATAGAATTGTAGAGATAAAATTAGTCTTTTCCCGATCTGCGTACTAGGCTTATAATAAAATTGTAATACTTCCTTATTTTAATGAAAGAACTTTTTGTTAATTATTTAGTGACGCTTTGAATAAAAGGAATGAATTTCTTACAAAAGTGTTCCCATAATTCTCTAACGGATTATTCTGGAACTATTTTTCATTCAAGTTAAAACAAATTACTGCAAAATAACAAACAATTTTAATGAAATTTAATGTTGCTAATCTTTTTACATAAAATTTCATCTACAAAGCTCCTGCTAAATTATCAATTAAAGAATATTATAAAGTTCTCTTTTATTTCGCTTCAATGCATATTCTATAAGTATTGACACAATGGCTTTTGACTGAAATTTCAGATTGTTTTTGCGTTCAACGAAAAAAAATATATCCCAAAACGGATTCTGAAATTTAAGAATTCCTGATGAACGCGGCCATTTTTTCTGTTTGGTTATGCGGGTACGAATCACTGATCTCTATAATATACTGAATAGCGCATCCATACAAAAAAGTTGAAGCAAATTGAAGAATTGTTATACTGGCCACTCGTACACCAACTGTCAAAATAAATATACAAAATATAACAATTTTGTGTTTTCAAGATGAGATGACGTCAAGAACAAAAACAAAGTAGTTTGGGGTTATTTTTTTTTTTTTTTGTGAAACCAACAAAATAAAATAGTCAGTCTTTTCATTTGTTTTTTTTTTGTTTTGTATCCGATATTGGTACAAAAATATATTTTAAACTTGTGAAAAGTGGAAACGAGATCCAGGCACACCGCAAGTTCGTCGAAAAAGGGCCTGGTCTGGACGATTATTAACAAGTAGATTTGCAGAACATTCTGCTTATACGAAACTTTTTTCGAAAAAAAAAATCGAAATCCGATCCAAACGCTGCCGCCCATGATCGTGTACCTAAAATTTAAATAGCCTTTAGGAGTTAGAGAAATATATTTATCTTATTAAGTTTTGTTGCTTTCTCTATAATTCAATAAAAACCTACCTACAAGTGTACTCCGAGGTTGAATTTTTTTTTTATAGAGCTTTGGAATTAAAACTTTTTATGCTTCTTTTAAAGAGATCGAAAGCAGATTCCAAAATGGTATCAACCACATTTGTGGTACTCTCCATTCAAGGCAGGCCATTTGATAAGAAACTCAAAAAACTGAAAAAGGTTTTAGAGTTTCTTTTTCAACCTCGGAGTACACTTGTAGGTAGGTTTTTATTGAATTATAGAGAAAGCAACAAAACTTAATAAGATAAATATATTTCTCTAACTCCTAAAGGTTATTTAAATTTTATATAATTTATTATCAGCGTCCTTAAGTACTGGCAGAGGTACACGATCATGGGCGGCAGCGTTTGGATTGGATTTCGATTTTTTTTTTTCGAAAAAAGCGGGTCTTTCTTCGGTTTCTTTTTCTTTGGTCTATCTAGAGCATCATGGCGTTTTCATCCTCTTCTTCAGTGGGTGGAGCTGTTGTCGTCATGGTAAGGCTCTGTAAATCTACCTCTTTTTAGAGACCAAAAAACAAGCGTACTTTATTGTCCTGGCGAAGAGCCTCGCCTATTATTGCACCCGCTGTGCCATCGCACTGAGCCTTGCTGCGTGCTGTTCCTTCGTAAGTATCAGTTAGGAGATACTTAGTCACAATCTGAGAGATCATTTCCAGCTTCTTATCCTGGATGTGTCTCTTGAACATTGAGTGGGAATCCCTTGACATTCTAATGATGAATTTGTCTTGTTCCATGGCTGCAACAAGATCGTTCTTTTCCATTTGAGGTTTCGTATAAGCAAAATGTTCTGCAAATCTACTTGTTAATAATCGTCCAGACCAGGCCCTTTTTCGACGAACTTGCGGTGTGCCTGGATCTCGTTTCCACTTTTCACAAGTTTAAAATATATTTTTGTACCAATATCGGACACAACACAAAGAAAAAAAAAAAACGAGAAGACTGACAGTTTTATTTTGTAGATTTCACAAAAAAAAATAACCTCAATCTACTTTTTTTTTGTTTCACATAGATGTCAAAATTGGCCACTCAGCCACCTTATGTCATCTTCAATTGGAATGATAAAAACTGTTATACTTGAATGGTATACACTATCCAGTATATTATAGAGATCAGTGGTACGAATAAGAAAACAATTTCAATTCTTTCTATCTCTTTCTTTCCTTTTGTTTAAAAAAAGACACAAACTGTGTGGGAAGAACGAGAACTGTCAAATTCAATTTTCTTCAAAAAAAACTGTTATACATATAGGGCCTTACCAATAACCAAATTTAGAGATGACTTAAATATTTAAGTGGAATCTAAATTAAAAACCATACCAATAATCAATTTAATAGTCAGCTTAACACAAAACGTCACCTTAAATTTTAAAGTGAAGAAACTCATGTTTAACCTCGTGACTAAGTGTAAACGCGTTATTTATGCTGTCATTATCAAACTTATCAAACCTTAAATTAATATTATTAAATAAGTTTTATTTTAGCATGATTACTGCAACAAAAAGGGCTTACCTAAATTGGCGGAAAAAAACTGTGTCGTTGTATTCTGAGAAGGGATAGATATTCTTTTTATATATTTTGGTTCTACGAGCTAAAGATACTTCGTCCAAAATGTTTAAATCTTTTACTATATCCTCGTCTGTACTCATTTTTATTTATGTAAAAGAAATCGATCAAACAAAATATATCTTTTACCTTTCACAATAACAAAAACACAAATGTCATTTCTACAGCTGTCTATCTGACAATAAATGTAGTAGATTTAGTAATAGAGCGCTAATTAGTAAAAGGCGTGTTTAATTTGGTTATTGGTAAGCACAAGAATTAACTCATCTTTAAAGTTTAACCTTGTGTTTATCTAAACGCGTGTTTAGTGATTGATTATTGGTAAGGCCCATAGAGAATTCACTATCCAGTGTTTATAAAGTTCAGTGGATACAACACAAAAAAAAAACAAACGAAAAGAGTCAGTCTATTTTATTTTGTTGGTTTCCCAAAAAATAACCTCAAAATACTTTTTTTTGTTTCACATAGATGTCAAAATTGGCAACTCAGCCACCTTATGTCATCTTCAATTGGAATGAAAAAAACTGTTATACTTGAATGGTAAACACTATCCAGTATATTATAGAGATCAGTGTATATGACTCTGTGTGTGTACACTTTCTGTTTACTTCAGTCTTTTCGCACTTGGATTATGAGAGGGATTCTTTCTTTTTTTTTTCGTAAATTCGAATTTGCGGTTCTTCGAATCTGAGTTCTCTTAATACCTATTTTCTCTTTTGGGCTTTAGAGGTCAGTATTCTTTTTTATTTTATGTATATGTATGTGACGTTTCGGGCCCAATTAAAAAAAAATTAATAAATATTGAATTCAATTTCATTCTTTTGTTATAATTTTTTTCAGATTGAACAATTTTTTCATTTTTTAAATCTGGACGATGACCCTCTTCTATACCATGCAAAGCTAATGTAGTTTTTTGTGTGCTGCCACGATTTATATCGGATCTGTGACCTGATATTCGATTACAAAGCTTTTGCATTGATGTTTCTACATAAATTGATGGACATGATGTCGATCCATCACCTAAACATTCAATCTTGTATACCCTCTCCAGATTTTAAAAATGTTAAAATTGTTCAATCTGAAAAAAAAAATTAACAAAAAGAATGCTACTTGAAATGTGGCAAATAAATTAAATACAATTTTTGAAACGTTTTCTTATGATATTTAAAAAAATTTTATTTGCTAAGAACAACATAATAACGCTTTGTTATCTTTATGTAGGTATGAAATTGAAATCAATATATTTTTTTTTTTTTAAATTAGGTCTAAAGAAGTGTGTAGTCACGCACGAAACGTCACATATACACTTTTTGAAAGTGGTTTTTATTCCCAAGCAAGGTGAGAATTAAGTTCACTTTCTAATGGGAATTTTATATCACATTTGAAAATACGAATAGAGAACTTAATATAGTGAGATATATATGGGGTGGCACGCTGCCCCCCTGCTTGGCCCACTATAGGATTTTGGGTAGGTGCGAGGTTGGGTGTATGTATAAAGTTGAATAAATTCAAAGTTTCTTTAAATCGAAATTCTATAAATGCAAACGAAACTTTGCATACACCCAACGTCGCACCTACCCCAAATGCTATATTGGGCCAAGCAGGGGGGTTGCAGGGGGGCAGCATGCCCCTCATACATACCTTACTGTTTATACGCCGTAGTGCTTGCACCGTATTTGTGGAAGCAAGCTTTTTTAATTTTTTTAAAAGGAAAAGATTATAGATTTTTTTTGGACGTTCAAATGGGTAGATATGTGTCCTCTATAACCTCTGTCTATCAACTCCTACTCTCGACCTCCCCGTGGTGAACGTCGGGTGCCTAGTACCTTAACTGAAGATGGGGTTCCAATCCCTGTGGACGGTTTAGGTGGCAGCAAATGAGAGAGGGGGGGAGGAGTGTTCCCACTAAGGCACTTCTCCTTTATCCAGGCGGCAGCGGAAGAATTCTATAGTCTACAGTTCCAGTCAGGTTGAACTACTTAGTGAACACCTTATATGGGCTACTACGACGTATTCGTAGCTCAGGCATATAAGGAGCGGTTTATCCGGCTCCCCGTCCTTGGAGTTATAATAAGGATCTGGTCCTCCAGGCTAGGGGGTTGTGCGTCGGGGTGACTTCCCTACCACGTAAAAAAAACTTCGGTTCCGAAACAACAACAAGCCTCGGATATGGATGATTTTGATGTTGACGACCCCAGCAAAAGAAACAAGGACAATGAATTTCGGATCTGCACGTGGAATGTCCGGACCTTAAACAGACCACGTGCAGCCGAACAATTAGTGGAGAACCTGGATAGGCTAAAGGCTGATGTAACAGCCATCCAGGAAGTGCGATGGGATGGAGAGGGCATACGAAGGATGCAATCGTGTGACATCTACTTCGGCAAGTGCTGCAAGGAGCAGGGTCAGCGGCTCTTTGGTTGTGGTTTTGTGGTAAGGGGAAGACTTAGGCAAGAAGTTTTGGGCTTCAGAAATGTAAGCGAGCGCCTGGTCACAATTCGCATCAAAGCAAAGTTCAAAAACATCACGTTGATCTGTGCCCATGCCCCAACGGAAGAAAAGGATGACTAAACCAAAGAAGAATTCTACGATCTCCTCGAGGATACATATGATAGGTGCCCCAAGTACGACGTCAAGATTATTCTTGGCGACTTCAACGCCAAGATCGGAAAGGAGGGCATCTTTGGTTCGATAGTCAGAGGACACAGCCTGCACGACAACACTTCCGGTATTTCGCGGCGGGGCGAAATGTCATCATAGCAAGCACTCTATTCCCACACCTCAATATACACAAAGGGACCTGGCGGTCTCCGGATCAACGAACCGTCAACCAGATTGATCATGTTGCGATAGACGCCAGACATGCTTCCAGTATCCTGGATGTCCGAACGTTCCGAGGTGCCAACATAGACTCGGATCACTACTTGGTGGTAGCGCAAGTACGTATGCGGATATCCATGACGCCACAACGACGAGCGGATGCTGTAAAACGATTTAACGTCGCGAAGCTAAAATCGCAAGAGATAGCCAGGACTTTTGCAGACCACGTCTCTCTTAAACTCTCAACAAGCCCGCCACAAACATCATCTGTAGAGGACCAGTGGAAGCACTGCCAAAATGCCATCAAAAGTGCCGCTACTGATGTACTGGGTTTCACTAGGCCACCACAACGAAACCCCTGGTTCGATGAAGAATGCAGACTGGCGCATGAAGCAAAGAACGAGGCCTACCAAGCCATGCTGCAGGCTAGAACCAGAGCTGCTGAGAGAGCAGCCCGGGAGCTCTACGGGCAAAAACGAAGGGAGGAACGCCGACTTCTCAGGAGGAAAAAGAGAGAGCATGCGAAGCGGGCGGTCGAGTCTATTGAGGACTGTAGCGGCAGGGGTGATGTTCGGAAGTTCTACCGAAGGGTGAGGCAAACTACCCAGTGTTACAAGGCCAGAACGGAAGCCTGCCGAGACGAGAGTGGGAATATGGTGGTAGACACACAGTCGGTGCTGAGGATCTGGAAACAACACTTTTCTAGACTGCTAAACAGCGAAGATGGCCAAAATTCCGCTGTAAGACAGAACACTCCATTCAACCTGGACGATGATGGTCAAAACTTCCGTCCACCCGACCTAAATGAAGTGCGGTTAGCGATAGCCAAGCTTAAAACGTACAAGGCTGCTGGTGCGGATGGCCTGCCAGCCGAGCTATTCAAAGCAGGGGGAGATGACTTGGTAGGGAGTATACACCAGCTTATCTCCAAAATTTGGTCGGAGGAAAGTATGCCCGATGAATGGAACCTCGGTATAGTGTGCCCTATCCACAAGAAAGGAGATGCTCTGAACTGTTCCAACTACAGAGGTATAAGTCTCCTCAACGTCGCATACAAAATCTTGTCATCTGTACTGTGTGATCGCTTAAAACCGTTTGTCAACGATCTGATCGGCCCCTATCAGTGTGGTTTTAGGCCCGGCAAATCAACCGTCGATCAAATGTTCACACTCCGACAGATTTTGGAAAAAACCCAGGAGTTTCAAATCGATACACACCACCTATTTATCGATTTTAAAGTCGCATATGATAGCGTAGACAGAGACGAGCTATACAGAGCCATGGCGCATCTCGGCATCTCTGCCAAACTCGTCAGCTTGTGCAGGATGACGCTGGAGAAATCTCGCTGCTCCGTCAAAGTCGGCAAGAACACCACCGAACCCTTTGATGTCGAGAAAGGTTTGAGACAAGGCGACGCGTTATCATGCAACCTCTTTAACATCGTACTTGAAGCAATTGTACGCAACTCGCAAGTCAACAACAGTGGTACAATTTTTCAAAAGTTCGTTCAACTACTTGCTTATGCAGATGATATTGACATCATTGGAAGAACGAAGTGAGTTGTCACTGGTGCGTTTGCAAGTATTGAATCGGAGGCGGCGAAAATGGGTTTGGCTGTTAATGAGGACAAGACGAAGTATATGCTATCATCGAGAAAGGAATCTCAACATCGTCGACTCGGGCAAAACGTCACGATGGATAGATACAACTTCGAAGTTGTCAAAGACTTTGTCTACCTGGGCTCCACTATAACATCGCAAAATGTCATCAGTGCAGAGATCAAACGAAGAATTACTCTTGCCAATCGCTGTTTCTTCGGGCTAAGAAGGCATTTGAGTAATAAAGCCCTCTCTCAAAGAACCAAGGAAACCTTATATAAGACCCTTATCATCCCGGTCCTGCTGTATGGGGCAGAAGCATGGACCCTGACAAAAACGGATGAGAATCTACTTGGGTGCTTTGAAAGGAAGATTCTTCGGGTGATCTTCGGTCCAGTATGTATCGATGGAGTATGGAGGAGAAGATTCAACAACGAGCTTTACGGGCTTTACAGCGACGTCGACCTGGTCAAAAAGCTTAAAATACAGCGGCTAAGATGGCTGGGACACGTGGAGCGTATGGACACCAACGCACCAGCGCGACGAGTCTTAGAATCTACCCCTGACGGTCTGCGCAGCAGAGGAAGACCCCACCTTAGGTGGCGCACACAAGTGGAGAACGACCTCAACCAACTTGGAGTGCGTAACTGGAGGCAGCTAGCTAGGGACCGAGCTGGCTGGAGGGGCTTGTTGGTTGAGGCCGAAGTCCATCCTGGGCTGTGAGCGCCATCTAAAGTAAAGTAAGTAAGTAAGATTATAGATTCGACGGGAACTAAAACCATCCATTTTTTGTGAAATTTTGTTTCCCACCTTATATGGGAATAAAAACCACTTTCAAAAAGTGGTTTCTGTTCCCGCCTAATAAGAACCAACACCTTCGGTGGACTTAGTTCCTGGGGACTTAGTTCACGGCACCATACAAAATATATTGCTTCATTCGTTTGATGGCCCAAATGTGCCCCCTTGTATCTTGCTGGCAGTGTTCAGTGTAACACACACACAAATGGCCCAAAATGTTGTACTTACTGTTGAAAAATTTTGTTCCGATAATGTATTTGTTCTTTTGGCATTTTACCAACCTTTTACAGTCACAAAACACGTACATACAATAGGTATAATAATTGTAATAAATTAAAATTAATCTTGCAAAATTTTGAACACACTGCATTGTGATAATATTACAAAAATGCAGAATGAAATGTCGATGTGACGCAATACTTCACGTCAATGACTTGCGCATGTGTGGATGAAAGTCCGATTAGGCAGGCTTAAGCATGAGCGGCGATGGTGGCGACACCTACAGGACATGGGTTCTACTTCCGTGAGGCAGTTCGTGGAGGTGTCCCGACTAGTCGATAAATGAAAATGAAAACCTCATTTACCGACGAAAGAACGGGAATGCTGTATACTAAATAAATGAGAGTTCGAATGAGAGAAAAAAAAACACATTTTTGGTGATAGAAATGAAAAAAAAAAATACTGAAGACAAAAACAATGTGTGTGTGTTTTTTTTTGAGCTTGTTTACATTTTTTATTCATTCATATGCTTTTATGCTTTTAGTATTTATGAATGTAGTTGTTGTATGTAGGTATATTGGTTGGATTTAGTTTACTATTCACTTATTAATTAGGTAGGTACCAGAGATTAAAATGAGTATGTTCGAATATGTTCGAACAATTCCACTTTTTCCCTATGTTCGTTCATACTCTATCGTTCTACTTCTATGCTCGCGAGTCATGTTATCCACGAGGTAAAATACTCACAAGTAAAGTCAAACAAATTGTTCGAACTCGTGAACTTCTCGCACTTCTATACCCACGAGCAAAATGCTCGTAAATAATTGTAAATATTTTCGAGTACTCAAAACAAAGCGAGTATACTTGAACCAAAATGGGTGATCGTGAACAAAGTGAATATCGTGAACATTTTGCTTGCGGGTTATATGGTCAGTCGTTGTTGCAGGGTAGGTAGATTTTAGGTTTTCTTTGTATTTATCGTTTTTATGGTTGGTGGTTTATGACAAGAATTTAAACTGGTTTCTGTATTTTTTTGCTATTGCATTTAAAAAAAGAAGATGTAAATATGCAAATGATCAATATCTGAAAGTGGGTAGATAAGGTACATGCAGAAAAAGGATGGCAATTTTATTTTTATGTGTAAAAATAGCGCTTTTGATTTGTTAAAATACAAACAAAAATGAAAGTTTTATTTAATATTCCTTTGCTTCAAAAGAAAAATTCAATTTTTTGTAGCCGGCGATATGCAGCCACCAATACGCACACCGAAGAGTTTAGCTAGCCCAAACCCAATACCCATCAACCACCAACCTCGGATCAGTGCTGGGGGATCGTGGGAAAAATTCCTTTTTGTGGGAATTTTGACCTCTAAAGGGACAAAGGGAAAACCGACCCATTTCGTGGGAATTCTTTGATATTTGAAATTTTACACAGAAAATAGCACATCAACAAAGTTATAATCAATTTTTTGCTTGCATGTAGTTGGCCCCCCGACTTTCAAGTTGGGCAAAACTGTTAATGGCAATCGTTTGTACATCGTTTGTACACGTTTGTACAACTTTTAGAATAATTTGTACACGCACCGTTTTTTTTTTAAGGTAATTTAAATAAACGGACGGTAGTTGGCCCCAAAAAAAATTTTTTTTAATGTTTTCAAAAATTTTGAAATGCAATTCGATAGATAATCGTTTGTACACGTTTGTACAAAAAATATTTTCGTTTGTACACGTCCCAAATTTTTTTTACAAAAATTTTTTTTTTTAAATGTGTCTCAAAATTTTGAAAAGTATGCAATCGTTTGTACATTTTTTATGATGATTTTTCATAGTATTAATTTTTTGATTTTAATTTTTTTTCTATTTTTAATTAATTATTCAAAATTTTGGGACATGTAGTTGGCCCCATTTCAATTTTTTTTTTTACAATTAGAAAAATCTGAAAATGCAATTCGATGGATAATCGTTTTTACACATTTGTACAAAAAGTATTTTCATTTGTACACGTCCCAATTTTTTTTTTACAAATTTTTTTTTTTTCAAAAAATGTGTCTCGAAATTTTGGAAAGTATGCTATCGTTTGTACATTTTTTATGATGATTTTTGATGGTATTAGTTTTTTGAATTTAATTTTCTTTCTATTTTTAATTAATTATTCAAAATTTTGGGACATGTAGTTGGCCCCATTTCGATTTTTTTTTTACAATTCGAAAAATTTGAAAATGCAGTTCGATGGACAATCGTTTGTACACGTTTGTACAAAAAATATTTTCGTTTGTACACTTCCCAATTGGATTTTACACACAATTTTTTTTTTTTAAACTTCTGTACAAATTTCGAAAAATATGCAATCGTTTGTACATTTTTTATGATGATTTTTCATGCTGTTAATATTTTAAATTTGATTAACTTTCTATTTTTAATTAATTATTCAAAATGTTGGTGCATGTAGTTGGCGCCATTTCAATTTTTTTTTTTACAATTCGAAAAATCTGAAAATGCAGTTCGATGGATAATCGTTTGTACACGTTTGTTCAAAACATATTTTCGTTTATACGCTTTCCAATTGGATTTTACACACAAATTTTTTGTAAAAAACTTCTGTAAAAATTTCGAAAAATATGCAATCGTTTGTACATTTTTTAGGATAATTTTGCATGATATTAATATTATAAATCTGATAAAGTTTCTATTTTTAATAAATTATTCAAAATTTTGGTGCATGTAGTTACTCTAAATTCAATAAAATGCTTAGGTAGGTAGGTATGTAGGTACGTAAGCTAATATCTATGTGTACCTATAAACTTTTTGTTTTCAAACTTTTTTTGAAATAGGTATCTACCTTCCTACCAAATAATTATATAACTCCATCTATTGGTACGTACTTAAGATACCTACAAAAATGACGAATAAATATATCCATTTTACTGGAGCTTACATAACTAGCTCTTCTTTTGGTACCTACCTACCTATATATTGTACATAAACTACCTATTAAGTTTAGTGAAACAACGGAAACTGGCATTAAATCCATAACTATACTAATTTTTATGTGTTTATATTTCTGCCTATGTACCTACATACCTACTTAAAAGTAGGTAGTTAATATTCCCTCGCATTAGTTTCTGCATCAGCAAAAAAAAAAAAGAACTCAACAAAAATAAAATAATGCAGTTTACATTTTTCCTTAATTAAAAAAGCCCAACATTTTTGAATAACAAACCTATTTATTTTCTTAAAAGTTTTACAGAAAAATCAAAGAAAAAACATTGTCGGTTTCACGATGCGCTGCAACAAGCCTAGTAAAATTGCAAATTTTAATTTTTTTGTAGGTAATTATACCCAAATATTGAACGCACTTTTGCTATTTCGTTGTAACATTGCAGAAAATACAACTAACACTATCAAAAAATACTTACACGGGCCCTAATTTTATAATCTTGTATTTTTCTGTTGCAATGGGGTACGTATCCATAGTAAAATTGTTGCAATACTGTCTTAAATACAATGTGAGAATGTGACTACTTTACCTATAGGATAGCTACATACCTACCTAACTACATTATAAACATTGGTTAATACCTACCTCTTAATACCCTTGATCAAATAACACGGGTCGACAAAATAAAATTATTTTTTTGTTACAACAATCAAACTGCACTTTTCAATAGGTTTTAGGTGTGCTGGATCCGAACATGAAATCAGAAATATTCTATCACGTCACGTTTTTGAGACATTCCCGTTTGAAAATAAAAAACATAGGTTTTTTGCTGTTTCCCAGGTTACGTTAAACCGTGAGGTAATTTGTTTCAACATAATTTGTGACGGTTTCTGAAAGCACTAGTATTGTTTTTTTTAAATTCCATTTAAATCTCTTCGCTATCTCTTCCCTTCCCCCCGAAATCCTGATTTAGTTGTAAGCTTTCATCCTATAAAATTTGAAAAGTCGATAGAGGAAGATCACGCCATAGAACGACGTACCCTCATCGAAGTACCAAATAATAAGTATACAGTTTTGTAGCATGAATGAAAGAATACAAGATTGCGCCATTTGTTATCTCATTGGTGACAAATGATATGTAAACAAATATGGCCGCCAGTAGTTTGTTTAGTTAATCGATTGTTCGGTTGTGTTTTTTCCTTTCGTGCGCGTTTATTAGTTTAAAAAATCAAAGTTTTCGTTTAGAAATACGATTATAAATACCGAATTAATATTTTTCATTTGAAATAAATGTTTTTTGATTTAAAATAAATCGCCAAAAAGCAAACAAAGCGCCAATGTGTAAAGTAGAATAGATAATTCAGAACTTGTGCACTTTTATTACACTACACTTCACTTTTTATTAATTCAAATTAGAACAATGAAATAAGAATTCAAGTTAAAAACTTTTCCCGGACTTATCTAGTAGGAAAAAATCATATTTTTGTCACCGATTGCGCCATACGTGCTGTCAAAAATTACAACAACAAAGCGAAAAAAATGAAATGGCGTAATCTTGTATTCCTTCATTCATGGTTTTGTAGGTAGTGTCTAACCAAACATTTTGCGCAAGGGTTGTCTAGCGTAAGGTGGTTAAGTCATAGGGTTGCCACGCTTTAAAGGTAATTTTTCGGTTTTTTACAATTATCTGACACAGCTCATGCAGTGATGGTACTATATTTTGGAAAAAGTGTAGTAGTATCGTATTTGTAATAAATGTCACTTTAAGCTGATACAGTTTTTAATGAAACTATCAATGCGGGTAAAATGGGAAAAATCAAAAACCACAAAAAATTGATGAACAAAATGTACATTATTAGAAAATTTACTTAAATAAAAACAGAGCGTTAATAAAAAATTTCGCAAATACGGAAGAGATATCGAAGAGATTTAAATGGAATTTAAAAAAAACAACACTGGAGGTAGGTATTAACCAATGTTTATAATGTAGTTAGGTAGGTATGTAGCTATCCTATAGGTAAAGTAGTCATATTGTATTTAAGACAGTATTGCAACAATTTTACTATGGGTACGTACCCCATTGCAACAGAAAAATACAAGATTATAAAATTAGGGCCCGTGTAAGTATTTTTTGATAGTGTTAGTTGTATTTTCTGCAATGTTACAACGAAATAGCAAAATTGCGTTCAAAATTTGGGTATACCTACCTACAAAAAAAAATAAAATTTGCAATTTTACTATAGTTTATCCAATTATTCTTGTCAGTACAGGGAAGATAGGACGTTTGCATCTCAGTTTGGTTGCAGCGTACTGCATAAGTCTATCGCATGTAAAAGCTCTTATCGCGATGCCGTAGTTTGCATAATAAATCATTTCAAGTTTATTTGAAATTGACCAGCGTTACCACCTAGTAGGTAAAATTGCACAATTACGATTTTGAAAAACAAAAAAAAATGATTTATCCTTTTCCACACCACCATGAGGTAAGATAATAGGTGCGTTTTTGTAAGGGTATCCCCAGTAGTGTACTTTAAGGTTCCTCGACTCTGAAAAAATAAGTCCTATAAAAAAATGTACTGTGAAGAAAATAAAAGATAATTAAATTTCCTATTTCAAGATATTGGTTACAACACTTTTTTTTAAATAGTGGCCGACGCACAACACCTACATCCGCGCTATTTTATTTTTATACTCAAAAACAACACACATACTAATTTCAATCATAAAATTATTATTAAAGAAAAGAAGCCTGTGGCCTATTTCACCAACTTACAAATTGTAATTTACAAGCGATTTCTTACAATTTTTGTTAAAAAATGGATTTATTCTGTTTCACAAATTATTTGTATTACAAAATTGTAGTTGTAATTTACAAAGGGAAATTTGTGGGAATTTCATTACTTTCGTTTCACCAAGAGTAATTTTTGTTTTGTAGTTTACAAGTACAAATTTGTAAAAATTTAGGTATTTTTGTAAGTTTCTGTTTCACCAAATATAAGAATTCTACAAATTCGTTCGGTTGTAGAAAAATTCTTACAGAAGAAAGTTCGTGTGTAATTTTATTTACAATTTGTACTTTTTCAATAGGAATCTCATATTGTACCGAAAAATGTCTTTACGGCGAAGGCATAGAAGTACCGATAGTGATACAAGTGAATATTTTTTGATGGCTCATCTTTAATAATGTCGAAGGTATTCGACAGTAGGCGAATCTTTCCCTATAATATCAATTGTAATATTATCTAGATCCATTAACTTGGCTTGAAAACCACCAGCGGCACTCATTTTTTTCTATTGTCAATGAATGATTTTTATTAAAGACTCCAATGATTTTTATTAAAGACGTTATTATGTATTTTATATAAGATCCGTTTCAAATTTTGCCAAAAAATATCTCTAAGGTGTTTCCAGTTTTTTTCAATAAGAAGGCCATGAGATTTAACTGTTTTATAAATATTTTGCCACTCGATGATTTTAACATTGTGTCTGTGTGTTATAATATTTCAAAATTTTCCAAATAATATGTCTTTTTTTTGCGAATCAAACTGGCAACAAAAATTTTGTTTTTGTAATTCATAGCGCTTAACGTTTTACAAATTTGTGAGAAAGAATAGTTTTTTAAAAGTCTAGCAAACAAGCGGTGAAACTGTCTTTTTTTTATTTGTAAATCACAACTACAATTTCCTCTATTCTTTTTGCTCTCTGTTTCGAATTTGTTCGAATTATGTTTGTTGTTTGTGAAACAAAAAATCTGTTTACAATTTTGTAATTGTAGATTACAAGTACAAGTAATTGTAATTTGGTGAAATAGGCCACTGGTACTGACGAAGGCCCATTTTATTTTATTTTTGTTGAGTTCTTTTTTTTGCTGATGCAGAAACTAATGGGAGGGAACATTAACTACCTACTTTTTAGTAGGTATGTAGGTACATAGGCAAAACTATAAACACGTAAAAATAAGTACAGTTATGGATTTAATGCCAGTTTCCATTGTTTCACTAAACTTAATAGGTAGTTTATGTACAAAATATAGGTAGGTAGGTACCAAAAGAAGAGCTAGGTATGTAAGCTCCAGTAAAATGGATATATTTATTCATCATTTTTGTAGGTATCTTAAGTAGGTACCAATATTTCAAAGAAAGTTTGAAAACAAAAAGTTTATAGGTACACATAGATATTAGTTTACGTACCTACATACCTACCTACCTAAGAATTTTATTGAATTTAGAGTAACAAAATGCACCAAAATTTTGAATAATTAATTAAAAATAGAAACTTTATCAGACTTATAATATTAATATCATGCAAAATTATCCTAAAAAATGTACAAACGATTGCATATTTTTCGAAATTTTTACAGAAGTTTTTTTACAAAAATTTTGTGTGTAAAATCCAATTGGAAAGCGTACAAACAAAAATTATGTTTTGTACAAACGTGTAAAAACGATTATCCATCGAATTGCATTTTCAGATTTTTCGAATTGTAAAAAAAAAATTGAAATGGGGCCAACTACATGTCCCAAAATTTTGAATAATTAATTAAAAATAGGAAAAACATTAAATTCAAAAAATTAATACCGTGAAAAATCATCATAAAAAATGTACAAACGATTGCATACTTTTCAAAATTTCGAGACACATTTAGAAAAAAAAAAATTTTGTAAAAAAAATTTGGGACGTGTACAAACGAAAATATTTTTTGTACAAACGTGTACAAACGATTATCTATCGAATTGCATTTCAAAATTTTTCAAAACATTAAAAAAATTTTTTTTGGGGCCAACTACCGTCCGTTTATTTAAATTACCTGTAAAAAAAAAACGGTGCGTGTACAAATTATTCTAAAAGTTGTACAAACGTGTACAAACGATGTACAAACGATTGCCATTAACAGTTTTGCCCAGCTTGAAAGTCGGGGGGCCAACTACATGCAAGCCAATTTTTTTTAGATTAAACAAACAAGTCAAAATAAAGTTCAAGAATTATGAGAATTATTTCTTTGAAAATCTTATAAAACCTGAACAATTACACAATAGATACAAATCCCGATCATGACTATAATGTAGTATCAACGACTAGACACATATCTTTAGTGTTTGGAAGAAACATGTTATATCCAAAAATAGATTGCTTTTTCACTCCACAGTTAATAGACCATAAACACTTGGACCGATTTGCTTCAAATTTGGTACTTGTGGGGTGATGATTCCTGGAATCATTCTAGGAAAAAATTGTATGGGGAAAACATTTTGTCTACCCCCCTCCCCCACCACCAAGGCGGTATTTTCTGAAATGTAAATTTAAATTGGAAAAATCTATTAAAAATAAATGGATTTTTTGAAGGCTAATATTTCATAATTTTAGTAATTGTTTTAAATCAAGTTGTATTAAATTTTAAATAGTTTTAAAAAAAAACTAATTTCAAATTCAAAATTTTCGTTTTTTTGTTTTTAAATTTCTCTAAAATTAAAAAAGATTTAAACATCTTATACAAAAATATCAGCCTTCAAAAAAAACATTAAACTTATGTGCTTTCGTTGGTTTTTTTTTTTCATTTTAAGTCAACTTTTCAACTTTTTTTCTGTGGGAAATAAAAAAGGAAAAAAGAAAATATTTGTGGGACAAAAAGGGAATTTACCAACTGCGTGGAGAGAATCTTGTTAAAAATGCCCCAGCACTTCCTCGGACACACATCTTACTAGTCGAGTACATCCGAGCACATTGATCGTGAACATTTTGTTCACGAGCGCTTGACTCGTTTTTATTCGGACCCATTCAACTCGGTTGCAACTTGCAAGATATGCTCGTTCATACTCGTTCAGTATTTTTCGTGAATCACGAGTCATCATACTCGTGAACAGGAAAACTCGTGAACATCTCTTTTGGGTTGACTTGGTAGGTATTTACTTTAGGTACAGGGTGATTCGCATTAGGTAAATAGGTACTACTTATTTAAATTTTGAGTTATTTTAAAAAACTGTTCACTACAAAAAATGAATTTTAAACAGGATAAGAGAAAGGATCTGGCTTTACAAACAAGCATAGCATGGCATTGTAAATGTTTCATTTTTAAGAATTAAAATAAACAGGGTGTGACAAAAACTAGAACCTTTAGGTTGCACCCCGGTTAGGCGGGAGGTGTAATTTTCTAAAAAAATCGACTTAAAATAGAAAAAAATATTAAAAAACAACGGCAAGACTTACAATGCCATGCTATACTTTTTACTTGCGATATATATGTAGGTACTTTATGGCAAGTCTTGGATTCGTAAAAAAAATTGAACTCGAGATTTTGATCAAATTTTACATTACGATGATAGCGAAGACGAATAAAGTGGGTCTCGCAATTCCGTCCGTCTGTCTGTCTGTCTGTGGATTCGCCTACAGCCTAAGCCCATGGGCCGATTTTAGTTAAACTTGGTGTTTTTGGAACATTCCCCCGACACGTTTTTTTTAAATTTTTTTTTAGGGCCAAAAATAATGGTATTTTTTTTTCAAAAATGGCTTGACAATTAAAATAAATTTTATTAGGTATATGCTACCTTTTTGTAAAAATTTAATTTCCAAAAAGTGGTTTTAAATGGTACCTCCAATAGAACCATTTTTTTTGTTTTCGTTTTTCTCGAAAAGGAATAGACTGATTTTGATAATTTTTTTATAGAGAAACTTCTGAAAAATTTAAATAGTATTGCATACCAAAATTTAAAAAAAAATTTTTTGGATTTTTAAAAAAAGTTTTAAATTTTTTTTTGAAAACCAAATATTTCGAAAACGACTTGGTTCATTCTCATGAAGCTTGGTAGCAAGCGGGTTTTTAACATTATCTAAAGTATTTTGAACAAACATTTTTCTTATAGTCAAAATTAACGGTACCTTCCATATAAATGTTAAAAAACAGTTACAGAAAATATAAATTTTCTCGAAAACGACTCCTCCGATTTTGATTAAAATTGTCCTTAATACTACTACAAGAGCAAGTTTATGCGATCCAGTCGTGGATTTTATTTTTGAAGTCAGAAGTCCGTTCTTTTAGTATGTTTACAATTAAAATTATTTGAGATAATGGTTTTTGAAAAATCAAATTTCAATCTCAAAATTTTGAAAAAATAATAAAATAATTGTGTTCAAACTAATTTTGTTCAAAATTTTACTTTATTAAGTAGTATTTTTGTTTTCGATATTCGATGCCTCTATTAATTTCTAGCCGAAAATTGAAGAGAAAATGCTCATGTGTTTTTATTTTTTAAGAAAATTAAAAAATAACTTATTTTCTAAAAGAATTGACTTAAAAGAGGAAAAAAAATTTAAAAAAACATTAATCGTTACAACAGTCTGCTATGCCTTTTTGTTAAACCAAAAATCTCTTCTTTAATTTTTTTATTTAAACTAAGTTGTTTTATTTAACAGTTTTTCAAAAATAAATTTTCAAACTTAAATTTAAATAAAAAAATTTGTTCAAACTGATTTCGTTCAAAGTTTTTGGTTATAAAGTAGTATTTTTGTGTTCAATATTCAATGCTCCCATCAATTTTTAGTCACTTAAAATCACATGTTAAAATGTTTTTGAAAAAATCGAAAATAACAAAAGTAAGTTTTCCTTAAATTCGACTTCCATCTGTTATTTTGTTGCTCCAAAGATCCTATTTCGTTATTTTCAATTTTCTCAAAACTAAAAGACATTTGGACATCCAGTTTTATAGCTAAATCACAATCACGCGTTCGGTCGTGCCGACTTTGACATATTGAATAGAAACAATGGATTCTTATGAGGCAATCTGAAATGTTACCTCAAGCTTTATGCTCGCTTTAGATTGAAAATATCGTAAGCTCGAGCTCAACGCCCGAATAGATCTATTTTCTATTTTTTCGCGCTTTGACAGCTCACAGTAGGTAATTCCCATTTTGTTTGTTTTCCCTTTTCTTTCAGATGGGAATGTTTTTGCGCATTTATCAATTTTCATTAAAAAGAAAACATTTAGTTTACAAAGACATAAGAAAGTTCGATAGTGTGACAATTAATAATTATTACGTGTGAATAATTTTTTTTTATAAAAGTTATTTTAAGTGCTAATGTACGTTTGGTTTGTGTGTTGTTGTTCAACTTGCAGAAAAATTGGAAATTAATTTTGATGTTTTTATAATTCCAGGATATGTTTATACTTTTATCAATTGTATAGAATAAAATGAAATGGTTTTCTGTGAAATTTATTGTTTGTGTTTTATTTATTTCCTTTGAAAATACCTAAAACAAAATTGTTTTGATGCTCTGTTTTGGAAGTATCTTTCTACCTCTTTTTAGATGTGTTTGATTAACTGGCTGAACAGAATGGTGACGCAGACGGAGACGAAGCCGGAGCTGGAATAGCTGTCAAATTGAATACACGCAAATTCAATGTTGCGAACACAACGGAACGTAGACGCATACGGAACTGCAGACGCAGACGGAAGAGTTGATCAACTTTTAACTTTTCACGTACGGCACTTTTGACGTTTCAAATTGTATGGAGAATAAAAACAACTTTTTGGGTCGGAAAAAAATGTTGTGGTTATTTGTATCGCGAAAAAAATTATTTATTAAAAGGAAAATTAGTGGAAACAATAAATGTGAATTCTGAGCTTGTACACAATAATATTCTTTTGTTTTTCTTCAAATAATTTCAAAGGCTGTACAGCTCCATTGTGGAGATGCAAACAAAATAACGTACGACACTTTTTGACAGCTCTTCCAGTTCCATCTGCGGCTTCAGTTCCGTCATTCTATTCTGTTCAGCCAGTAAGGCAATTTTTGTTTAGTTCCGGAGAGTGTATTTACTCCGGTGGCTATACTTCTAAGTCGAATAATTTACACTTGTTTTTTGTTAATGAGTAATGTGTCTTGTGGCGCTATCGCTTAAAATTGTTTCTTTTTAATTTGTATTTTATTTTTATGTGAATATTCTTGATGAAAAATCAATGTTTACATACATAGATTACAAATACAGAAAATCCCGACACAAGAAATATGTGTCTTCCTTTTTGTAATATCAATTACGAATTGTCTCTTGTGGAATTGTGTCTTGTGATGGAAACCAACCTGTTTCTGCGGTAGGTATAGGTATTTCACGTTCTGTTGAAGAGTGAATACATTTTTTCTATATGTGGGAAAGAGAAAATATTGCTCATGGAAGGAAAAGACTTGAATAGGGAAAACAAAGATGACAGTTTACAACACATTAAACTTGACAAGTGTGTACATATGTACTAAGTCGGCGGCGTAACATCGCCACATTTAAATGAGAAAATCTGTTTGCAAGCCTATTTTGCAGTTAAATAATTCCCCCAGCTTAAGATTATTTTGTCTGACGGGATTTATATCATCAGTTCTTTTTTACGTACGTGCCTGTTTACATGGGCTGTGAGATAAGGAAGGGTAGATTGAAGTGAAAGGATTTTTCTTTATGATGTGAGCATTTGGATCATGGCTATGAGTAAAAAAAAGGCTTTAGTAAAACGATCATATAAATAGGAACTTTCAATAGAAAGAAACAGCGATAGTATACCATCAAATTTTGGTTGGGCATTTTAATAGCCTACTATTTCATCTTTTTTAAAAATTTCACAGAGCTAAGTTATAAAGTTAAAACAATTAAAAGAATTGATTTATTGTTAATTTTGCTTAAATCCACAGAAAAAGACCAAAAATTTCTTTTGGCACCTACAACTAATTAATAACATTCGAAAAAACACAAAATAAAAATAAAATTGAAACAAACCCACAAATGTCAAAAGGAAAATTGCTTCTTCATAGAATACTATTCATAGCTTTCTATGAGCAAAGCAATATGTGGCATGAAATTTTTTTTATAGAATTTTATAAATAGCCTCCATGAGCCATAGCCATAAAATAGCGTTCTTTCTAAATCCGTTAGAATCAACAAAGGGAAAAGCGATGATAAACTACATTAGCACTTATACCTAAAGCTAAGTACAGACGATTGTCAGATCTTACAATATTGTCAGATCTGTCAATGGTCTGACAATAGCGGACAATTAGCTGACAATTGACAAATTTGTTACAATGTAAAATTGTCCGTTCACACGATTGGTAAATTTTGTACCAAAGTCTGACAATTTATTTGTCAGCTCTTGTCTGACAATTTTCGGACAGTTATATATCTGACAATATTGTCAGCTTGAAAATTTTCTGTTCACACGGTTGGCAGATCAATAAAAATTAAAGTCACAATACAAATTGACCATTTCAAGATCAAACATCTTTTATAGAATTTCACTTTTTAATGTATGTAGCCACTATCAAGAAGAGGATACTTTCAAAGTGATTTGAAAATCTAGTGTCATAGTGGTAATTCCAAAACAATTGGACGAGCATTCAGAACAATTTAACTACAACTGGACATCGAGGACAACGGACGACTTTACACACTACGAAGGAGAAATATGCCAGAGGTCGTCAAGACGCGCTACGAAGAATAAAAGTCGATATTCTCTATCGATTTATTAAACAAAAAAAAAGAATTTAAATTTTAAATCATTTATTTTTTGAAAGACGCAAGGATGAGAAGATCTTGCAATAATTGAATTATATTGTTTAGAAGAAAAAATAAACTTTTGCGTACAAAGAATTCAGCAGTCTTACTCTAAAGAGTTCGACTGATTTAGAAAGTGACCTTGAGACTATGTTAGATCTGTGCGAGTTGGCGGCAGGCTGCCTATTGTTACCAATTGCTTGAGGTAGTGTCCCTGTCCACCCTTGTTTTGGCATTCTTCAAATTTATTTGATTGCTCGTATAGTTTCTTGGCCATTTTGAAGTCCAATTTTTTTTAACTTGTTGGAATTTGATGTTCATTTTATTTTCATCGTATTTAATCTTCATTTGAGTAGATATCTTTCAATGGTTTTATTTATTCCGAACAAAACTACAAAGCACAAGGAATTTAATATCAAAGCGAGTCCAGTTGCTTTATAGATTTTTTTTATTCAGTTTTGGAAAGACTACAAAATTCCTGCAAAAATGGTTTTTTTTTTATCTCTCAACTCGGCTCCAACCGTTTGACATTTCGAACAATGAAGAAATTGTCAGCAATTGTAAGATGTTTTCAATGAAAACATCTGACAATGACCAATGAGTCTGACAATGTCCTAATTGCCTGACAATGACAAAAATTGTGCGTTCAGACGATTGTAAGATACCTGACAATTTTTTGTCAGATTGTCATCTGACAATTACCTGACAATGACGTTTCTGACAATATTGTCAGACAAAATTGTGTGTACAGACGATTGTAAGACATTTGGGACAGTATTTTCACTGACAGATCTGACAATATTGTAAGATCTGACAATCGTCTGTACTTAGCTTAATGTATACTTTCATTGCCAAAGCTATTTATTTTCATTGGTTGTAGAACCTAAGTAAAACCATAAAATACGGAAACATTTTTGATTCTCTATTATCTGCGAAGAATTTCAGAAATGCCATTTTAAGGAAACAGAACTTTTATTTGTGATTTCTCAACGCCCGAGGTTTGAAGCCACATTTCGTTTTGCAATTTTAAAGGTCGCGCTTAATGACACATGTTATCGTAAAGTCGATCAAAAGCCAATCGAAGCCCGACCGACCGAACGCGTGATTGTGATTTGGCCATTTAAGGTTTGAGCAGAAAGTAATAGGAGCATCAAATTTTTAAAACAAAAATATTACTTAATATCGTAAAATTTTGAAGAAAATTAGTTTGAACACAATTTTTTAATTTTTTTTTCACAAATATAAGTTTGAAAATTAATTTTGGCAAAAATATTCATTAAAAAGAAATATGTATATTTAAAAACAAAAAATATAATCAAAAAATTTCTGTTTATGAGCATTGAATTTTAAAAACAAAATTAATACTTAATTTCGTAAAACTTTGGAAAAAAATAAGTTTGAATTTTTTTTTCAAAATTTTGAGTTTGAAAAATAATATTTCTGCTGCTCTTTCATTCCTTTTTTAAATTAACTTATTTCTGTTTATGGTTTTCGAAAAAATTGCTGTTTTTATGATTTTTTTTAAATTTTTTTTCCCGGCCTTAACGGTGGGAAATAGACCCCCCCGGCCCCCTTTCCCAACGATTATTTTCTTGTCATTTTCATTTTTTCAAAAAAATCAGTAAAAAAAAAATTAAAAACGATAAATGTAAAGTAATAAAAAAGTTTCAATTGGATTATATTTATATATCACAGTCCACAAAAATTAGATTTTAATATTAAAAAATCACTGAAACAATGATTTGTTCATAAGAAATATTCTGGTGTCTTAACCTAAACAACAAGAACTATACCGAAACATTGAAAATGAAAATACCGATAAAAAAACACTTGTAGCATAAATGTCTCAGAGTAGGTAAATACTTAAGTAGGTACTTTTCTTGAAAAAAAAAACTGCTTAAAGTCAACATTCCTTAAAGGTATTTTATTTCAAAGACAAGGAAAGGTTATAAAATAAGAAGGAACTGTGTGCTGTAACAGCTGAAACTATAGAATACAAATTTAAATTTGTAGTCATTAAAAACAAATATTTTGCTTTCTTTAACATAATGAATAAATAGAGCAATTATATTTTTTAACAAAAATTAAGTAATTTTTAAACTAATTTGTCTTAGTTCAATTAAATAAACAAAAATAAATAATAATAAATTATAAAAAATTATATGACAAAATCTAACTTTCTTTTAGATTTTTTTATAAAGCGTTCAATTACGTCGTCTGTACTGATATCTATGTCTTTATTCACGTGCAGCAAAGCCAAGCCCGTAAGACGTCCCTCCCCCATTCTGGACCGCAAACACGTTTTTAAAAAACAAATCGTATATTCCTTTTTATAAAAAAAACTGCGCTAGCGGGAGAAAAAATATTTGTACTTATGTAATTTTGCAAAAAGTGGCCAATGTAGTTAAGGCTTAACTTTTACTTTTTGAAAACTTAAGATAGGATATAAGATTTTGTAGTAGGTTGAAGAAAGACAAAATTTTTTTCGCGAAAAGTACTTTTTGAAGTTGAATGTAGTTCAGCCTCTTTTAGGTGTGTTCAGAAATATGATAACAAAGGGTTAGTTTTTTCATAGCTGATAATCTTTTATCCATAATTATTTCAACTTGTATATATTCCTTTTCACAAAACAACTGCGCCAGCGGGAAAAAATATTGTTTGAAAAAAGTGGCCAGTATAAGTTAAGGCAAGGCTTAAACATTCAACTACTTTTTTGGAAAAGGTGACAAAAAGTGGAAAAGTGAAAAACAAAAATTTGCGTTAAAGATTACCTACTGGGTACAAAAAAGCTGTATAATATGTCAACCCAATCTTATATAACGAACTTAACATAACTTTGCTGAAGTGTTTGGCTCAAAAATATTTTTGTGTTTCAAAATTTTATCTTAATTCTAGTCCGTTTCAACAAAATTCCTTTTTTTTATTTAAAATTTCAAAAGTTCAAAAGTCGATAGAAAACTTCAACCTTGGCAAATAGCATAGGTACACAAAAGTATGTTATGTTTTTAAATATCATTTACCGGGATAATTATTAGACTTGAATATCATTGTTTTGGTGTATTTATATATACCTTTTCAATTTAATTTATTTTTTCCCTTCTAAGCTTATCAGTTTCGAAATTCTCTCAAAAAAGATTAATTCACTATCTGGCATCACTGATTCGAATGTCTTTTCCACCTTTTTTTAAAAGTACATATAAGTATACCTAACTACTAAAAGTATATAACTACATATACCAAGCGAAAATACATCTCGTTTTTACAAAAGAGTGGGAGTGAGATGTAAATACTGGAACTGAAACGTAGAAAAAAGCAAGAGTATCTATGCATAGACTTTAATATATACTAGATACCCAACTCAAAGTAGCCGTGGCGTGATGGTTAGTGCGATGGACTGTTATGCCGGAGGTCTAAGGTTCGATCCCCAGCCTCTCCACCTATTTATTTAAAAGAAAAAACGGCTACTGCCTCTTGCGAGGAATTGACAAATCCTCCAAGAGTATCTCCTGACACAGAAAAGCGCCGCATGTTAGCCGTTCGGATTCGGCAATAAACTGTAGGTCCCCTCCATTCCTGCAGACGCGCACACAGGAATGGTTGAGAGTTGTAAGTCACTAGGCCCTAGTTCTTCATGAGCTGTTGTTCCATCAAATTTATTTATTTATTTATAGATACCCAACTCATGCCTTTTTGTATGAGTGTAAAGTGAAGCTTTGCCACCATTATCTCATAGGCAAAAACGTCAATTATGTAAATAATGTTTTGGTGTTTTTTGGAAAAAATTGTTTATCTTGGGATGTGAAGAAGATAGAAAAATTATATTGGTATCAAATGAAAGGTATTTTTATCATCTTTTAAACATAATCAAAATTATATTCCTATATTTTATGCATTTCAAGATATTTTATTTAGATTCAAATTCTTGAGAATTTTGAACACTGATATCTTTAAAAATTTAAAGGTCACATTCTTTTTTTGGCACAATTGTAAAGGTTAATTAAACACCTTAATTTAATATATAATTTAAATTCATTTATTAAATAAATTCTTAACTATAAACAAAAATCCCCAAAAATGCACATTAATACCTATACAATTCTTATTTTCTATTACCGTTATTTTCATTATTTTCTATAGAACTATACCTGTACCTACATTTTTTAATACCCTCTTAAAGCTTGCTAAATCACCTTTTCAATTATGTATAACATTTCCATTCATTTTTCATGTTTTTTATGTACCTACATAATAATTCCCATCTGCAAATTTGATATCATCTCATTTCACTTGCAAAATTGAAAGGGAAATTCGATTTTTTCAAACTCAATTTTAAAAACAACTGCGATTGCAGCGCGCCACTTGGACATGGGTTCTATTAAAAAATATCTGTCCATGATAGTACTATACATTTTATATACAAAGATGAGGTTGTATTTGAATATTGTTCATACAAAAATACTAAAATTACAATAAAAAAAATGTAGAGTGGTGGTTGGAGGGTGAACATTTGTTGTTAGAAGTATTTTTTTTTATTTTAATCTAAAAAAAAAAATGTTTGTCAAAAAATTAGAAAATGTTTGCTGTATATGGTCAACCTTATCACCTACCGGTATAAAATATACTCAAAAACCTTTCATACCTACAAAATATACAAACAAAAATTTCATAAAAATCGGTCGAGCCGTTTCGGAGGAGTACGACCACAAACAACGTGACACAAGATTTTTATAATATTAGATATAGATACAAATTTTTTTTTTTTTTTTCAAAGTACCTACCTAACCCACTAACAATGTCTGAATCCAAGAATGTTTACATAGCGTTTAATTTTTAAAGCTTTCAACTTATAAATAAATAATACAATCTGGTAAGCTCCTGTTCAAAATTTTGTGTCATTTACCTTTTTCTCCAATTCTCGAGCCTTAGACTGCAAATTCTCAATGTATTCTCCATCACGATTTCCGCTGACAGTAAAATTCCGAATCTGTGCAAGTGTTTCCTTAAAATTGGAGACATTTTTAAAAGTTTTGTAAATAAAGCCCCCAAAAATTAGTTACTTTATGAGCTCTTTCGATATCTGCATGCTTTGCCTCCGCTTCACGTAACTGATCTTCTATCGAGTCTAGCATTTCTGAACTTCTTGTTTGATTTCGATCTTCCATCAGCATCACCTTTGCAAACGAAACATAAAACTAATTAAAATCTTTTTCTCAAAAACCGTGATAAGAAGCAGGATGGGATGTAGGTAGATGTGACTGACGTTTGTTTGGGGATTCAATTGGTTATTCTTGTATTATACAAAATCAGTTTTATCGAGTTACTTTTTCTGTCATACAAAATAAACTTTCTTTACATTAATATTTAGAGTTTATTTCTTTCAAATGTTGAGTGCAACTTCGGCTTACATGGTCCATTTTGACGTTCCCATTTTCTTTGAAAAAATCCATGATATCTGCCTTAAGGTTAGGACGCTGCTGAAGGGAAACAAAATTTTTCGTTGGCCTCCAACATGACAGCGAAATGCTCACCAAAACCACAGCGAAAAAGTATGCAATCAAAAATCAAACACAAACGCATAAAAATCTAACTAATACAGCCCAAGTGTCACTTTTGCGCACAAAATTAATGGTAACGTGTCACTTTTGTATGGGAGTTTTCGTTTCGCATCAGCAGCGTACCTACTAGGCTTTCTTTATAAGTCGAAATATTTGGTTCCAACCTGCCACACAGGACACAGTCCCACAGAGCGTGGATTTATTGTAAGAATAATTTGGTGAAATGTTAATCCCGGGCTTTGGACCAGTGAATTAGCTACCCTGAAATGTGATATTACATTATCTAGACTATTTCTTCGGGCTACCGCTACGTCTAAAATCAACGGCTACGACTTCCATTAGAGAATTCGAATTGGAAGCGTCACTAGCAAAACACTACTACGAATTCTCAAATCAAATGTGGAACTTCCGAATGAACCATGTGAGCGATGCCGATGAACATTTTAAAGAAAATGTTTTTTTTTTTTTTTAATAAATGTAAGAAGTGATTTTATTATAACCATAATAATAGCATAAGATCCCGCCTGTATAATTTGCGGACTGCAATCTTAGGAAAATAAACAAACATTTAAAGTCAGGAAAAATAGGTTATTAAATAACCCGACTATAGTATCTTTTATTTAGTACAACAGTCGAATGTTAATACTATATTTGCAAAATTTTGGAAAACAGTGTTTTACAATTTTAAAAATTATATTCATGCCGATTTTGAAATCCGTAGTTTTTTTTTCACTTATTATTATAATTTCTACCGAACGGTTAAAAAAAAAATAACATGAAATGTGAGTTCCCTCCCTCCCCCTTATCGAGATCCTGTGTACGCCCTTGGTGTTAATGCCCTTACGTCCGATGGATCATCACTTAAAGCCCTTTCACACTATCCCATCGACTATTAATACATGTCAAAAAAAAAGTGTGATAGAATTACTTATGACTTCCAAATTTTTGTGAAGAAAACGATTTTCATATTTTGCTTCCACACTTGCATCGAAAAAATCAATTCACCATAACCTCAAACTAAGTGGGATAGAATGTGTGATGGTTTTATAACAAATCCTAAAAATTTTCGTGTATTAACACATGCCAAATTGTGTGAAATGGGCTGTCAAAGTCTTGTGGGATGAAATTTCATATTTTGTTTCCACACTATTATACAGGATTTATTTCCTTGGCTTGGTATTCCTTGAGTATATGGTTCTCTTCAATCCATTTCGTAAGTCTTTTAAGTAAATTTTTTGTGAATATTTTGTAGAGTTTCCAGAAAGGAAAGTCCTCGGTAATTTGATACCACACTTGTGTTGCCTTTTTTGTAAAGTGAGAAAATTATAGATTTCTTGAAGGAAGAAGGTATTGTTTCTGTGTCAAAGATATCTCTGAGCAGAGCATGTATATGTATATCTTCGATAAATGAAACGCTTGCGTATTTGTAGAACTCGGTCGGAATTAGAGAATAAAACGAGTCGAGTACTGTTCACAAACATCGAATACTCACTCGAAAAAAACGAGTTCAAACAAACAGACTCAACCCAAAAGAGTTTTCCTGTTCACGAGTATGATGACTCGTGATTCACGATAAAAACTGAACGAGTATGAACGAGCATACCTTGCAACCGAGTTGAATGGGTCCGAATAAAAACGAGTCAAGCGCTCGTGAACAAAATGTTCACGATCAATGTGCTCGGATGTACTCGACTCGTAAGATGTGTATACGAGGTTGGTTAATGGGTATTGGGCTAGCTAAACTCTTCGGTGTGTGTATTGGTGGTTGCATATCGCCGGTGTTGAGTCGGAACTGTTTTGAACCGACTGGCTGGACAGGGTACATAAACCTTGACCAAACCGTGGAACATACAAAAGGTTCTTGTACCTTTGTATGGTTGTTAAATTATTGCGATGTTACTGTTCAGAAGTATTATTGCCCCTTACCACTGGTGGGGGGAAGCAATAATATAATATAATCACACTCGACAACCTTTTGATCAGAAATGATAAAATTTTATTAGCTTACAATACTATTTATACAATAATTATGCTTACTTAGCTAAATTTACAAATACCTAAAATATACAAAAATACTATGATACAGAAATGCAAAAATGTAACATAATACATTAACGTTGTCGCTGTCTGTCTGAAAGCAGAAAACTGCTGACTATCATGGGAACTATAAATTGAAAATAAAGCATACAGAGAAGCTGTTGCTGTCGTTAATTATATTATTGTTATAGGGTGTACATTGTTGGTTTATTATAATCTGATGAATTAAAATATACATTCTCCGCCCGTTGAACTATGTTCAAAACTATAGCGCCATTTCGAAGGCTATGTTGCTGGGATTCTTGTCGTTGGAGTCTTCTTTTATGCAGTCGAGGTTGCCCCGCGTATCCACTGAAGTTCTGTTGGGATTTCGTTCGTCTTTGGAGGTTGCCATCTTGTGTTTGCAGTAATAGCAGTATGACCATCGTAACAAGCAGATAAGGATTATAATGGATGTAATTAATGCAACGTAGCTCACCGCAAATTGGTGCACATCGGTTTGATACGTTATAGCAGGCAACGCCTTAGTAATATTTATGAGCTCTCTCTTGAGTGCATCCAATTCCTCTAAATGTTTTTTGTAAGGCAACGTTCCATAAGATGCTGTAGTCAAATTGGCTGGTAAGGCATAATTGGATAGATTTGCAGCTGGAGAGAGTGACATCCTAGAGACCATTCTTTGTACAAAGTGGCCACGCAATGTTATGAAGTCGTCTTTCATAACGCAGCCTGGTTGAATTTGCAGAATTCCAGAACCTTCTAAAATGGTCTGTGTTACGGTGTTATTGCAAACTACATTAAGCGTGGTTTTGAACCTTAAAACGTAAATCCATTCGTTTGGCTTGTGCAGTTGGACCCAGTAAGGGCCATCGTTAGCGCTTATAACCTTGCATGCAGGAGATTGTTGACCGTGGTTTAAGAAGTTAATTTCGCAGGAGCTTACTTCGGATCCACGTCTGTAAATCGGATGCCGCATATGGCAGAGATGTCTTTTTTCAGTGAGGGAAAAACATCCTTGAAACTCTATTGTTGATAGAGGGTAGTACTGGTCCCGGTGCAAGTTGATCATGATGTACTCGGTAGACGGTTGTATCTTAAAAAATGATTCTCCGACAAGAACTGGAACCGGAGTGACCTTGAAGAGTTCAAATTCATCAAGACTTAAGAGTGGCAATTCAATTTTGAAGATAATGTGTTTTTTCAGAGCCTTGCCATAAATGCTCATAAGATGATAAAGCTTTGGAATTTCATCTGGAGCCACTGGAAGCCTGACTGAAGAAGGTAGGTTTGCTTTTATCTTTGTGAGCTCCTGTTTTAACTGAGTGGGTGAAATAAGCTGAGGATTTATTTTTCCATGATGAGTATCGATCATTACGTCTATTAAAGAGGCTTGGGTCTTTTGAAATTGTGAAAAAACTAATATTAACTGCAATGCAATTGAATTAAAAAGCTGACGCAGTCTTTCCTGGTGGTATTGCTGTCTTATGTCGTTAATAAGTGCTGAGAACTGGGTGAGGTTTTCGTCTATTTCTTTGAAGCGGGAACTTGTCTCTTGCTCACTTTGTTTAATTATGTTTATGGTGGCATCAATTATTGAAGTTTGGTTTCGAATAAGGCTAACTATGTGACCTTCATCTTGTTTAATTGTGCTTATTGTAGCAGATATGTGGTTGGCGTATTCATCATCAAGGACCCCAAACAAGGCATTGGCCACATTGCCTACGAAATTTAGAGCTCCTCGCCGAACTCTCTGACTGGCTGATGTTACGGATAAGAGATCATTATCCTTCTTGATTTTTGCGTTTATCCGGTCAAATTGGAGGAGTGTCCCCTTGCAAGTTTCGTTTTTATTTGGAAGCAATTGACAGATGTCTGCTAGCTTGTTACTATAGGTTAATATCGAATGATATTCGGTCCAATAAGGGCCCATGTCATAATAGGTAATTATGTTCCAACTGCTTGAAGTTATGGCTGAAGTTCCGAAAATTTCAAAGTAGATCCCTGGCTGTGACAGAAACGGTTGAATCTTGACTGGAGCACACGCTATCATAGGAGCAAACAGAAATACCAATAGTATAGCAAGAGTTGCTGATCCAATTGAATGCTTGAACTTCTTTTTCGGTACTGGACCATCATCACACTGCTGGTGGGAAAGTGCCAACGTTGATGAGCGATGATCAGGGGACATATCATTGTCTTGAGTTGGAACTGGAAGTGGAGCCAGTCTGTGTATGGCACGCCGGAATGTCCCAGTACTTGTTTTCACATCTGCTACTCGAACCAGCCCGTCGTCTCCAGTTATAACGTTAGTTATACGTCCAAGTGGCCACCGCAAGCTTGGTGTGTTGTCTTCCTTGATTATGACCATCATTCCAGGCTCTGCTTTCTGACATCTCTCCTTCCATTTATACCTGTGCTGTAGCTGATTAAGGTAATCACGTGACCATCGGCGCCAGAACTCATTTTTGAGATGATTTACAAGATTCCAGCGAGCAAGTATCCCTGAATCATTTGATGCGGCTGTGGGATCAACATTGCTAATTAGAGGTTCTCCGATGAGAAAATGGCCTGGTGTAAGAGCGGTAAGATCATTCGGCGAGTCGGACATTGGAATTATGGGCCTTGAGTTCAATATGGCTTCAACTTGAGTGACAGCTGTCTCAAGTTCCTCGTATGTTAAGGACGCTTCTGCCAAAGTGTGCTGTAGTAAATGCTTTGATGATTTTACCGCAGCTTCCCATAGACCACCAAAATGTGGTGAACGTGGTGGGATAAAATGAAAGTCACATCCTTTGGCAACACATGAAGATGTTATTTTCTCCCTTTCTGTGTCGGATTGCATGAAACTCATTAGATCCGATAGCTGGTTCTTAGCGCCCACAAAGTTTGTTGCGTTATCGCAGTATATATTTCTGCAATGACCCCTCCTGGCCATGAATCGTTTAAGTGCCCCTATGAAGCCTTGTGCCGTTAAATCAGTTACAAGTTCCAAATGGCAGGCCTTTGTGGAAAAACAGCAGAAGATTGCAATATAAGATTTTTGAGGCCTCTTACCTCTTATCTTGTAGTGTGTAGATATCGGACCGCAAAAGTCAACACCCGTATTGATGAATGGCCTTGCTGGTTGAATTCTATCAGCAGGCAAATTTCCCATTTGTTGAGATAAAAGTTTTGGTGCGGCTCGAGCGCATTGGACACATTTGTGCAAGACTGATCGAGCAAGAGTCTTTCCTTTCACTGCCCAAATGGTCTGTCTAGCAATTGAAAGCATGGTTTGCGGCCCAACATGATTGTTGTCCTCGTGAATTCCAACAAATAGCATCTTGGTGAATGGATGATTATACGGTATCAGTATGGGATGCTTGGCATCGTATGGCAACGATGATGCTTCTAAACGACCACCCACACGTATCAGCCCTTCTTCATCTAGAAAGGGTGTCAGACTCTTGTATGGGCTTTTATTTGGCACTTCACCCTCGTCCTTTAGATGTCCGATTTCATCCTTAAATTGGTCTTGCTGCATGTATTTGAAGATTTTCTTTTTAGCTTTACTTAGTTCCACAATTGATAGGGGACCATTTGTCAGCTTGATTTCTGCCAACCTCAACTCAATTTCTTCAGCTGACAATTCTTCATTTTTCTTGATTTTTGTCTTTATCGCCCTTTGTCTCAGGTTGTGTACGTACCTTAGTATAAATGCAACTATTTTTACCGCAAATTTGAAGGAATTTTTATGGTTGAGAATAGTTAAAATTCCTTCTTGATGCGGGGGTGAATGGTGAACAACGGTTCCCACGGATAGATTGTCGTCAATTGGTTTGTACTTAGGTGGCCAAATTGAAGTGGCTCCATGTAGAAATTTTGGCCCGTAGAACCAAATGTTGCAATCTTGAAGTCGTTCAGGTGCTATCCCACGTGAAAGCACATCAGCCGGATTTTCTTTTGACGGGACATGATGCCATTGCTGAAGTATTGTATTTTGTTGAATACGTGATACTCGATTGGCAACAAAAATAGGGAGCGAGGCGGATGATGACGAATTAATCCAAGCAAGAACAATTTCTGAGTCTGTCCATAAGAATGTTGCGTCATTATGAATCTTTAAGTCTCTTTGTAAGCGAACCAAGAGCTCAGTGGCAAGGCAAGCGGCACATAGCTCTAGTCGGGGAATAGTTGCTTGTTGGGCTAATTTTGTTTGCTTTGATGGTGCCACTCTTGATTTGGAACATAACAATCGCACCGTGATCGTATTATCACTGCTAACGGATCGGACGTATACTGCTGCCCCATAGGCCTTTTCCGAAGCGTCAGCAAATACATGATATTGCACGTTTTTCGGGTTTCTATGTGAAAATATGTGCCTATCAATCTTGATGCTGTTCAGTGATTGTAAGCCTTCACGATACTTAACCCATGTCGTCTGCATTTCTTGAGGTAATGCTGCATCCCAGTCAAGCTTCAATTCCCATAGTTTCTGGAGAAATATTTTTGCAACGACGACCACTGGAGCCATGATCCCCAGTGGATCAAATAAATGTGCGATGTCGGAATATGCAGATCGTTTGGTAACTCGAACCTTGTCAACCCAAGATGTCTTGACACAGAGTTGATCAGACTTCGGCATCCACGTAAGTCCTACTGTTTTGATGTGTTCATCAATGTTGCTGCTGAAGTCAAGCTCCGTTTCCCTGTCCTCGAGCGGAATGCCTTTCAGGAGAGATACATGATTAGCGCACCACTTCCTTAACTTGAAACCACTTCTTTGCAAAATTGTTTGCAGTTCTGATTGTGTTGTCAGTAACTCGGCAATTTTGTCAGAGCCAGTTAATACGTCATCCACGTAAAAATCTCGTAGCAGGGCCATTGATCCCAATGGAAATCGTTCCTTGTTTTCTTGGGCCAATGTCTGCAGGCATTTTGTGGCTAAGTATGATGCAGAGGTGGTGCCGTAGGTAACTGTCTGCAGCTTAAAACACTTTACGGCATCATTTGGACTGCTTCTCCACCAAACCAGCTGGAACTTCTGATCCTCTTCGTTTATGAGCACCTGTCGGTACATCTTCTCGATATCTGCAGTAAACACATATCTTGGCATGCGGAATCGTATCAGGATTGAGAATACATCGTCTTGAATTGTCGGACCAGTGGAAAGAACATCATTAAGTGACAAGTTTGTGGATGTTTTAGCTGAGGCATCAAATACCACTCGTAGCTTAGTAGTGCTGCTGTCAGGTTTTTGAATGCAATGATGTGGCAAGAAATAATATGGTTTAGTAATTGTATGAAGCGCCACTTCTTGCATATGACCCAATTGCTGATATTCTTCCATGAACTGCCTGTAAAGCCTTTTGAGCTCCGGTGAATTCGCAAGCCTCCGCTCAAGCGCAATAAATCTTCGGAACGCAATGTCCTTTGATTCTCCCAAGCAAGTGGGTGCCTCTTTGAAGGGTAACCGAACAACAAAGCGACCATTGGCGTCTCTTGTTGTAGTTTGAACGAAGTGTGTTTCACTGCGTTTCTCGGCTTGAGTGAAATTATCTGTGGCTGAAGTTGCCTCTTCTAGTCGCCAAAACCTCTCAATCTGTTGATCAAGAGCCTCATCGGCTGTGCAAATTCCGCAAGCTGCCACCATAGGATTGTAACTGGGGGTTGATACCTTGCCTACTACAATCCATCCAAATACGGTATTTTGCAGGGTTGGAAGATCATCTCCTATGCTTATTTGCCCAACAACCAAAGTTGAATAGAAGATTTCAGCACCGATGAGCAAATCTATCGGTCCTGGCCGATCGAATTGTGAATCAGCCAAAACAATATTATTTGGAATATTCCAAGTTGATGTAATGATGGGCCGTGATGGCTGTGGTGAAATAATTTTTGGAAGAATATGTGCTTCCACTCGGGTAGAGAATCCGTTGATTTTTGAGTTTATTTCAACGTTAATTCTTCGATGGGACGCCTGCTTGCTTTGGCCGATACCTTCCACCAATAGCGTTTCATAAGTCTCCCTCAGACCTAATGATTTCGCCAGCTTCTCGGTTATAAGATTGACTTGTGATGCAGAATCTAATAACGCTCGACAGGTTATTTGTTTTCCTGTCTGACTTTTTATGTGAACAGTGGCTGTGCCAAGTATCACGCTTGTAGATTTGTGTAGTTTGTTAACGACACTGGGACTGGTCCCCGCTGCTGAAGTGCAAAGGCTTGCTGAATCTGCCGTGGACGCTGTTTTGCCTGGTAATGCTGCCATCTTCGAATTTTTGGACGACCTTGTTGCCTCATCAAAATGAAGAAGTGTGTTGTGTTTCTTGTTACATTTTATGCAACCTCTGGAGGAACAATTATTTGCAAAATGTCCTGCTCTAAGGCAGTTTGTGCAGTGCTTTGATTTTCGCACTAGGCTTGAGCGCTTTGATGGGCTTAGTTGCAAGAATTTGTCACAGGAGTATAACTGGTGATTGCCCTTGCAGGAGGCGCATTCAGATCCTGTTGCTACTAAGGTTGTATACGCCTTATCGGGTCTTGTGCGTTGCCGTTGATCCTCTGAACCTCTTTTTGAGCTTGTCCCCAGCGCTTCTAGGGATCGAAACCGCATCTCTAAGAATGACATGAACTCATTCAAAGATGGTAATGCCTTTGGTTGCTTAAGCGACTGCTCCCAAAGCGTAAGTGTATTTCTATCAAGCTTCTTGATCAACACGCACATCAGAAGAGGGTCCCAATTGGCAGTGTCTATGCCTAAACCCTTCAAACTGAGCATGCACTCTTGTGTGGTGTCATGCAAGACCTTTATTGCCTTCGCGCCTTCACTCTGGATGGTAGGTTGCATTAGTAATCTCTGTACATGTGCTGTTACCAGTAGCCTAGGGTTGTCATATCGATCCTTGACTACTTGCCATGCCGCAGTGTAGTTGTCATCAGATGTCGTAAAGTGCCCTATCAGGCTCTCTGCCTCACCTGTTAAAGTCGTCTTTAGGTAAAACAGTTTTTGACAGTTGGCTATGTCTTGCTTATGTACCAATTCAGTGAAAAGATCACTGTACTGCTTCCATTTCGTGTAATCCCCATCAAATTTGGGCAAGGTTACCTTGGGTAACTTGAGGGCTTGCCTTGATGTGCTTGCTAAAGGAAGGTTCAAAGCTGGATTGGATAACAATGGGCTCTGGGCGGTCCATTGTTCAATTCTGGTGGTTAGGGAAATCACGAATTCTTGGACATCGTCTTCCAAGTTGTAGAATTCATCCAAATTATATCCATCTCGTCTTGGATCTTCTGACAGCTCATAAATCAAACGATGGGTTTCTTCAAGTTCTGTCCAATACTTTTGCAGTGCGATTAATTTTACGCTACAAAAGGTTGAACTCCAAGCGTCTCTCGCAGTAGCCTTAAGACTAGTAAGCAATCTCTGTAAAGACTGTGTGGTAGTATTTTGTCTTCTTAAAATCCTTGTTAATTCATATGCTGGGGCCATTGTGGGCTGCTTTCCTTCAATAAGTTTGTATTGATCATCTGTGCCTTTGTGGTGTGGTAAGCTATCAGCCCCAGCTGACAGGTCGCTGCCGGCATCTACAGGGGCTATCGATTCCAAGTATTGCTTAAGCTCGACGTAAGCTCTTTTTACCTTCTCGTATGTGTTAGATTGCACATACGGAGTGTCTGCCTTAACATAAGCTTTTATCTGCTCATGATTATTAGCAAACTCCAACCAGAGAGCTTCTAATAATCTTAATTTCTTGGCCTTATAGTCGACTGTTTTTCTGTCAGGACCATCTTTGCCAACATTGGTCTTGAGTCGTACCAAATCTTCTGCTATGGCCTTCTGCCTGGCCACGATAGTGAACACCTTCATTTCATCCATTTTGATGAGTTCTGTCTATGACCTGTGGAGACCGCGGCTGTTTGCCTTTGTTGCTGAAATAGACAGGAACTCTGGAACCGTTTATACTTGGATCTCTGAACGACAGACCAAGTGCCAATATTCACGTGCTGGTGGACTCTGGAACACCGGATCGCAGGAACTGGAACACTTTGAAACTGGAACGCTGCAAAACTGGAACTATGCGAAACTGGAACGCTGCAAAACTGGAACTATGCGAAACTGGAACACTGCTGAACTGGAACTATATGAGACTGGAACACTGCGGAACTGGAACCTTGTGAAACTGGAACACTGCGGAACTGGAACTTTATTAAACTGGAACACTGCGGAACTGGAACTTTGATTACGAACTACCAGTGTTTTGAAGCCCTGGTAACGCTTTTTTAATGTACATATGTATATGTACGGTTGTGTGCAAGAATTGTCGAGTGTTCTTATATGTATGTATATCACGTCGGGGTCACCAAATGTTGAGTCGGAACTGTTTTGAACCGACTGGCTGGACAGGGTACATAAACCTTGACCAAACCGTGGAACATACAAAAGGTTCTTGTACCTTTGTATGGTTGTTAAATTATTGCGATGTTACTGTTCAGAAGTATTATTGCCCCTTACCACTGGTGGGGGGAAGCAATAATATAATATAATCACACTCGACAACCTTTTGATCAGAAATGATAAAATTTTATTAGCTTACAATACTATTTATACAATAATTATGCTTACTTAGCTAAATTTACAAATACCTAAAATATACAAAAATACTATGATACAGAAATGCAAAAATGTAACATAATACATTAACGTTGTCGCTGTCTGTCTGAAAGCAGAAAACTGCTGACTATCATGGGAACTATAAATTGAAAATAAAGCATACAGAGAAGCTGTTGCTGTCGTTAATTATATTATTGTTATAGGGTGTACATTGTTGGTTTATTATAATCTGATGAATTAAAATATACAGCCGGCTACAAAAAATTGAATTTTTCTTTAGAAGCAAAGGAATATTAAATAAAACTTTCATTTTTGTTTATATTTTAACAAATCAAAAGCGCTATTTTCACACACAAAAAAAATAGCCATCCTTTTTATGCATGTACTTTATCTACCCACTTTCAGATATTGATCATTTGCATATTTACATCTTCTTTTTTTAAAAGCAATAGCAAAAAAATACAGAAACCAGTTTTACTTCTTGCCATAAACCACCAACCATAAAAACGATAAACACAAAAAAACCTAAAATTTACCTACCCTACAACAACGACCGACCATATAATCCGCAAGCAAAATGTTCACGATATTCACTTTGGTCACGATCACAGTACACATATTCAGGTAACACAGTACACATATTAAAGGTAATATATTGCGCATCTCCGAAAATTACAGTGACCTGCCTGTCAGAATTTACAAAAACAAAACACAAGTGTTTCCGAATCGCAGTGACCCTCGTCCACAATTTACAAAAACAAAATACACGACATGCGCAGAACTGAACAATAATGAAAACTCGGAAGATGTGTACTGTGGGTCACGATCACCCAATTTCGTTCGAGTATACTTGCTTTGTTTCGAGTACTCGAAAATAGTTATGTATCCGAAGTTGGTGGTTGATGGGTATTGATTGAGATGAGAAATCAGTTTAACTCTTCGATATGGATTGGTGGTTCGATTTTGTGAAGCAGAACTGCCTGAACAGAATAGAATACTGGAACTGGAGCCGCAGACGGAACTGGAAGAGCTGTCAAAAAGTGTCGTACGTTATTTTTTTATGTGCCCACAATGTAGCTGTACAGCATTGAAAAAAAACAAAACAATATTCTTGTGTGCAAGCTCAGAATTTACATTTTTTGTTTCCAATACTTTTCCTTTTAATTAATAATTTTTTTCGCGATACAAATAACCACAATATTTTTTTCCGACCCAAAAAGCTGTTTCTTTTCTTCATACAATTTGAAACGTCAAAAGTGTCGTATGTGAAAAGTTAAAAGTTGGTGAACTCTTCCGTCTGCGGCTGCAGCTCCGTATGCGACTACGTTCCGTTGTGTTCGCAGCATTGAATTTGCGTGTATTCAATATTTTGACAGCTATTACAGCTCCAGCTCCAGTAACGTCTCCGTCACCATTCTGTTCATCCAGGAAAGATATGTTAATGGATTTTTATCCCACAAAATAATTTAAAATAAACCATTATTTTTCGATTATATTGTTTATTGTATTTGACTGCATAAATTAAGAAAAGTTAGGTACATATGTTGGTTTATTATAGGTACATTAAAATAACAAAACAAAATGGAGAAAAAACAAAAAAAAATAAAATAAAAGTAAATAAACAAAAATTAATTTTATATAAAAAAATAAATACAAAACATAGGAGTATTGTACGAGTAAGTAATATTTTTAAATAGTAAATTATTTGTATATGTCTGCATTTCTTAGCTTAAAAAAAGCGGAAGAACTCAACGTTATAGGAAAAGGAAAATTAAACTTTAAATCTTTGTTAGTTCCAGTTGGTAGCATATCTTTCACGTTGACATGTGTTCCGTATTTAACACCAATTTTAATACACTGCTTTACAAAAGCTTGCATCCCACATCCTTCAGTTACCGAGAAAGGTCTTATGTCTTCAATGCATATCCTTAAAGTGTCCAAAATAGCATTTATATCACTCCTTCATACAATTTTTTCGTTACTAGAGCTTGGCTGCATATCTCTAAAACACTTGTGTCTTAAAAGATTTATTGGGTGTCGTGACATAAGGCCAAATTTTGGTGTTTGGCCTTATGTCACTTTACAAAAGCGACATAAAACCAAATTTACATATTTTACAAAAGCGACATAAGACCAAATTTACATATTTGGCCTTATGTCGCTTTTGTAAAGTGACATAAGGCCAATTTTCTTTGAGACATAAGGCCAAATGTAATTATTTAACATTTCCAAAAGCTCCCTTTACAGTAAAAGAGGTTTCGGACATCTTTAAAACCGAAACTATATTGAATAAATTCGGCATGTCGCCACGTATATGTATAGAAACCGTAACTAATCCCTGCAAACAAAATCTCCGCACAACACATCCTTGCAAGCAAAATCATCGCAAAACCAAATCTCGGCAGCGACAAATCTCCGCAAACAAAATCATCGCAAACCCAAATCTTCGCAGCGACACATCCCCGCAAACAAAATCATTGCAAAGACACATCTCCGCTGCGACACATCCTCGCAAACAAAATCATTGCGGTGATTGTTTTAAGGAAGCCAGTTGACCGTTGTATTTGTTCGCTGGGCTATTAAACTGGAAACAATTAGGTAAAATGATGTGGTATAGCAATGGGGTCGTAAGAGTTAAGTTAAACATTAGTGGAGTAAGAAATATAAAAATAGGGCGCTGTTATTTGTGATTTGTCCATTAGGGCTCTAGAGAGATTGACTGGCATGGGGAATGGGTAAATAAACCCATTATACGGGGTCGGATACAAAAAATGTTTTGTCGTTCTTCACGAAAGGGCGTTTCATAAAAATGTCAACTTCGTTGTTTCTTGACCGATTTCAATGAAACTAACACAGGTTATAGCTGACATAGAGTTATGAAGAAAAAAAATATTTTCAATACAGGGTTAATCATAAAAATGTCAACTTCGTTGTTTCTTGACCAATTTAAATGAAACTGACACAGGTTATAGGTGACATAGAGTTATGAAGAAAAAAAGATTTTCAATACAGGGTGATTCGTAAAAATGTCAACTTCGTTGTTTCTTGACCGATTTCAATGAAACTAACACAGGTTATAGCTGACATAGATTTATGAAGAAAAAAAATATTTTCAATACAGGGTGATTCATAAAAATGTCAACTTCGTTGTTTCTTGACCGATTTCAATGAAACTAACATAGGTTACAGCTGACATAGATTTATGAAGAAAACAAATTTTAAAAAATATTTTAAATACAGGGTGGTTCATAAAAATGTTAACTTCGTTGTTTCTTGACAGATTTCAATGAAATTGACTTAGGTTATAGCTGACAAGAAGTTATGAAGAAAACAAATATTTTCAAAACAGGGTGGTTCATAAAAATGTCAACTTCGTTGTTTCTTGGCTGATTTCAATAAAACTGACACAGGTTATAGCTGAGATAGAGTTATGAAGACAAAAAAATATCTTCAAATCAGGGTGATTTTTAAAAATGTAAAATTCGTTTTTTCTGGAGCAATTTAAATGAAACTGACATATGTAGGTTATAGCTAAGATCTAGTTATGGAAAAAAATATTTAAAAAAATTGGAATATTATATCAACTATATGTATACCTATAAAATAAGTTTCTGTCAGTTTGAGGATGATGTAATTTCCACTCGAATTTCAAGGGTTGGACCTGCTAGTTTACATAAACCGTCAACAGTCTTCTACAGTATCCGTTTCCTCGTATCAATGGGGAAAACTTGTATCGAAGCTTGGGGTTTGTATAAGGAAACATTTCGAAGTTTGTAAAACGGCTGATCAAGTTTTTTTTATCTTACAAATTATATGAATCACCTTGTATTGAAAATATTTGTTTTCTTCATAACTCTATGTCAGCTATAACCTGTGTCAGTTTTATTGAAATCGGCCAAGAAACAACGAAGCTGACATTTTTATAAATCACCCTTTATTGAAAATGATTTTTTTCTTCATAACTTCATGTCAGCTATAACCTATATTAATTTCATTGAAATCTGTCAAGAAAAAACGAAGTTGACATTTTTATGCACCACCCTGTTTTGAAAATATTTTTTTTCTTCATAACTTCATGTCAGCTATAAACCATGTCAATTTCATCGAAATCGGTCAAGAAACAACGAAGCTGACATTTTTATGAATCACCCTGTTTTGAAAATATTTTTTAATATTTTTGTTCTTCATAACTCTATCTCAACTATAACTTATATAAATTTCATCGAAATCTGTCAAGAAACAACGAAGTTGACATTTTTATGAATCACCCTGTATTGGAAATATTTTTTAATATTTGTTTTCTTCATAACTCTATGTCAGCTATAACCTATGTCAGTTTTATCGAAATCGGCCAAGAAACAACGAAGTTGACATTTTTACGAATCACCCTGCATTGAAATTATTTTTTTTTCTTCATAACTCTATGTCACCTATAACCTGTGTCAGTTTCATTGAAATCGGTCAAGAAACACGGAATTTGACATTTTTACAAATAACCCTGTATTGAAAATATTTTTTAATATTTGTTTTCTTCATAACTCTATGTCAGCTATAACCTGTATTAGTTTCATTGAAATCGGTCAAGAAACAACGAAGTTGACATTTTTATGAAACAATAAAATAAATCTACTTTTTAATCTTTTTGTGCGGTGGAAACACCAAATAGATTCATATACCTAATCTAAACTGAGATAAACCTTCGGTGGAAACAGGCTCCATTGCAGAATAGGAGGATTTAATGGTGACATGGTGGCTCCACGAGAAAGTTTTCATAGAATACTGTATTGCATGCTACGAAAATTGCTCATGGAGGCTACTGATAGTATTCTACAAAAAATTTTTTGCCACATATTGCTTTGCTCATAGAAAGCTATCAATAGTATTCTATGAAGAAGCAATTTTCGCTTTCACATCTGTGGGTTTGTTTCAATTTTTTTTGTTTTGTGTTTTTTCGAATGTAATGCAATAAGCAGGTGCCAAAAGGAAATTTTGGTCTTTTTCTAATGGATTAAAGTACAATTAACAATAAATCAATTATTTAAATTGTTTTAACTTCATAACTTTTCCCTGTGAAATTTTTGAGAAAAATGAAATAGAAAGCTATGCCCAACCAACATTTTATGGTATACTATAGCTCTTCTTTTCTATCGAAAGTGACAGATAGTAATCTACAAAATATTTCAGGTGGAGAATCCGTGTGAAGGAATAGTTTTACCTCTGTTTGCTTTCAATTTCAAGTTTAGTAACGGATTATAAATTAACTATAGGATTAACACGAACACAGTTTTTTTTTTTAATTCTTGGGTACACACTACCAACAATAATCCAGAAATTCTGATCTAGAAAGCACTATCTGAAATGATAGAATTCGCGCGTATTATTCTCACTCGCGATTTTTGCTATTCTACAAACGTCATGATCTCAATACAATTAGAATTTTTTCTCCGCTCAGCCTTCCTTTGTATATCGGTACTTTTGCCAAACGTCCTTTTTCCTTTACACTTTTTATAGTAAATTGCTTTTGACTTAGTACGTCTACCAGTATATATTTTTGTACTTTCTTTGAATTGAACGTAGATGAAAAGTGGGAAAGGAACACTTACAGTCTGACAGATCCACCTGGAAAAACACGTTCTGTTGATTTGCTTTTATAGCACTCACCCTAATTTCTTTTCAATTTATTAATTTTGCGTCTCCTGTTAATATCTACGTTCCGGTCACGCTTCCATGTAAGATCTTTTTTATATGCCTAACAAATAAAACATTGATGCTCAAGCTAAAAAAATTGTTCAGATAAAACACAACTTACTTATCTTTCTTCTTTAAAAACAACAGCTTCTTTAAAAGGTAAATACATAATGTTCATCATGAATCGCATCCTCGTCTGAATCTCTAATTTCAGTCTCAATCGCACCCACAGTCTTAGCTTCGACCCCAGCATTCATTTCATCTTGCACCTCAGATTCTATGTCAGCCTGCAGTTGTTGATTCATATTAGCCTTGTGGTGATATCAATAACGACATCTATTCACCACAATATTATATTAAAAACACCATCTTACAATCACGCAAAGAATCCCAATGTAAATCATCCCTGATAAATCGTTTATAAATCATTGTTATGTTGAGAACCCTTGCTTCTAGAATATTCCAAACTTTTGTATTAATTAGATTTCCTTAGAACACTCTTGGAAAGTTCTCCAGCTAGCCACTGTCTAAATAGTTGGACAACTCATTATTAATAATCACATTCCAGCAGGTGTATAAATACGATCTCATATTGCCCGTGACACACCCGGAATAATTCATTCTCTAGTGAATTAATGAATTTAGCCGACGTTTTGGCTACGTTCAAAAGACATTTCTTTCGTTTCAACATAAATGTTCGTTTCGCAACGAACAAATTTCCTTACTTTGTTCATTGAACGTGCCAAATTTAGAATAGGTTTAATTGGACAGCCAATTTCGGTTTCTAAGTTGGACACCCGATGGAAATGTTTATTAATACGATTTTGGAGTTGGACAGTTGTCTAAAGTTATTCATACTTTGGAATGGGATTATTAATAAGACTGTTATACTACGTTTCCACCGACCACAAAACCGAGATTTAAGTAGATTTACCTAAATCTTCTTCAACTGCCGAAGATTTACCATACAAATTTATTTCCTAAAGCCTAGTACGCAGATCGCGCTAAAATTTATCTTCCATACAAATTTCCTCCAAAGATAAATTTTAGCAAGGATATTTAGCTAGGCAGTACGCAGTTCACGCGCTAAATTTAAAAAGTCTCCACTTAATTTAGCGTGCGAAATAATGCTCAACGCATTCTTTCACAGATAAATTTTGACATTTGTGCTCTTAGCAAACGATTGTAGTGATAAGAATTGTAGGGATAAAATTTAGTTTAGCTTGAACTGCGTACCTGGCTTAAATCTCGAAGATTTGAAATAAATCTTGATAAATCTTCATAGATCCAATAGTTTTAAAACTCAAACTGGCCCATATTTTCTCACTCTGAATGCATTCATTGGAAAGGGGACATACTTGGAACTATCTGCCTCACTTCAACTCCTTTAGAAAAAGTGAAACAACATCTTCATACTGTCAAAATAAATCTTCTTTATAATCTTTTTGTGTGGTGGAAAAACCAAACACATTTATGTAATCTAAACTGAGATAAACCTTCGGTGGAAACATACTGTTAGAGTTCAGTGAGTGCTGAGAAGCACCAATTGTGTTGCGACTGAATAAATTTGTTTTATTGTGGAAATAAAGATCCCACAGCCTCATTGTCAATCTCAATTTCACCCTCCCTCAACCCCAGAATCATACCAAACAGATTTAATTCGTAAAAAAAACAAAAATAAATAGCCAGGCCTATAGTGTACATACGTCTAGGAACTAGTTTAACAAACGTGGTTTATATTTTGATCCGAGCCTCAGTCAATAAGATGAAATCGGAGAGTTTAACTCTCTTACAAGATTAAAACTAAACCCAATAGATGCTTTTAGTGTTTTGGTACTTCAACATGTATTTTGTATTGCCTGTTGAGTTATCTGTCAATTTATATGTTTAGATTTTATTTTTTTACAATAATATCAAAAGAATTGTTATAAAAAGATTGGCACATAGTAGAAAAACAAACTAGGTGCCAGTGGCGCGTCGTCCACATAACCCGATTCCTATCGAGTTGCCTTTTGAAATTCTACCTTTCAACATTCAAACATGTTTATTAAATAACGAACAACATTAATCTACATAAATAAAAATTCCTTAAATGTATGGAAGAAAACCGTGTTATTTTTCCCATAAGAAAGCAAAACAAAAATAACTCGGTTTTCTGCGTCTTATGTAGAGAATTTTGTATATGCGAATATGGCCTATTTGCTGAAACGAAACTTAAGTGTTTATGTTTAACTTAAACCCTTATGTTTTACTTTTTCCTCAGCGTAAACTGTCATATAAACTCTTATGTTCAACATAAACATTTAAGTTTCGTTTGAGCAAATGGCTCTAAATGAACAAGAGCAAAGAGAACAAATTTGTTCTATCCAGCGAGAAATTTTATAAGTTTGTTTTGTTTTTCTTGTGTGGTATGTGGATTGTGGAATTGTAGAAGAGAGGATTTTGTGTGTATCTCGTTGTTGTATGAAGTTCATTGAGCAGGGGAGGGAGGCACAAGCCATATACAAATATTGTGTGCTGTGGGTAGAAAAATTAATTTTAATTCCGAAAACTAACACGCTTTTTTCGTCTTATTTCAATTATTTTTTATGTGTCTCGCTGCGCTGCTGTGTTAAGTTTGCTGAGGAAGTCATGTAGGTTTTGTTAGAAAAACCAATATCTATACAAAATTTGTAAAGCAAATACTTATGTCATGGCGTGGAAAGCGATAAAGGCAATTTAAGGTAGACATTCATAATTTATTTATCTACGTTTTCCAGTGACTAATTTTTCTCCGGCTTACCATTTAAAATCATCCACGCCACGCCACTGCTAGGTGACTTGTTCACATTTAACTTGATTCCTTCGACATTCTAAGTGTTCACATGTACACTTATTTGGCCATCTCACACTGCGTCGATTTTCAATCAGACTAAAGTTTATACCGTACTGAAAAAATGCATCTGAGTTAACTTGGTTTAAAAGTATTTTCAACATTAACTGTTAATTCGGCACTTAAAACGGACCCTAAAATCCAAAATAATATTGATGTATGTTTAAAAAAAATATCGATCTAATGAAAACAAAAATTAGCATAGTAAAATTTAATAATTAAAAAAAAAAAATGTTTCAGATTAGGTATAACTTTATATTCTAATAAAATTTCAACAAGCCAACAAAGGGGCTCCTTGCTATAGTTAGATTTTTGTTTTTTGTTTTTACATAGTTTGCTTGTAATCGTAAAGTTAAAAAAACTTAAAAGTTCTGTGATTTACGGATGTAGCTACGTAAATATTTTATCTATTTATATTAATAACTAAAGTAAAGTAAAGTTTTGTGTTTAAAAATAAGTCATATACTCTTAGGTATATTTTAATCCTAGTTTTGAACTCATTTCTGATCCTTAATTAGTTAAGTCCGGTATTTTAAATCTCAATTTACATCAAAACATTTCTGGCAACCATACCCTAGGTAACTATTGCTTCAATCGCCAGCAAACTTCGATTTCCCTAGGTAATTTAATAATCTTACATTTTTCAAAATTGGTATGTATGTAAACTGCGAGAGTTGTCCATATTTGTATAAATAAAATATTATGACTATATTCTGTATTGTCGGCTTGTGATGATTTTGCAATTTGAGTACTTTCCAAAAAAATATTTTTGAGGAAAATAAATAAATCAAAACATTCCGTCAAAAAAATTTGCATTCGAAAAAATAATAAGTCACCGTATTTGCTTTGTCCCCACCTTGCATAGATTTTATTTTGACAAAATGAATAAGCCAATATGGCTTATAGGTTCATTTTGGATTATCTCCTTATTTAAACTTTGAAGTAGAAAATTTTAAACATGTTTAGATTTAAGTTTCGCTTGTATTAAACTTAAAAGTAACTATATGTAGATCTGCTTTGCCTTGGAAATTAAGAAATAGTTTGGCATTCCTTTTCAAACTTAAAAGTTTTTGATAACGTAAAGCTCTTTAAAAGTAATTTAAAAAGGAGCATTTCCTTATTCTTAACTCAAAATTTACACTTTTTAACTACTGTATCCTAGCTTGGAAGTATTTTTATATCTAAAAATAAGTCTAGCACTAAGAACATGGTTTTTCAAATTTCGTAAAAAATAAAATATTGGATATATATGTATGTACATCAACTCTAACGATGTCTTTGCTAGAATATTGAAATAAAAAGATACTTCTCATAATTTATATTTCATTTGTCCGGGAAATAAAAAAAAACAGTTTATCATCTTTATAATCATTAAATTCCTTAAGAGGTTTAATTTTTAATAATAAATAAGGGTGAACTTTTAAAGCAATCCTTATAACCATTGACCATATAACTATCTAGGTAGCCAAAAAGAACATTATATCTTAGTCCATTTCGATAACTTTTTCCTATTTAAATATTTTTGGAAGGATGGAGAATTTGTATGTCAATTTATAACAAATATCAAAGTAGATAAATATGAAATAAAAAAAAAAAACGAGGGCAAGGGCACGAAGAATCCCCTCTTAGATTTGTATTAGAAGGAAAAATATAACTATTTAGTTTTAATTGATGTCCGCACAAAAACAAGTTAAAGTTCAACAGGATATTGCACTTACCATAAAAGTGCTACTCTAAGAGCACTTTTTGTAATTAAAATGATTTCGCATTTAATCTCTGTTTCATTATTTATCTATTTCGAACTATTCCGGGCACGAAAAAACATGGCTTGCACATACATATGTTCCGATTACAAAATGTAGATTTTCTTGTGATAGCCAATGATTGTTTAAATGGATGTACCGCTTTGTTGTGTTGTTAAAAGTTAAGACTACTATGTTTTACTTTAAGAACTTAAAAATAAATGATATCTTTAGCTCTACGAACAGCCACCAAAAATATTCCTTCGTTTTTTACACAATCGATTTTTCCTTTCAGATTGAACTTTCGGTATAGATATAAAATACGTGCAAAAAACTATAGGTACTTTTTATTTTGTGATTTTATATAAATCTTAAAATGAGAAAACATGTACATTCATTGTAGGTATTTAATGCGCATGTTTATTTCAGAGGTGTGAGGTATTTATTTGTGTTATATATTATTAAAGTCGACTTGTATGACAGTTTTCTGACGACGCGAAGGGTCAGTTTTAAATCTGGTCAGGTTAAATCTATATTATTTTTATCATGTTGTATTAAAATGGTACTAATAAAATAAAATCAGCTGATTAGCGATTTACATGATTTACAACATAAGTTATGAATTTCGTGATAAAATTGTTTGTTAATGATGGCTGTGCCAACAGAGATAAGTATCTCTTTCAATCCTTGGTAAAAGATGATTAGCTTTGAACAAACTGGCGTTAAGTACAGTTTTGGCCGTTGAGCCAAAGTAAAAAAATGTCAAGTAATTTATTAATATGGTAAAAGGCATATCAATTTAAAGCCTTTGGAGCGTTGTACAAGAATCCACTTGTCTGCCTGCATTTTGGTGTGACCAACATATGTAAAATTTGACACAAAAGTGTTACTAAAATGAAATAATTCAAGTCATTTATTTAATGCTGAAAAACATGTCAATAGAAAACCTTTGGGCCGTTGAACAAGAATCAGCTTGCCTGCCTGCACTTTGGTATGACCAACATATGTATGTAAAATTTCATAAAAAGTTTTTAAAAATAAAAAAAAAATCAACTCATTTGCTTAATGTTTTACCTTTAAATCCTAACCGAAATATAATTTTTTTGTCGCCATTTGTTACACGATACTCTTACAAGTATCAGCGCATAAAATTAAGATAAAAATTAATTGACGAACCCACCGGCAGACATCTTCAAATATTGAAAATTCGAAATTTTTCAATAAAATCCAATTTTTATATAATGTTTTTTCTTAAAACTTTAACCGGAAGTTACTTTATGAACGCCATTTGTAACATAACACTCACACAAGTGTCAGTGTAAAAACATAGACCATAATCCTTTGACAAACTCCGTGACAGACCTCTTTTAATGTTGAAAAATGGATTTTTTTAAAGTAAAATTCAGATTTTTACGTAGCGATTGTACCTTAAACCATAACGGGAAGTGACTCATATAAAACTTTTTGGCCGCCATTTTTTAAATAATACTCCCTCAAATGTCAATGCAAAAACACAGACTAAAATCCTTTGACGAAACCCCTGACCAACCTATTTTATTGTTGGCAATTCGATTTTTTTTTATTAAAATCCAATTTTTTGCATAGCGTTTGTGCGTTTTTGAAAGCAATTATTTTGTAACATGAAACTCTCACAAAACACTGATGTAAATTGCTTGACGAACCCTGCGGCAGACATGCATTAAGAAATAAAAACATATACTGATAGCCTAGGCAAAATGTACTCTTACTACGGAAAAAATGCAAGTTAAGTATTTTATTAAATGCAATAATCTTTATTTTTGAGTAAGAAATACTGTCTAAAAAGTCCATTGTCGAAACTGGCATGCATAAAAATGTTTTTTGGGGTTATATGTCGAAAATACTTAATTTTCGCATATAAACAACAGTACCTACCTTAACGCTAAAAAAAAGGATGTAATTGAAAACTTACAGATCATGAGATTTCCTACAAAATAGATTGTACCTAATATGTTGCTGCCTTAAAAAAGCAAAGTGTCAAAAATATAAGTTTTTCGCTTACAAATCTTAAACGGTAAATTATATCTATGATTTTGCTTGACAAAATTTGTAGAACATATTACCTTCTATAAGAAAACATAAACATCATTTTTTAGTATCCTCTAGAACAATTTCATTTTTTAGGGGGGCAATATAAAATTATGCTCCATTACACATCTCTCCTAAAAATGTATGCTTCTTGTGTTTTCACCTTTGGAGATATATTTCTGATGGGTGGTTTTTCAAGCAAGAGAAAAATTCGCCAGTATTCGTTCATCTTGAGGAATGACGAAGAATTTATTTGATTTCGTTACCTTTATTGAATTTGTCAGACATATATTTACAACAAAAATTTTGTAACCGCCATATTATTCACTCCATACATCCAGATTTAAACTTAAATCCAGATGAATTTACATCGAATTTGTATGATTTACATCCAGATTTAAATTTTAATCTGGATGTATCTGGATGTATCCAGATTTAAATTTTAATCTGAATGTATTGAGTGAATAATATGGCCGTAATTGTCGATCATTTGAAAAATTTATCGGTGATTTGAAACAAAAATTTTCTGGTTTGAAAAATTTAATTTCCCAATCTTGGATAATGCAACTGCTTAGGTATCAAAATTATAAATGTTAGGGGGACATGAGGATTTTGGAAATGTTTTGGTGGGGCATAGAACACAAAAGGTTGGGAAACACTGCTCTAGAAGATATCATTATTAAAAGAATTGGTCAAAAGGCAAAAATAATGATTTTTTCCATTTTACCTTCAAAAGGCGAAGTTTTGATAAATAATGTATGCCCAATGTTATAACATGCGAAAAATCAATATTTTTGAAATTTAACTTTGCATTTATGCAAGCAAGGCAATGGAATTTTTAGGCAGTACTCAGTATGTTAAATCAAAGATAATTAGGTACTTTTAAAAATCTTCTTTTTAGTAATATCTTGTGTGCCCTCTTATAGGCACAATTATTTATTTTACAATAAAAACCAATAAATTTTAATTTAGTTTTAAGTTTTATTTAATCTAAGTTTACTTTTAGGTTTTATGTTTAAATAGCTTTAAGTGTTAATACAATATTAGTTTTAAGTTTTATAAAGTGCAGAAGGCCAAAAAGAGTCGACTTGCCACGGTCACGTTTGGAATTGAAGTCAAGTAATCGGAAATAAGATGGCGAACGTCAAAGAAATTTTTATGTAGGTACAGTTCAAAGTGAAGCTTTGATTTTAGTACAGTTCAAAGTGAAACTGTGGTTAGAATAGTAGGTAAGGATGTAACGCGTTTACAGGTTGATTTTCTTTATACGTGTAGACACGCTACATCACTCCCCACCGTATAAAAGTCTCTTTGAATTGTTTGAAATTTGAATAGTTATAAAAGTGACTGTGGAAATTAGATTTAAAATTTAATACAGTGCAGTTTAACATATTTAATCTTAATAATACTATTATACAATTATATAATAATAATTTCCAATTTCATATTTGTTACAAATAATAATTTTACTTGTTTACATTTTTGAATTTCATAATTTTGTATATTTCTTGTACAGTGAGTTGAGGTAGGAAACCTTACAAAAGTTTGATTTTATAAATTTTAGTTTGGTAGAAGACCTTACAAAATGTTTCATTTTATTAATTTTATTTTGGTAGAAGACCTTACAAAATGTTTGTAAAATTTTAAAAATCTGAAATTAATAATTCTTTAAAAATATATTAATGTAAATTGAAAGTTACTTGTTTTGAATTTGGTTGCGAATCTTTGTCTTTGGTATCTTTCGTATAAAAGGCTGGTTTTAGTCGATCAATAGAAATTATTTGCTCTTTGTTGTCTATGAGCACTGAAAACGTTTTTTCGAATCGATTAATTACTTGAATGGGCCTTTGTACGGTGGATTCAGACTTCCACGGTTCACCTCCTCCCGAACAAAAACGTATTTGCAAGTTTTTAAATCTTTTGGTACGAATATGTATTTTTGTTCGCGATTTCTACTAGGACTCGGACGAGTTTTCGATATGGCTTGAGTAATATCTCGAGCTGTCGACGAATTTAGAATTGGATTCAAAGGTTTGGGTTCGATTAGTTCTGCAGGTAAGCGCAAGTTTTGTCCGTACAATAATTGTGCAGGCGTTACATTTATGTCGTCAATTATCGTGGAACGAATACCAAGAAGAGTCCAAGGTAAATTTGAATACCAATTTGCTTTGTCTTCGTGAGCGCGTAGAGATTCTTTAAGTTGGCGGTGAAACCGTTCTACTGATCCGTTCGCTTGAGGATGATACGTTGTAGTTCTGATCCGCTTTGTACCGAGAGTTTCGGAGATTTCTTCGAAGAGGCTCGACTCGAATTGAGTTCCCTGATCAGTCGTGATCGTTTGAGGGACCCCAAATCTGGAAACCCAGTTTTGTACAAAAGCGGTAGAAGTGTTCATGTTTTTAAGCGGAATGGCCTCTGGCCAAGAAGAAAAACGATCTTTGATAGTGAGTAAATATGTGAAACCTTGAGATGGTGGCAAAGGACCGACTAAATCCATATGGATATGTGAAAATCAACCTTCTGGAACTGGAAAAATTCCGTGTTGTGAAGTAGTGTGCCTGGAAATTTTTGACTTTTGACAAGACATACAACTTTTTGTCCATCTGTTAACATCGCTGTTCATTTTAGGCCAAAAATATTTTGCGGTAATTATTTTACGCATTGCCTTTGAACCTGGATGTGACAGTTTGTGATGGTTGTCAAAAATTGTTCGTCGAAAAATTTCAGGCACATACGGACGAGTTTTTCCAGTAGAAGTTTCACAGTATATTTCAACATCGTTTATCGGAATATGAATTTTTTCTAGCTTGAAAGATGTTTGCGAAAGTTTTAAAAGTGTCTTAAGCTCTTCATCGTTTTCTTGCTCTTTAACAAGATTCAGAATACTTACATTGTTAAAATCAATTATTTCGACATAAGATCTCGATAAAGTATCGGCGACGATATTTTGTATGCCTTTAATATAACGAATGTCGGTAGTGAATTCTGCGATGAACTCTAAGTGGCGCGTTTGACGAGGTGACTTCTCAGTTTTGGAACATATTGCGTTTGTAAGCGGTTTATGGTCGGTAAAGACGGTAAATTGTCTACCTTCCACATAATACCGAAAATGCTTAACGTTTTTGAAAATGGCGAGGAGTTCGCGATCGAACGTCGAGTATTTTCTTTCGGCCGGGCTCAAACGAGTTGAAAAGAAACCTAAAGGCTCCCAAAAACTATTATGGTATTGCTGAAGAACTCCTCCGATAGCGTCGTTAGAAGCGTCTACCATAATGCTGATTTGCGCTAGAGGCTTTGGATGAAAAAGCATAGTGCGCTGAGACAAGTCCTTTTTCAGAACTTGAAAAGCTTCTTCGCAAACGTTTGACCACTGAAAAATCGGTTTTTGAATGTCTTTTTTAGTAGTAGTAGTCTTTTTTATTCGCTTTTACATTTTTCAACTGTTCGTAAAGAACTTTAGCTTTGCATGCCATATTTGGCATAAAACGATTGTAAAAGTTGATCATACCAAGGAAACGTTGTAGTTGTTTTATTGAGCTGGGACTAGGAAATTCGTTGATTGCTTTTACTCGTTCTTGTGAAGGAATTATTCCATTTTCGGAAACGCAGTATCCCAAGAAATCGAGTTTGCGTACTCCTAGTTCGCATTTCGCTAGATTAACGTTAAGTCCGTGTTGCTGCAATCTACTAAAAACTTCACGTAAATGCGTGTTCTTCGACTGATTTACTAGAAACGAGTACATCGTCCAAGTAAACGAAAACAAATGAAAGATCACCTAAAATACTATTCATGAAACGTTGGAAAGTTTTTGCACCGTTACGCACTCCGAAGGGCATTCGAAGGAATTCGAAGAGCCCGAAAGGTGTAATGACCGCTGTTTTATGAACGTCTTCTTCTGCTACCGGTATTTGATGGTAAGCTCGGACCAGATCTATTTTAGAAAATATCGCACAACCGTCGAGGTTAGCGGAAAAATCTTGAGCGTTTGCGATAGGATGTTTGTCAGGAATAGTGGCTTGATTTAGCCAACGATAGTCGCCACATGGTCTGAAATCTAGCGAGTTCTTTTTCGGGACCATGTGAAGCGGTGAAGCGACGTGTGACTTTGAAACGCGACAAATACCTAAATCGATCATCTGCTGAAACTGACGCTTGGCAATTGCTAACCTCTCGGGATTGAGTCGTCGGGCACTAGCTGAAGGAAGCTGACCATTTGTCAATATCCGGTGGACAACGTCATGTTTGACTAACAATGTAAAATCTGGTGGAGCTTTAAGCTCTGGAAACTCGTCAAGGATAGCACCGAATTCACTCGGAATCGAAAAAAGTTTGCGAGAGCTAGTGTTCGCAGATTTGAAGAGACAGTTGACTTGAAGATTAGTGTTTTTATCAACTACTCGTTGGCTACGAAGATCGACGATTAAATTGAATTTGTGTAAAAAATCAGCTCCTATAATAGGGTGATCAATATCGGCTATAACGAATGTAAAATCAAAAACGCGTCTAAGGTTCAAGTCAACTGTTAATCGTTTGCAACCGTAAGTATGGATTTTTCCACCGTTCGCGGTAAGGAGAATGAAATCGTTCGGTTGGTTGATATGCTGGCAGAATTTACGAGGAATGATCGAAATTTCTGCACCAGTGTCGACTAAAAACTGAAACTTAGAATTTTTATCTTTAATAAAAAGACGGCGCGAAAAATGTGCCTCACTCATAGCCGCGTCTGAGATTTGGCGAACTAGTTTTTTGAATTTTTATTTTCCACTTGAAAGGTGCAGGATTGCTTCGAACAATTCCTCGCATTCTTTCCGAATTTTTGATGATACCAGCAAATCGATTTGTCTTCATTCTTCCTACTCCGCGAACGGTGCCTATCACTAGCTCTATCCCGGGAAAAACTTCTGGACGCTCTGTTAAACTCGTAATTGTTTGACATTGGACGTTGCATTTCTAAACGTACGATGCGATGGACTAACTTTTCTAAGAGATCGCTGTTCGAAGTAGAAATCTGAGGTACATTAACTTGGGAAACCTGTGAAGTAGAAACTGCTGAGGAGTCATGAAGCCTATCAGCTAAAGCGAAAAGCTCGTTTTGTGATTGGGAATTCTCAACTGCCATGAGGCAAACGCGGATTGTGGACGGAAGTCGGTTTAACCAAAGTTTTTTTACGAGTGGCGAATTAACTAAGTTGTTCCCGTTGGCTAGACTCTCCATGCTCCTAAACAGTTCTGACGGTTTCATATCACCAAGTGCTACCTTGTTTAATAGAGCGTCCAGACGCTTTTCCTCGCTATCCCGATTCCTTTCGAGCAAAACTTTCTTTAAATTCTCGTATTTCTCTTGCGCGGGAGGTGAACATAGAACATCTGCAACTGATTCCATTGTCTGGCTATTTAGCGAAGCTACTAAATAATCATATTTAGTGTTGCTGGCAGTAATGTTCTTTAATCGGAACTGAGTTTCAATTTGTAAAAACCATAAATCAGGCCGATTGTTCCAAAAAGGTGGAATTTGGATGGAAATGAGTGATTGCTGAGCAATGTCAGAAGAAATAGTCGCGGGAAGGTTTGTTCTGTCAAGACCTTCGTTTGAACCACCGCCGATTTTGTTTTCATTTTGGGTGTTAGCCATTGCGATTGCAACAGTTGAATGGAAAACGAAATTACAATCAGGATTGTTAGTGTAAACAGCTGGTTGGAATGTTCATCCGTTGAGAAGGAATGTTAGATAAAATTAATTGAAAGTCGGTTAAAATATTTGTAGAACAAATTGAAATGTAGGAACTGCAGGTACAACTCGAATGCAAAAATCGTTACATGCAGCAATGAAATTCAGATATGCTTGTATATGTATATTATAATTTAACCGAAAATGTATTATCGGTAAGAATACTGAAAAAGTTTTTGTAGAAAAGTCAGTTAAAATCTTTTCGAAAATCTGGTAAAATAAAGTTAAAGTCTGGTTGAGTGTAAGTCAGGTAAAAGAAAATCCAATCCGTTAAATCAATTCACACGCGGGAATACATATATAAAATTCGGGAGAAGATGAACGGGATTCTTTATCTACCGTAATGTCACCGACAGTAACTGTATTATAAATCTTACGATGTAAATTAACCGTCGCGTTGATGACCGAAATAACCCTTTATACGAAATACACGTGTCTCAAAAATATTTACGAAAAAGCACCAAACAAATTTTTTAAATATATATATATATATATAAGTATATTAAAAATATAAATAAAATATATTTCAGATTTTCAAATAAGTTAAATAATTTTATATATTTTATTTTAAGAAATACAATTTTTAAAGAAAAATTTAATTGAAAAATATAGTTACTCACTGTACTTTTTTAAAAGAATTAGGAATAAATGTATGTTGAGTTGATTTCGTTGCTGTTGATGTTCTAGGTGTGGTGGCTGGTGCTGATGTGTCCTGGGTATGGTGGTTTTTGCTGATGATGTTGTTGTGGATGTGGTGGTTGCCTTCGATATTGAGGTTTTAAATTTTTTCTGGAAGGTGGCCGTGGCACCTTTTTTTACCATGAGAAGAAAAAAAAATAATGTGTGGCGGAGTTGCTTCGCTGTTTTTGACACTGCTGTTGCATTGGATGTATGTACTATGTGCCTATGTACATATACAGTGGACCCCACGACTAATCGGACACTGAAAAAAAAATTTTAACAGTGCATTTTCTTTAAGAAAATGTATGGGGATGTTAAAATTAAACATCATATATTTTCATAAGGAAACTCATATTTATTTTAAATAAACAAAAACAACATTTTAAATTACTATTCAAAAAAATGAAACTAAAAACTAAAACAACTCCATAATTTCATGTCTCACAAATAATCGGACGCATTGCACTTAGTACTTTGTGGCATATCCTTTTGATTTAATAACCGCCTCAAGGCGTCGAGGCATTGAAGAAACCAGTTTTGAACAAACTTCAGGGTGTATTTTTGTCCATTCTTCTTGAAGACCGGTCTTCAGCTCCTGAATATTTCGAAAATGTTTTTGAGCGACTCGACGTCCCAGTTCATCCCAAATATGCTCGATTGCATTAAGGTCAGGGGACTGTGCAGGTGTTTTGAGCACTTTAGGACAGTTATACAACAACCACGACCTTGCTGTATAAGATTTATGCTTGGGGTCGTTGTCCTGGTAGAAGATGAAATTGAGGTCGTTCTCCACTTGTGTGGGTCTTTCTCTGCTGCGCAGACCGTTAAGGGTAGATTCGAAGACTCTTCGAGCTGGTGCGTCGGTGTCCATACACTCCACGTGTCCCAGCCATCTCAGCCGCTGTATTTTCAGCTTCTTGACCAGGTCGACGTCACTGTAAAGCTCTTTGTTAAATCTTCTCTTCCATACTCCATCGATACATACTGGACCAAAGATCACCCGAAGAGTTTTCCTTTCAAAGCACCCAAGCAGATTCTCATCCGTTTTTTACAGGGTCCATGCTTCTGCCCCATATAGCAAGACCGGGATGATTATGGTCTTATATAAGGTCTCCTTGGTTCTCTGAGAGAGAGCTTTATTAATCAAATGCCTTCTTAGCCCCAAGAAACAGCGATTGGCAAAAGTAATTCTTCGTTTAACCTCTGCGCTGATATCATTTTGCTATGTTATAGTGGAGCCCAGGTATACAAAGTCCTTAACAACTTCGAAGTTGTATCTATCCATCGTAACGTTTTGCCCGAGCCGACATTGTTGAGATTCCTTCTCGATGATAGAATATACTTTGTCTTGTCGTCACTAACAGCCAAACCCATTTCGCCGCCTCCGATTAAATACTGGCAAACGCGCCGGTAAGAGTTCGCTTCTGCATAAGCAAGTAGTTGAACAGATTTTTGAAAAATTTTACCTCTATTGTTGACTTGCAAGTTGCGTAAAATTGCTCTAAAAATGATGTTTAACAGGTTGCATCATAACGCGTCGCCTTGCCTCAAACCTTTCTTGCTGACTTTGACGGAGCAGCGAGATTTCTCCATCGTTAAGGTAGACAGGCCGCAGGCGGAACTTTGCTTGGGGGCGGCAATTTTTCACAATATCCGGGCGGCACTTTGCTGCAAGCTTACTTTTGTAACAAATTGTAATTGTGAAAAAATATACTGTCCTTTTCGGAAATACACTTTTTCCTTTTGAGCTGAAAGTTCCGGCCATGAGCCTTTGTCATTGTTATAATAGTAAAGGAGCTCGAGACCATGCAGTGGCGTAGCGTGGGTTTTTGCCGCCCGGGGTAGAGCCAATTTTGCCGCCCTTAACAATTTTTTCGTAAGCATTTTGTTGTCATGTTGGAGACCAACTAAAAATTTCGTTTCGTATCACAGCAGCAAACTAGGCTTAAAACAACAATGACTATCCCTGGCGTTGCTCCATATAAACGTGCTCATAAAATGCATGAATTGTTTCTGCTCAATTCCGAAGCCTTATGTTGCCCAAGACCAGTAAAAAAATGCGTGAATGGTTCACACGTAGTTAACGTAGTGAACCATTTACGGTTATGGTATTTTTTGGACTTTAATTTAAGGAGAGTCTATCATTGGCCTAGCTGTCTTTTGCTCTTTTTCAAAATTTTATGAGTAAAATTGATTTTTTTTTCAATTTTAATACCAAGCAGCTTTTATATTTAAATTTTACTTCAACTTCGATATTTCTTCCACAAAAAATACAAAAACGCCCCAAGATAAGATAAGAAACAATAAGACTTAGTTGTACGAAATCAAGACTACAGTGAAATTTTTCAATTTTAACGAGAAAGGTACGTGGTCAGCCATAATTCAGAAGCAGCGCTGTGCGGTGTGTGCCACCGCAAACGGCCCCCCACGTTGAGGTTACCACTGCCGGAAAAAATTAAAGAAATGATTTTATCAATATGTTTTTTAAAAGATATTAAAACTTGTATAATCGAGATGAAACAAAAACAAAAAAGTTTTAAGTTTACAGTTTTGAGATTTTTTTTGCAATTTTTTATACAGGGTGTCCCGAAACTCAACGTCAAGCGGGTACCGGGTTATAGGGCAGGTTGTGCCCGTTCTTTGAAAAGTATGAAAAAAAATCCATCTCGCTTAGTTTGGTAGTTATAGCAATATTAAGAAAAATAATGAAAATCGATACCCTACCTCACATTTTTAGATACAGTGGTCACAAATTTTAAAATTTTGCTGTGTTTTCTTTTTTTACGTAATCCCTAATAACCATGCTATTAATCGCAACCACAAATCCAAGAATAAATATTGTCAGTTTCGTAAGAAAAATAAAGTATGACTGAGTCATTGTTAAAAAATATTTGTAAGCTAACTTTGGCACTTCATATTTTTAAAATAATGTACCACACTACTCTCGGCAAGTTATTTAAAAAAATGGCCCATTTCATCCAGATTTTAAATTGGTACAACACTTGCTACTTATTTACTCGGAAAAAATACGATTGCTTTTTTATTTCCAAAAGGACCTCAGTTCACTTTATATCACTTTTACGTAAATAGTGCTTTTTTGGCTCGAAAATCGGTTTTACCGTGGTGTATGTAAGTTAAACAGAGGCACTTGAATAAAACACTGATGCAGTACATTAGAGTGAGACAATATTATACACATGTTAGGTACGCTACGATCTACGTTCTGTGGGCTAAGTTTCTGCTTTTATTAGCAAATTCTCGTAATTGTTCGCCTTTGTGTTACCCTGAACTCGATTATTGTAGTTATTATTATGTTAGTTATTACCTTGTAATTCATAATAAAAGCTTTCGCAAAAAGCGTACTTGTTCATGGCTCAAGAATATGAAAACATCCATATCAGTCCATTGAAAGTTACATAGTAACCTGGCATTTTATATCCTTTTAATGATAATATTCTTAAAACTTTCGTCTGTTTTTAATTTTAACCTTTTTTGTTTTCAATTTAACTGTAAAAAGTGCCTTAACATTTATTGTACAGAATTCAATTTCATAAACAAATATGCAAATTTTTTTTTGTAAGACGCATGGTTCTCAAGATATAACGAAAATCTTTTAACACCCTATTTTCCAAAATGGCGCCCAAAAGAGGGAGGGGCTTTCGGCCCCTAAAAATTTGTTTTTACACTATCATTTACCCCTTCCATAAATAAAAAACATTTAGGCCTGAACAAAATGCCAGGCTAATGTAACATTTTAATGAGCTAGTATGGATGTTCTTATATTCTTGAGCTTCGACAAATACGCTATTCGTGAAAGGTTTTTAGTACCTAAGTATTATTAGATAATAACTAACATAATTTTCACAACACTAATCGAGTCCATGGTAACACAAAGGCGCACAATTACGAGAAGTTGCTAGTAAAAGCAGGAACGCAGCCCACAGATCGTAGATCGTAGCGTACCGTGTGTAATGTTGATCTGTCTCACTCTAATTTACTGCAAATAGTGTCTCATTCAAGTGCATCTGTTTATCTTACATATAACTCAGTAAAACCGATTTTTGAGCACAAAAAAGCATTATTTACGTAAAAGTGATATTAAGTGAACTGAGGTCCTTTTTCAAATAAAAAAGCAATCGTATTTTTTACGAGTAATTAAGTAGCAAGTGTTGTACCATTTTAAAATCTGGATGAAACGGGCTAATCCTGTAAACATACAGACGTTTAACTCATCACATCTCTCAATGGAAGAATTTCCAACTTTACCACAGCGTATGCATGGAAGACAAATGCAAAACAGCAATTATACAAGACCAAACACGTGGGAAAAAAAAACACCGGTGGTGAATACTCAAAATGATTTCTAAATTAAGTTTATGTAAAACAAAAAAAGACCAATTTCAAGCTATCGCACAGTTAGCTCCTAAGTTTCTCTATTCCAATGTCAAGTAATATGATGCTTGATTATAATTTAAATATTATAACATGCTTGATTATAATTTAAATATTTTAACATGGAATGCCAAGGGCATTCTCAATAAAACAATTGAATTTTTAGGTTTCTTAAGACAAAACGCAATCGATATTACTCTTGTAACAGAAACGTGGTTAAATTCGGATATATTAATTTCCACTCCAAATTATAAATGCCATCTTTGTATATAAAATCTATAGTACTATCATGGACAGATATTTTTTAGTAGAACCCATGTCCTAGTGGCGCGCTGCAATCGCCACAAATTTGGGTTTGGATACTTGAATAATGGTAGCATATAAAATCAAGATAAAGTAGTTTAGAGAGAGAGGATTATATTCATTCAATTCTTACATACAATAGTTACGACTCGCTTACACCACTACATAATCCGTCGTCGGCCGAAGTATGCTCGGACACCTTCGGTCGGATTCGGACGATTGAACCGAACGTATATGTAAAAGGAGAGAAGCAAATCAGATATTTGAAATTTCAGTGAGCTGTTTGCGTCATCGTCATGTATGTGCATAAAAGGTCAAGCAACTTAAAAAAAAATTTCTTATGAAGTCTGTTGTTTTGGACAAAAATACTGAATGCGTATATATATATGTAATTCAGTATCTTTGGTTTTGGATTTACCTACAAATTATTTTTTTTAACTTATGGTTTATGCGACTAGGGATAGGGACAAGGAGACAAAAAATTTGTGTGTTTATATGTATGTATGTATGTAGGTAAACATATTACTTGCTCGAAAGACTGCAGTAAGTAGGTAGGTAATTGTATTTAGTTTGTTATTTTCAATTTTATTTCATGAAAAAAGGAATGTTTCTACATTTTACTTTACGGGTTATGCTGCAAATATTTGTCTCGTTTAAAGATATGTTGGTATAATGATAATTAGGTACCTACCTATAAAATGTAGGTAGTAATATAGATAGGAATAGTATAATGTACATGTATGTATACCTACAGGACGATTATTCTACGATGTGGCAAAAAGCTAGAGTGTGTAGGCTGAGTCAAGACAAGAAAATAATCGTTGGGAAAGGGGGCCGGGGGGTCTATTTCCCACCGTTTAGGCCGGACGGCCAATTTTCTAAAAAAATTTAAAAAAAATCATAAAACAGACTGTCATGTCATACTTTTTTTTAGCCTGAAGTCCTTTCTTTTATCATGTTTTCAATTAAAATTATTTGAGAGAATAGTTTTTGAAAAATTAATTTTCAAACTCAAAGGACCATGGGCATTTTGGGCCCATTTTTCAACATTGCTCAACAGTGATAAAACTTATTTCATATGAAAGCTAATGGAGAGTAGTTACTTTATTTTATTACATATATGACGGCTTAATTGAAATCGAGCGCGAAAATGGTTTTTTTTACGCATTTTATAAAAAAAAAAGTAGGTAGGTACCTATGTATTTAAAATGGAAAAATTTTATAAAAAAATGGCAAAACTTACTAAAAAGCCAAAAGTCTGCTCTTTCATTCCTTTTTTTAAATTAACTTATTTCTGTTTATGGTTTTCGAAAAAATTGCTTCCAATTTAAAAATGTTGCAGAACAAAGAATTGAATATTGATTTTTTTACCATTTTAAATACCTAGGTACTAGGTTCTAAATTGGCTTTTATATTAACCTCTTCGAATTTTGTATTTTAAATTGTAAAAAAAATAGTAGGTATATCCAATTTTTATTTTTCCAACATTTTTTAGTTTTTATTATTATTATTTATTGTACCACCTATTCATATATGTACTAGAATGTCAGTTTATTAGACTTTACCAATATTAATTCCGTCATTTTTTTAGTTGGAAGTATTTTTTTCGAAAATTATAAGCAGCATTATAAGTTGGTTTAAAAAGGGAATGAAAGAACAGATTTCTGGCTTTCAAAAATGCTAAAAACTTTTTAGTAAGTTTTGCCATTTTTGTATAAAATTTGTCTGTACTTTTTTTAATAAAATGCGTAAAAACACCATTTTCGCGCTCGATTTCAATTAAACCCACCATAGAATAAAATATAGTACTCTCCATTAGCTTTGATATGAAATGAGTTTTATCACTGTTGAGCAAAGTTAAATGTGGGCCCAAAGTCCATACAAAAGTGCTCATGGTCATTTTTGAAAAAATATTAAACAAAAATGTGTTCAAACTAGTTTTTTTTTTTTTTATTTGACGTTGTTAAGTAGTATTTTTGTTTTTAATATTCGATCTTCCTATTAATTTTTAGTCACAAACTGAAGAATAGATGCTCAATTTTTTTTTGAATTTTGAGAAAATAAATAATAACGGGAGGAGAAATTTAATAAAAAAAATTGTTTTAAAACAGAAAAAAAATATTAAAAAAGAACGGTAACCGTTACAAAGGCATGTTATACCTTTTTGTAAAGCTTGAAATCTCTTCTTTGATTTCATTTTTGAATAAATCTGTTTTAAGAAATATTTTTTGAAATATTAATTTTCAAACTAGAAATTTTGAAAAAAAAAATAAAAAAAAATTTAAACTGATTTTTTTCCAAAGTTTTACGAAATTAAGTATTAATTTTGTTTTTAAAATTCAATGCTCATATTAGTTCCAAGTCAAAAATAAAATATCGCAAGATTAAATGTCTTCTGATTTCTGTGAAAATCAAAAATAACGGGAGGGTCAATGTTTTAAAAGATTTGACTTAAAACAGAAACTTTATTAAAGAAAAATTATTAAAAAAAACAATTTTAACCGTCACAAACAGCATGCTATACCTTTTTGTAAAGCCAGAAATTTTTTGATTATATTTTGTTTTTAAATATACATAGTTTTTTCTTTTAATGAATATTTTTGCAAAAATTAATTTTTAAACTTAAATTTGTGAAAAAAAAAATTAAAAAATTGAGTTCAAACTAATTTTCTTCAAAATTTTACGTTATTAAGTAATATTTTTGTTCTAAAAATTCGATGCTCCTATTACTTTCTGCTCAAACACTCAAAACTGGATGCCCAAATGTCTTTTAGTTTTGAGAAAATTGAAAATAACGAAATATGATCTTTGGAGCAACAAAATAACAGATGGAAGTCGAATTTAAGGAAAACTTACTTTTGTTATTTTCGAATTTTTCAAAAACTAGAATACATTTTAATATCTGATTTTTAGTGACTAAAAATTGATGGGAGCATTGAATATTGAACACAAAAATACTACTTAATAACCAAAAACTTTGAACGAAATCAGTTTGAACAAATTTTTTTATTTTTTTATTTAAATTTAAGTTTGAAAATTAATTTTTGAAAAAATGTTAAATAAAACAACTTAATTTAGAAAAGGTATATCAGACTGTTGTAACGATTAATGTTGTTTTTTAATTTTTTTTTCTCTTCTTTTAGAAAATAAGTTATTTTTAATTTTCTCAATTGTCGGCTAAAAATTAATAGAGGCATCGAATATTGAAAACAAAAATACTACTTAATAAAGTAAAATTTTGAACAAAATTAGTTTGAACACAATTATTTTATTATTTTTTCAAAATTTTGAAATTGAATTTCATTTTTCACAAACCGTTATCTCAAATAATTTTAATTGTAAACATAATAAAATAACGGACTTCTGACTTTAAAAATAAAACGCACGACTGGATCGCAAAAACTTGCTCTTGTAGTAGTATTTACGACAATTTTAATCAAAATCGTAGGAGTTGTTTTCGAGAAAATTTATATTTTCTGTAACTGTTTTTTAACATTTATATGGAAGGTACCGTTAATTTTGACTATAAGAAAAATGTTTGTTCAAAATATTTTAGATAATGTTAAAAACCCGCTTGCTACCAAGTTTCATGAAAATGAACCAAGTCGTTTTCCAAATATTTGGTTTTCAAAAAAAAAATTAAAACTTTTTTTAAAAATCCAAAAAAATTTTTTTTAATATGCAATACTATTTAAATTTTTCGGAAGATTCTCCATAAAAATTATCAAAATCAGTCTATTCCTTTTCGAGAAAAACGAAAACAAAATAAATGGTTCTATGGGAGGTACCATTTAAAACCACTTTTTGGAAAATTAATTTTTACAAAAAGGTAGCATATACCTAATAAAATGTATTGATTTTTTTAAAGAAAAATCCGTCAAGCCATTTTTGAGAAAAATACCGTTATTTTTGGCCCTAAAATGAAAATGAAAAAAAAAAACGTGTCGGGGGAATGTTCCAAAAACACCAAGTTTAACTAAAATCGACCCATGGGCTTAGGCTGTAGGCGAGTCCACAGACAGACAGACAGACGGATGGAATTGCGAGACCCACTTTATTCGTCTTCCCTATCATCGTAATGTCAAGTCTGATCAAAATCTCGAGTTCAATTTTTTTTACGAATCCAAAACTTGTCATTATACATATGTAGTACCTATGTATATATCGCAAGTAAAAAGTATAGCATGGCATTGTAAGTCTTGCCGTTGTTTTTTAATATTTTTTTGTCTATTTTAAGTCGATTTTTTAGAAAATTGCACCTCCCGCCTAACCGGGGTGCAACCGAAAGGTTCTAGTTTTTGTCACACCCTGTATATTTTAATTCTTAAAAATGAAACATTTACAATGCCATGCTATACTTGTTTGTAAAGCCAGATCCTTTCTCTTATCCTGTTTAAAACTCATTTTTTGTAGTGAACAGTTTTTGAAAATAACTCAAAATTTAAATAAGTAGTACCTATTTACCTAATGCGAATCACCCTGTACCTATAGTAGATACCTACCTAATAAATTAATAATTATTTAATAATTATACCTATACATTCTTCTTGCAAAGGCCTAACTACCTATGTTCAAAAGACATTTCTTTACTAGTAAATTAGACCAGAACTACAAAAGTTCAATTAATTTTTAATGTGAACTTCGTGGAGCAAAACAAAAGGTAGGTAGGTACCTATAACAAATTTTAATTTTTTTTTTTATTTTTTGTAGGTAGCTTAAAAAAAAAACTTCCATTTCGCCCCTACAACTTCTTCTTTAGAATGTAGACCCTGAGTTAAACCCTACTTATTTATGCGCGCGCCTACATAAAATTTTCAATTCATAGCAACGGAAATAAGAAATATAGTAAGTAGCTAGGTACCTACCTAATTATTAAGTGAATAGTAAACTAAATCCAATATACCTACGTACAACAACTACATTCATAATACTAAAAGCATACCTACAACTACATACATACATACCTACACGTAGAACTACCCTGAACAACTAATAAAAAAGCCTAAATATAGCCTTTTGAAATCAATTCCATTTCCCGAATCCCGACACAAAACAAAATACCTTGACACATTTTTTTTCTCTATCTATGAAGGAATAAAAAATGTAAACAAGCTCAAAAAAAAAACACACACACATTGTTTTTGTCTTCAGTATTTGTTTTTCAAAAATGTGTTTTTTTTCTCTCATTCGAGCTCTCATACATTTAGTATACAGCATTCCCGTTCTTTCGTCGGTAAATGAGGTTTTCATTTATCGACTAGTCGTGACACCTCCGACTAGTCGGGACACCTCCACGAACTGCCTCACAGAAGTAGAACCCATGTCCTGTAGGTGTCGCCACCATCGCCGCTCACCATGATAGTACTATAGATTTTATATACAAAGATGCCATCGCGTAGATCGAATTGATCGTAGGTGTAGCAATTTCAATTAAAAGTTCTATCCAACATTCGCTACTGCCCGTTGTTAAGACTCAGTATGTGGAAAATGTTGGTGTAGAGGTGAAATTACCAAATCATGCAACAGTAAAAGTGTTTTGTGTATATTTTCCAGGTTAGAACTCTTCTGAAGAAAACACTTTAAGAGATCTAAGACAATTAATTATAAGAAATGAGAACTATATAATTGGTGGTGATCTAAATTGTAGACATAGACATTGGGGATGTATTCGTGCAAACTCATGGGGTAATGTTCTTGTTAGTATGTCTTGTTGTTTCCGTATGCCATGTTGTTTCCGTTTAGTCCAACTTATTTTCCGTCTGGGTCAAGAGGTATTCCTTCTGTGCTTGATTTTTTCATTATGAATACCTCGTCTTTTTTCACTCAGCCTGAGACTATTAATGAAATGAATTCCGATCACATTCCAGTGTTTTGTAAGATGAATGAATCTGCAGAGCATACAGAACAGTACTTTTTAGACATAAAAAATGCAAACTGGAGTCGTTTCAGGTCGGAAATTAAATCCAAACTAAGAAAGATTTCTACTAATTTGGATTCAGTTCGAAAGAGGATGTTGATTCTTATGTCGATATTTTTTCTAATCAAATACATGACTCAGTACAGTCATGTGTCCAAAAAAAACGTAAAAAGCCTTTTTTTTGTTAAAATGCCGGAACATATACTGGAATATATACGTATAAGAAATTCTCTTAAAAGGCAATGGCAACATTACCGCTTACCAGAGTTTCGTATTCAAGTTAAATATTATAACAAAATAATTGATGAGGAAATAAGTAAGTTTAGAAACAGGAATTCCCAACTAACAATTTAATTTGTGTTAGGTTCAATACAAGCTATTCCCTGGTTTGTATAGTACCACCAAAAGGCCTTTTACCAACCATTTTGGCGCACATCATAGAAGCGATATACCTCATATAAGACCTATGATCAAAAGTGCTATGCAATTCAATTGCTTTTCTTGAACAGATGTAATAAGGCCATATGAAAGCTTTTAATAAAATTGTGTAATTGGTTCTTACAAAAGCCGGCATATAACTCGTATGTAAATGATCATTAAGGCCTTATACAAACAACTTAAAGAAAATAATTGTATAAAAAGAAAATATTTCTTTTTTTACATTTCAATTTCATTATTTTTATATTTTCTGTGATTTCTCTTTATCTTTTCGTGGGTTGGGTTGGACTGCCTTTATGTTAATTCTGGAATATTATGAATTTAATTTAATTTAAAAAAAAACCACTTTTACTCACATGATTTTCCGAGATTTGAACTCACGTCGTCCTGATTAGCGATCCAGCACTTTTTTTTTTTTTTTAATTCATTTTTATTTTTCATTAAACTTATAACTATCTTAAAGCTAGACAAAAATTCATAAAAACTAGCCTACTTATCGATAACTTACAACTAACTTACTGGCCCCATGCGGGCGCTCTAAGCTAAACAATAACTTAATGCTAATGCCTTTCGGCCTAAAAACTAAATTAAGACTAAATTCCATAACGGTTTTATTTTTCACCGAGAAGAATGCATAAAAAACTCGGTCTCTTATCGATTTTTTATTTTATATAAAACTTACAAACTAAATAAAACTAAACTAAACTAAAGGTAATTAGACTACTTAAAACTACGTAAAGCTAATTAAAACTACTTAGAACTACTTAAAACTAGAACAGCCACAGCAAGCATTTTTCGATTTTATAATTTTTTTTTGGATTTTTCGGTTGTTTTTTTTTTTTTTTTTTTTTTTTTTTTTTTTTGGTGCCACCCTGACTGTCCCTGCTTACACTAATTAACCTAAATCTATGTAAGTCGGCCAAGACATAGAAGATGTGCCCACTTTTATATATCAGTAGAAGAACTTTCATTTTTAAGCCACCAAAACTGGTTCTCCTGCCTTACCCTATCTCTTCGGTCCCGATCGGACACAGTCCTACTGAACCGAAGGCGCTCAGCGCCGCCTTGTGCGAGGACGTCTCGGTTGTAAAGGAGTCGCCTGTCTACAGTTCTACGGCCGACGTGGTAGATTAGCGGAACTGCCAATCTATCCTGTATCAGCCCTCGACTGTCTAAATAGAGGAATGCATCGGGCGGAATAAAGCCGCTCAAACGCACACTCTCATAATATTCTTGGTTGGGGTAATAGACCCCAAAAATTAGGCTGTTTGTCGAGGACATCGCTCTTGCAATGTGACCCCGAATCAGCTTCAACAAAAAGTTATCTATTCTGTTTATGTTGGCCCCGTTGTATAGAACCAGGTTGGAATAATAATGTTTGTACTCCGACTCTGGTGTTCTGTGTAATCCAAGGCAGCGTCTAAGACACTGCCTCTCAAACACCCGAATCTTTTCCATTTGAGATGGGGCAACGTTGAACCAAACCGGGCACCCATAGGCAATCATCGGCCGGATGAGGGCCATGTAGCAAATCACCTTCACCCTGGTGTCAAGCCGGCTGCTATAAAACAACCGTTTCGTCAGGGCAAAAGCTCCCCTAGCCCTGGTCAGAGCAGCATTTATATGTCTGTCGAAATACAAATACTGATCCAACCAGATGCCAAGGTACTTTACTACACTTTTACTCGCCAGTGGATGTCCATTTGGCCCTACGATCACCAGCTTGCGCCAGTTCTTTCTCGTATCCCTTGTAGCTCCATGCAACGGAGTCCTAAACAGAATAGTTTCTGATTTCTGAAAGTTAATTTTTAACTTGCAGTCATCGCAATCCGCATCAATCCGCATCAAAGCAAAGTTCAAAAACATCACGTTGATCTGTGCCCATGCCCCAACAGAAGAAAAGGATGACTCAACCAAAGAAGAATTCTACGATCTCCTCGAGGATACGTATGATAGGTGCCCCAAGTACGACGTCAAGATTATTCTTGGCGACTTCAACGCCAAGATTGGAAAGGAGGGCATCTTTGGTTCGATAGTCGGAGGACACAGCCTGCACGACAACACTTCCGGTAACGGACTCAGGCTCATCGATTTCGCGGCGGGGCGAAATGCCATCATAGCAAGCACTCTATTCCCACACCTCAATATACACAAAGGGACCTGGCGGTCTCCGGATCAACGAACCGTCAACCAGATTGATCATGTTGCAATAGACGCCAGACATGCTTCCAGTATCCTGGATGTCCGAACGTTCCGAGGTGCCAACATAGACTCGGATCACTACCTGGTGGTAGCGCAAGTACGTATGCGGATATCTATGGCGCCACAACGACGAGCGGATGCTGTAAAACGATTTAACGTCGCGAAGCTAAAATCGCAAGAGATAGCCAGGACTTTTGCAGACCACGTCTCTCTTAAACTCTCAACAAGCCCGCCACAAGCATCATCTGTAGAGGACCAATGGAAACACTGCCAAAATGCCATCAAAAGTGCCGCTACTGATGTGCTGGGTTTCACTAGGCCACCACAACGAAACCCCTGGTTCGATGAAGAATGCAGACTGGCACATGAAGCAAAGAACGAGGCCTACCAAGCAATGCTGCAGACTAGAACCAGAGCTGCTGAGAGAGCAGCCCGGGAGCTCTACGGGCAAAAGCGAAGGGAGGAACGCCGACTTCTCAGGAGGAAAAAGAGAGAGCATGCGAAGCGGGCGGTCGAGTCTATTGAGGACTGTAGCGGCAGGGGGGATGTTCGAAAGTTCTACCGAAGGGTGAGGCAAACTACCCAGGGTTACAAGGCCAGAACGGAAGCCTGCCGAGACGAGAGTGGGAATATGGTGGTAGACACACAGTCGGTGCTGAGGATCTGGAAACAACACTTTTCTAGACTGCTAAACGGCGAAGATGGCCAAAATTCCGCTGTAAGACAGAAAACTCCATTCAACCTGGACGATGATGGTCAAAATTTCCGTCCACCCGACCCAAATGAAGTGCGGTTAGCGATAGCCAAGCTTAAAACGTACAAGGCTGCTGGTGCGGATGGCCTGCCAGCCGAGCTATTCAAAGCAGGGGGAGATGACTTGGTAGGGAGTATACACCAGCTTATCTCCAAAATTTGGTCGGAGGAAAGTATGCCCGATGAATGGAACCTCGGTATAGTGTGCCCCATCCACAAGAAAGGAGATGCTCTGACCTGTTCCAACTACAGAGGTATAAGTCTCCTCAACGTCGCATACAAAATCTTGTCATCTATACTGTGTGATCGCTTAAAACCGTTTGTCAACGATCTGATCGGCCCCTATCAGTGTGGTTTTAGGCCCGGCAAATCAACCGTCGATCAAATGTACACACTCCGACAGATTTTGGAAAAAACCCAGGAGTTTCAAATCGATACACACCACCTCTTTATCGATTTTAAAGTCGCATATGATAGCGTAGACAGAGACGAGCTATTCAGAGCCATGGCGCATCTCGGCATCCCTGCCAAACTCGTCCGCTTGTGCAGGATGACGATGGAGAAATCTCGCTGCTCCGTCAAAGTCGGCAAGAACACCACCGAACCCTTTGATGTCGAGAAAGGTTTGAGGCAAGGCGACGCGTTATCATGCAACCTGTTTAACATCGTTCTTGAAGCAATTGTACGCAACTCGCAAGTCAACAACAGAGGTACAATTTTTCAAAAGTCTGTTCAACTACTTGCTTATGCAGATGATATTGACATCATTGGGAGAACGAAGCGAGCTGTTACCGGCGCGTTTGCAAGTATTGAATCGGAGGCGGCGAAAATGGGTTTGGCTGTTAATGAGGACAAGACGAAGTATATGCTATCATCGAGAAAGGAATCTCAACATCGTCGGCTCGGGCAAAACGTCACGATGGATAGATACAACTTCGAAGTCGTCAAGGACTTTGTCTACCTGGGCTCCACTGTAACATCGCAAAATGACATCAGCGCAGAGATCAAACGAAGAATTACTCTTGCCAATCGCTGTTTCTTCGGGTTAAGAAGGCATCTAAGTAATAAAGCCCTCTCTCAGAGAACCAAGGAGACCTTATATAAGACCCTAATCATCCCGGTCCTGCTATATGGGGCAGAGGCATGGACCCTGTCAAAAACGGATGAGAATCTGCTTGGGTGCTTTGAAAGGAAGATTCTTCGGGTGATCTTCGGTCCAGTCTGTATCGATGGAGTATGGAGGAGAAGATTTAATAACGAGCTTTACGGGCTTTACAGCGACGTCGACCTGGTCAAGAAGCTGAAAATTCAGCGGCTGAGATGGCTGGGACACGTGGAGCGTATGGACACCAACGCACCAGCCCGACGAGTCTTCGAATCTACCCCTGACGGTCTGCGCAGCAGAGGAAGACCCCACCTTAGGTGGCGCACACAAGTGGAAAACGACCTCAACCAACTTGGAGTGCGTAACTGGAGGCAGCTAGCTAGGGACCGAGCTGGCTGGAGGGGCTTGTTGGTTGAGGCCGTAGTCCATCCTGGGCTGTGAGCGCCATCTAAAGTAAAGTAAGTAAGTAAGTAAGTCATCGCAATATTGTTGAATCTTGTCGAAGTCACGCTGCAAAAGAATTCTGATGACCTCGACTTTTGGGGCCGTTCTGTACGCAATTAGATCGTCGGCATACGCAATTGCATGAGTTAGACTACCTATCAGATCGCTGGTGTAAATGCTGAAAAGAATCGGCGAGTTGACCGCTCCCTGCTGAAGACCATTTTTAACTTCGAAGATTTTGGTAGAAGTTACATTGCCACTTTTGACAACAAACTTTCTACCATTGAGCATGTCATAAAGCATATATAATAGCGGTTTACTTATGCCAAGTCTGGTCAGCTTTAGATAAAGACCTTCTAGCCATACGGTGTCGAAAGCCTTCTCCAAATCAACCAGACAGGCACCCGTACACTGCTTTTTGGATTTGTTCCACTGGATGTCAGAAACGAGTTTAGACGCGGCATGAATGGTGTCATGTCTCGCCTTAAATCCGAACTGATTATCCGGTATGATATTGTTGTCCTCTGCCCACTTGAACAGAGCTCTATTGATAACTTTCTCGAATACCTTGCTGATACTCGGAAGAAGACTTATCGACCGGAGATTCGCCGGATTGAAGTTGACCTTTCCCTTTTTCGGGAGAGGATGCACCACAGCTGTCTTCCACCGCCCTGGATAATATGCATTATTCAGAGCGTTGTTAAACAATGTGGTATAAATGTCAACTGCCTCCTGAGGAAGATGTCGTAGTACAACGTTGGATATACCATCGACTCCTGCTGACTTCTTTTTCTTTAGTGAATCGAAGATGATCTGGAGCTCCACCTTCGAAATTAACAGGGAATTTAACCCATTCTGCTCGGCGATGATGGCATTTGCCAAGTGTTCTTCATTGAACCCAGTGAAACCGAGGTTCTCCGATCGCCATTGCGTAATTTCGTTTCGAAGGTAGAAGTGGTGAAGCAGGGCTCTGTTTTCCAGGTCGTGGTTCGGGCGAATGCTAGCATTCACCCTGTACACTTGCTGGAAAGCAGCCCCCACAGCCTCCACTTTCTCCATAGGATCTTCGATTATAAAGAGGTCATCGTCCAAGACGGCGTCCTCTGGGTCTATGCCTGCTGTCAGAAGTACGTTTCTGTTCTCTGTCGTCCTCTGGAGCTTAAGACACGGAAGATCGTTTTGATCATTCCTCCTAAAGATCTTATTAATTTGGGGAAACATACTCGGGTCGCTGGAATTTACGGCCCGAATTTTGTTGTCCCAATACAAATTAATGGACAACCGATAATTCTCCTTGATCAATTGGTTGATATTTTTGATTGACGACTTCAGTGTCCTAATCTCCAGATCTCGTGAGTCAGTAAACCGTCGGTATAAGAGTTTAAGTCTTGTCAACAGTCCACTTTTTTGTCTGTGTAGTGCGTCGATGGTCGCGTTACGGTACATGTCGTTAGCGTTTCGTTCTTTGTATTTCGGTGTTGTTCTGTTCATAGTTCGTTTGATTGTCTCGTCCATTTGTTCTAAGTATTCGTCAATTTCAGCGTTTGTAAGATTCCTGTCATTTGGTGGGGATATATTATTTGAACGGATTTCGCTCGCTAAGGCATTGGAGAAGCGTGGCCAGCGCATCTTACTGTAATTGTAAGTATGCACCGGCACATACTCCTCCAATTCCACAAGCTCGTTCGGAAGTTGTATTACGGCGGCGAGTCCGCAGTGATCACTGTCGTACTCGATCGTCCGTAAACAGTTTCTTGGTCGTTGACCCACAGCGTTAGTAACTGTCAGTCTTGAGTCTATTAGCAATAGATCCAGATAGGCACCGCTTCTTGGAAACGATGGCCTTTCTGTAGCCAGCAGGTCAATGCCATATTCAATGCTGTATTGACCCATCCAATTAAACAGATGGTTACCTCTAGGATTCTCTATTTGATTTCCCCAATCTGAATGTTTGGCATTCAAATCACCGGCCATCAGATAGTAGTTCTCTTCCGAGTTCAGCCTTAAGCATTCGAAAAGTTTTTCGAGCTCTGTTATGAAATCAGTTGGCTGAGGAGATTCCGGTGCGTAAGCAGCAATCACATACATCCGCTTCCCCTGTTGGAGAGGAATGCATATGACGCAAACTTCAAGCAACCGAAATCTTCGCGCATCACTATTATATATGACTTTATGATCTATGCCTTTTCGTATGAAGATGGCGACACCACCCCCTTGAGTGGAGTTGGGCCGATCTCTTCTAACGATATTGTAATTGTTGTTAGTCAATTTATGTTTCTGGTTTAGCTTAGTTTCGCTAGCCAAAAGCACATCTGGACTTTGGTCTTTCAACAATTGGAAAAGATTAGCTCTACGTTCGGTCCTAATCAGTGAATTTACATTCACAGCAAGGATCTTAAAGGGCCTCTCCGGCAGCGCGCCTAGCGTTAAGCTAGGCAAAACAGAGTAGAGATAGTCCACCCTTGTTGTCTGCTCCCTTATCTGGTTTTGAAGACCTGTTAACTGGCCCTGAATGGCCAGCAACATGCTTCTAATTTCGGCCTGTTCGTCCTTTTGCGCAGGCTGTACCGTGTTCCCCCTTCCAGACGCCATTTGGGCGTAAGAAATTTGGGGGTTGACGGGCGTTGTTGTAGGAGGACGCACTGATGGGCGTTTCTCTACTACTGTTTGCCTAGCCGCTTTATTTTGCTTAATTAGCTGAAACGTCGGACATCCCCGATAGTTTGCGGGGTGCCCGTCGCCTCGGCAGAGTGCACATTTGAGCTGGGTCCTGTCTTCGACCCTTTCCTGCCCGAGTTTACACTCCCCTATATTGTGGTTCTCTCCACACTTGACGCAGCGCGACTGCATTTCGCAGTTCGCTGCGGCATGGCCGAACCTTTGGCAGCGCATGCATTGAAGCATGTCGCCGCGCCTCTTTAATCTATCCCAAGTTACAACCTGGTAGTTGAGGACGGAGATACTCCTCAAACTATCCAGTTTGCTGTTGGGCGAAAGCTGTACCAGGAAGAAAGGAAGATTCCGCTTCTCCCGTCTGGCTCTGACTGTAGCGAACGGCTTGACCCCGATAAACTCGAGATCGTCGCTCGCTTTTTGGCGGAGCTCATTTAAGAGCGCCTGTGGTTCCGTGCAGGAATCTATGCCCTTCAGAAGGACCGTTTGTAATTTATCAACTTTAGGAGTAAAACTGAAGAACTCAGTTGTGGATTTTTTTAACAATTCTTTAACAATTTTATGCTGTTCCACTGTACAGCAGTGGATAGCATGTCTATCTTTATTAAGTCTCTTAATTGTAAAATTATTGCCTATGGCCGACTTACATAGATTTATGGTATCCTCAAGCTCCATTTTATAAACGTTGATGGGTGGCACCTTCTCTTTTTTGTTTTTGGGCGGCTGTGGCTGCTGCTGTTGAATCTGTTGTTGCTGCTTCTGCTGCTGTTGATTCTGCTGCTGTTGGTTCTGCTGCTGTTGATTCTGCTGCTGTTGGTTCTGCTTTTCTTGTTGTCGTTGTTCCTTCGGTTGCTGCTGTGGCTGTTGTTTTTGCAGCTGCTGTTGTGGCTGCTTTGGTTTTTGTTTCGTTTGTTGCTGGTTTTGTTGCTGCTCCATTTGCTGATTTAGCTGTGGCTGCTCTGATGTTGGCAGTAGCTCAGCATTATTTTGATTTGGGTGCGCTACTTTTTGTGGCTGCTGTAGCGACTTTCTCTTCTCCTGCTCTAGCCTCTCCCTCTGTCGGCGAGCTTCTTGCTTTTCCTTCAAAGCCTGTACTAGGGGAGTTAGCTGGGCTTTGAGGATCTCAATCTCCCCTTCAACAGCACCAATTTTAGCTTGGATGCTTTGCTCCTCGATTTCTTCTTCGGAGGACGCCTCTGGTGATGTTAAGTCCACATACTGAGTACTGTCCCCCGTTGTGTACAGCCCTTCTCCCCCCTCGGACATGTTCTCTATTTCCTCATCTGATGGTGAGGTAATTAGCTGCTTTTGGTTTTTTGCTGCTGCTGTACTTTTAGCATTGCGCGCCGTCTCCTTCCCTTCAGCTTGCAGCTCAGCTGTGGTGATGGAGCGACGCTTCACTAAGTTGGGGACACTCCTCCTCCTCTTCTTGGGTGCATCCACTGGTGCCGTTTTGATATCGGCTGATGCTGCCGTTGCCGCATCTGCTGCTGTTGCCAGGGCACCTTTCGATGTCCCCGGTTTTACTGCCGTTGCCGGCTTCATTGTTGTTGTTGCAGCTGGAACACCTTTCGATGCTCCTGCTTTGTTTTTGGCTTTTTGTTGTTGCTTTTCTTCCAACTCTATGAAGTTCTCGACCTCGCGATTGTGAAAAAAAGCCTCCAAAATTTTTGTCCCCGACCGGGATTTGAACTGGTGACCCCTCGCACCGCGGTCCGCCACCTCTACCACTGAGCTATTCTCACTATTGAAAATAGCTTGGCTTAAACTTTACTTGTACTTTAACACACTCGATTCTAATTTAAAACACTGGGAAAGTCGCTTAACGTACGCTCACCTCCACAGTTCAAGATCGACTGGATCCAGCACTCAACCCACTACGCCATACCGCAAATTTAAAACTTAGTGTAAAAATTTTAATGAGTTGATACTCCACATGTCAAGAATGCAAATGCTTGATAATTTCTACTTGAAAAATTTTGGACAAAAATTTCGAAGCAGATAAGGAAAAAAACGAAGTAAATCAAAAATTTCCGAAACTCTGAATACTTAAAAAAAAAATTTCTTAACAATAATTATGTTTTTCAACAAAATAAAATAGGTAAATTAAATAATTATTAGGTACAATGAATTCAGACCTATTCCTTACTCAAATAACAATTTAAGTTTAATTGCTTGTTTTTTTTTTTTTAATAAATTTGCAATCGAGAATTTTGTTCTATTTTATAAACTATTAACTCAAAAAAGTACCACCAAAATTTACGCAAATTTAATTTATTCGATTATTTTGTTGAAATGAAAATTAAAAATACGCACATTGATAAATAAATTAATCGCGAAAGAGAATGAAAACGAAGATTAAAGAAAAAGAAATCGTTCAGAACAACATTTTTAACATTAAGAATTTGTTGGAAACGTGTTAGGTACCAAATCTCGAATGCTAAAATCCCGAACGACAAAATCCCGAATGGACAAAATCCTGAATGCCAGGGGCCTCATCACGTAAAACGAAAACGATCGGACGATATCGTTTCCACCATTGCTATCTCTCTCATATCAGTAGAGAAAAAAAAAAGATAGCTATCTTCAAAACGATATCGTCCTATCGTTTTCGTTTTACGTGATGAGACCCCAGAATCCCGAATGCCAAAATCCCGAATACTAAAATCCCGAATGGCTCGCGCGCGCGATTTTAAATACCAAAAAAAGTACTGATTCGGGATTTTAGCCTTCAAAAAATATATATATATTTTTTTTTTATTGTTAATGTTTGTTTTTCTGCTTATTTGTAGATACTATATTTAAAATTGGTTGAAGAAGTTCGTGCCTAAAAACTCTAATTTGTTTAATGTATTTTTTGTCATAAAATAATTGATATTTTGATATGGAAATAGTGTATTTTAAAAACGTGAATTTAAATTTTTATTTCTTGCGTTAAATGTAAACAGTTTATATTGAATTTTTCAGTTTTGTTTCGTTTATTCGTTCTTTTATGAAAGAAAATGATTCTCAAAGAGATTAACTTTAATTTCAAAGCAGCAAAAATTAAGAGAAGTCAAGCCATACAAAACAGTACTGAAATAGTATTAAAAATAGTATTGAAATTCAGGATCAATACCGAATGCATTCGGGATTTTTTGTCTTTCGGGGTTCTGGCATTCGGGATATTGGCATTCGGGATTCCTTCCATTCTGGATTTTGGCATTCGGGATTTTTGGATTCAGGATTTTGTCTCCTTCCCGTTGGAAACAACAATGCTTTTTAGCTAAAACGTAACAAATGGGTGGTGATCTTTTTTTTTTCATTTATTTATTAAGGATTTTTTCAATAAAAAAAAATAGAAGTTGATCTTGAAAAGGCAAAGTAGAGAAGTAGATTCTATTTTTTCCTCAAAACTGAAGTAAATCTACTTCCATCGAAGTGAAGCACGAACCCTGGCTATTGATTTTTATGAGTTTGCGATTATCAACAACCAAAGGCTATACATTTCTATATGTTTGCTATTAACAAAATGCAAAAGCTATGCATTTGTATAAGTTTGCTATTAACAAAATGCAAAAGCTATTGATTTGTATAAGTTTGCAATTAAAAAAATGCAAAGGCTATATATTTCTATAATGTTTGCTATTAACAAAATGCAAAAGCTATTGATTTGTATAAGTCTTGCGATTAACAAAATGCAAAAGTTATACGTACATTTGTAATAAGTATATATTGTTGTTTAGAAAATGCAAAGCTATATTTTTCTTTTCAAAACAAAAATATTTTGTGTTATGAATGTAATATGTCATTGTTGAGAAAACTCCAAACTCCAAACTCGAGAAGCTCGAGAAGATGATGTCCAGCTTCATGCAAGAAGTGGGAGCAACTTTCTCCAACAATTCCACAAAGCCTCAACACCGACCTCGCTCACTTACACCAAAGCGTCGACAAGTGTGCTTCTTTCACAGGAGGTTTGGAGAAAAAGCTCGTTGTTGCACAATTCCATGCTCTTTCACCACACAAAATCAGGAAAACTAGCGGAGCTGTCGTCTTTTGAACTCGCAGGCGACAGCACTATCAACCCATTCATCTCAGCGGGCAGCAACATCAACACTTCTCTCCAAGAGGTACGACTGCATGTTCACGACAAAAAAACACATGTTAAATACCTCATAGACTCAGGCTCAGTTATATCAGTTCTTCCTCGCACGTATATGTCTGGAAAATCTGTTCCCACTGCTTTTAAACTGTATGCTGCTAACAACACACCGATCAACACCTTCGGTAATAAAATCATATTAGTTGATTTGGGACTTCGACGAGAATTTAGATGGTCATTCCTGGTTGCAGACGTCACTACACCCATTATCGGAGCTGATTTTTATAACAACAACACAAACATACATATATTTGCCAGTAAGACCTAGGGTCTTATAAATTAGGCAATGTTAGAAGGAATAGAAGGATAGGATAGATTTTTGTTGGCACAGTGGACTGAGAAATAAGGTTTTGATTATCTCATTAAATCCCAGGGGTGGCGTTCAGTTGAAGGAGTATAGAAAAGAATGCTGCCTAGACTGGGGCACTTTGGTCTTATTGTGGATATGAAGAACCGAAGAATCTATGATTCGCTTACCGCTCTGGTCAGCAAGGGACGTCTGCAGCGGACAGACGCCTTTGGCATCTCAGCAATAGACACCGAAAGAGATTTTGATGATATCTTAAGTCAATTTATCAGCATTACCAAACCTGAAGCTTTCCCAATTAAATCATCAGACAACAGCCGAGTATATCACCACCTAATCACCACCGGACATCCTGTAGCAGAACGCCCCCGAAAACTTTCCGGCGAGAAGCTTCAGGCTGCGAAAGCCGAAATAGAATTAATTCTTCAACAAGGAGTTATTCGCCCATCCAGCAGTCCATGGGCTAGCCCGATTCATTTGGTGAAGAAAAAAAGCGGTGATTTGAGACTCTGCGGTGATTTCAGGAAGCTTAACTTACAAACAGTACCGGATCGTTATCCTCCACCATTCATGCAAGATATTTTTGAGAAGCTCCATGGTAAAATCATATTTTCCACATTGGACCTGGCACGAGCTTATCACCAAATTCCGATGCTTCCAGAGGACATACAAAAAACGGCTATAACAACACCATTTGGGCTCTATGAGTATGTTTTCATGCCATTCGGCTTACAAAATGCTTCACAAACATGTGAACGCCTCATAGATTCTATATTTCGTGGAATGGATTATGTGTTCTGCTACATTGATGACATTCTGATTATGTCTAAATCAGAAGAACAACATAAAATACACCTAAAGGCCGTGCTACAGAAGCTTAAAGACTACAACCTGTTGATTAACACCACCAAATGCTGTTTGGGCCAAGGAAATATAAACTTCCTTGGCTACAGCATAAGCAGAGAAGGTTATAAACCTCCCAAGGATCGTGTTGAAGCAATAATTGACTTTCCACGCCCAGAAGCTTTCCAAGACCTTCGACGCTTCCTGGGAATGCTCAACTATTATCGCCGTTGCATTCCACAAGCAGCCCAGCAACAAGCAACGCTCAACCAATACCTACAAAAATCTATCAAAAATGACAAGAGGAAAATCCTATGGACTCCGGAAACTTCTGAGGCGTTCCAGAATTGCAAAAACAGTATTGCTAATGCAACTCTTTCATCCTTCATTTCACCACATGCACTACTGGCACTAACCACAGATGCATCCGATGTGGCCATTGCAGCTGCATTAGAGCAATTTGAAGATGAAATTTGGAAGCCGATTGGATTCTTTTCCAGAAGATTGAGCAAAACCGAAAAAAACTACAGCACGTACGATAGAGAGTTGCTAGCGATTTTCGCAGCGTGTAAACACTTTCAACACATATTGGATTGTCATCACTTCATCATCAAAACGGATCATAAACCGCTCATATTTGCATTTTCCCAACGTCCAGAGAAAGCATCACCGAGACAATTGAGACAATTGGATTTCGTTTCACAGTTTTCAACTGAAATAGTTCATATGAAAGGAGATCAAAATCTCGTGGCAGATGCCCTTTCACGAATTTATGTAATCGAAATGCCAACGATCCTAAGTCCAGAGACGATTCAACACGAGCAGATTCTTGACGAAGAACTAAACAACATGTTAAAAGGAGAAACATCTTTAAAACTTCAAAAGCTTGCGATAGATAATGACATCAGTTTATATTGCGATATCTCAACTGGATTCATCCGTCCGTTCATTCCAACTTCACTTCTACGAACAGCTTTCAACGTTGTATATGGCCTAGCACACCCCAGCGGCAGAACAACTTGCAAACAACTTCGAGAAAAGTACGTTTGGCCAAATATTCGAAAGGATGCTCTTGAATGGTCGAGAGATTGTGTCCCATGCCAACGTGCGAAAATTCAGAGACACAACAAGCTAATTCCAAAGAAGATAGATATATCGGTTTTTGCGGTTTCCAATGGCAATTCCATTAAAAGACATTGCTGCCGATACAGTAACATCAGCCTTTTTCAATAACTGGGTTTGTTTATTTGGAACACCTATGCAACTCACAACGGACCAAGGTTCCCAATTTGAAAGCGCTCTATTTGCTGTTCTGGCAAACACTATCAGTGCCATACGCATCCGAACAACTGCGTATCATCCGGCCGCAAACGGGATGGTTGAACGTTGGCATAGGACACTCAAGGCTGCATTAATGTGCAATCCAGCCATTCCATGGATAAACTTGCTTCCATCAGTTCTACTAGGCCTTCGTACAGCGTTCAAAGAAGACATCGGTGCTTCACCAGCAGAAATAGTATTTGGTACTCCACTTCGCATACCTGGAGATTTTTTCATCTGCACAGATGAACCAGCTGATCCAGAACTCTTCCTAGAAAAACATAGAGAATACATGAGAGCAATTCGGCCAAGTCCTATAAAACATCATTCAAAACCCAAAATGTTTTTGCTCAAGAACATCAACGATTGATCACACGTTTTCCTACGTCATGTCATGACGAAGTAAAACCTCCACTCAGAGCACCATATTCCGGTCCATACTTGGTTAAGGAGCGTATCGACGATCGAAGATTCTTAATATCTATTGACGGAAACGACAAGATTATATCTGTGTAAAGATTGAAACCAGCATTCATCTCACAATCAGACTCAGATTCTTTACATCAACAACAACCAGCTGATTCAAGAACTTACAGCAACAAAAAAGTAAATAAAGATCCAGCAAAGTCAGTGATTTTAATTAAGGCCGTGTGCAAATTCGTTTAAAATTTCGATTAAATTTGATCCCACATTAAATTCTGACGTTTCATCAGTGGTGAACACAATTTCATTTTTTTGCTGTGTGAATTCAGTTAAATGGGATTTTTTTAATTCTAATATTTTTCTTTCGTCCGCGAGTTTTGCAAAAAAGTAGAACACATTTTTTTGTAAATTTATTACAAAAAAATGTAATTTAACTCTGTGCGAGTTAAAAAATTGAACGCCCATTCTAATGAGTTCAAAGAGAGTGCTCTTACCCTGGGCCTTTATAAAGAACGCTTATGGTTCGTATTCTGTTGCAAGCAGCTGCAGATCAAAAACAAAAGACGCAAAAAACTCGGGTCGCTTGTGGTGGTCACGATGAGCTGGCAACTTTATTTAATGCTTGTTATCATTGCTGCAATTAGCCAATGTTGTTCCTCAGATGAATGAAGGGGACCAATTCATTCATTTTGAGTTGTAATGACCATTTGTATTGAGACTTTTCATTCAGAACGATGTGTTTTTCTTAAGAATTTCATTTTAACCAGCAGATTCGGGGTTCTATTTTGCGTCAATTCAAACTCGTAGCGCAAAAGAAATTGTATCCAAGAGAACAAACATGTTTTACTTCTACTTCTAGCTTCTATTGCTCTGCAAGCAGGATCCAGTATAGTGATGGGTAGGACACGAATTTAAAATGAGTTTGTATGAGGTACTAATTTTTCGAAATGAGGTGGTACTTTGTCCCAGCTCAAATGTCCCATAGGACAAACTTATTTTGATGGACATTTTCAATAAATAATATCAATTTTTCAATGACGTCTTTTCAATTTATTCCGATGATCATGAAATTTGAATAAAACATATGAGTAAATTTTTGTTGGTCGTATTTATTTTAACAAAAACAAGGTTTCATATTTAATACATTTAATACAAACCATAATTAAAATAAAATGATTTAAAAAAATAAAAGTTAAAAGTTTTAAAAACAATAAAATATAAGATTTAATTGTTTTTAGAGAAATACATTACCCGAACAAATGATTTTTTTCTCATATCTCTAACAAAAACAAAACAGAAAAATGAATTCAGTTGCAGTTGTATAAAAAAAACTCCTTTAAAGAATAACAAACAATAACAAACCTCCTTCTCCATCAAACAATCAAAATAACAAACATCCTTCAATTTTCAACCCTTTGGATGATCACCTGCAATTCCGCATATCTACCTTCATTGTTTTTACATTGTAGTGCAACCTTCGTATGTCCTCCTCATTTTCTCTCCGCAAACATACTTCAAATGTCACAACCTGCGATAATGTCTCATATCTTCATTGTTTGTTACATTGTAGTGCAACATTCATATGTCCTCCTCATTTTCTCTCCTCAAACAAACATACTTCAAATGTCACAACCTGCGACAATGTCACAGCCCGTGACAATGTAACAGCCTGTGACAATGTCACGAATTTTTTTCGATTGGGACATTTGAGTAAATAGTACTCAAAACACAAAACTTCACACATTAGAATACATTGTTTCTATTCAATATGTCAAAGTCGGCACGACCGAACGCGTGATTGTGATTTAGCTTATTCATTTTTCATTTTAAGACAAACGGCCTCTTCCTCATCCTATTCATATTGGTTTGATGGGAGAGAGAATGTTCTAATGTAGTGAATGCGCGGCATTTCCTCACACACAAAAACGACAAGTGAGAAGTGCGATGTTTTTTTTTGGAGACGAAAGAGTAAAGAGAAATATTTTTTGTTTCTTTTATAGTGAGGCCTGAGGTGTGAGGTAATACATTTTTTTGCTTTGAGGTGATGGGACATTTCAGAGTGGTGTATGCGACATTTTGTATTGCCTCATGTATGAGGTACCCATCACTAATCCAGTAGTCTTCATTGTGGCTCTAGAAACAAGATTACACAAATTGGCATTGAACTTTTTCTTAATATTTTTAGAGTGAAATAATTTAATTATATTTTAATGCATCTTCATTGAATATTTTCTTTTTATGCACATGAAAACAAACAAAACCTTTCGTGGGCGCTGGTAAACGTCAAAATTTAATCTAGCAGCATAAATTTAACGTGCCCCCGAACCATGTTAAATTTTGACGTCTTATATTCACCTCAATAGTGTCAAAATTTAATTTTGGGATCAAATTTAATCCAATTCACACACGGCCTAAAGTGAATCGAAATTCAAATACGTGCAGTTAAGGAAACTATAAACTAGTAAGGTAATTAAATAAGTTTTTGTTTGAGTATTTCAACCGCATCAGCTGCTTCCTTAGACCAGATAAATGGAGTCGAGTTGTAGGCATCACGTATTGGCAATGCGATTTTTGAGAAGTCTTTTATGAACTTTCTTTGATGGGATGCGAAAGCGTGGAAAGACTTGGCATCCGTTTTGGATTTGAATTCTTTGTTGTAACGGTCGATGGCATTTATGCGATTGGGATCTGGACGTATTTCTTCGGCTGAAATGCCATATCCCAGGAAGAAAATTTCATTTTTAAATAGTTGGCATTTTTGAAGAGAAATACGAAGTCCACTTGTGGTTAGATTGATTAGTGCATTTTCGAAATTATTTAATGCCGTATCTAGGTTCGGGGCTGATTGACCAATATCTTCCATGTAAGTGATAGTGTTAATGGTGTTTCTGAAAGTGTGTCGCATAATACGATCCATTGGTTTAGGAGCGTTCGCTAGCCCAAAAGGCATCCTCAAGAACTCGAACACTCCATCTTGTGTGACGAACGCTATTTTAAGTTGCTTCCAGTTGTCTACAATTTCATTTATGAATTGTCGGTCGCTCCAGGAATAGCGATATGGCTTTCTAAAAATTTGAATTACGTCGCTCGTATTTAGAGAATGTTCACCTATAGTACAGTGGCCAAGAATGTCATCGTCCGTCGAAAATGCTGGCAAATTGTTGTAGATTATTTGTCGAAATCTTAGAATCTGTGTGGTCGAAAGATTTGTAAAAGTTGTTATTTGATCTTCGATTTCTTTTGATAAGGAGTTCGGAACAGTATGGAAGTTTTTGAAAATACATGAGTTGATATTTGGACTGATTTCTGAGATTAAATTTTTCTGGATTTGGATATCACCATTTGATTCGATGATAATCGTTAAATTGTTGGCTTTTCTCCAATCACTGCCAAGTATGAGTGGTACTGGGCTGTTGCTTATAACAGCGATTGGCCCAAATGTGCAAGATACCTCTCCCACGGATATAAACAAATTTATTTGGCCTGTTGGGTGACACTCGTAGCCAATAGATGAAATGGAGGGTCCTTCGTATTTTTGAATATTGTAGTTGGGTGGTATAGATCGACGATCGATAACAGATTGTTCCGCACCGCTGTCTATGAGAGCCGATATAGGTGTTCCATCAAATGCGATGGCATCAACTATGGGTAGACCACGGTCGCCGCTTTTTGACTTTATAGCACAGTTGGCTTGTTTTGGAAGGAATTTGTTTGAGCAGTTGTTAATGGAGTGGCCTGTTTTATTGCAAATATGACATGGTAAATGACATTGGGAAACTGGATGTGAATTTTGCTTGCAGCGTAGACATTTATAGTTACTTTGGCTATTTGATGAGAATTTATGGTAATTATATTGTTGATTGGATGAGTTTGGATGATTATTGTACTGATGTTGTGTGGCTTTGAATATATTTGGACTGCGTGAGACGTCGTTTGGAAGGTATTTTGCGATATGTTTCGTGTCATAGTCTAGAGTTTGTCCTATCTCGAACAACTTGGCGATGGAAGTCGGTGCACTTATACGCATGAGTCGTCGATCTGAATGGTCGATAATGCCCTCTATGAGGTATGATATTTGATCCTCTACAGGAATCTCGATGTTGTTGGGTGTTTTAAGTATAATTTCGAACTTACCGCTTAGGTACTGCGTGATGGTCTCGTTTGGTTGCTGGATTCGAGCGTTGACGCATTCGTTCCATTCTCGCAGAGTTGGGGGCCTAACAAATCTTCTCCTGAATGCTTCTAGCCATGATGACCAGTCCGTCTTCTTTTCGCCTTCGAAATTTTGCCAGTTTTTTGCGATACCGGTTTGTTTACTTCCACCGAAAGTGAGCTTAATTTCGTCGGTCTACCCATTGATTTTTGCCGCTTTTTCAATGCATTTTAAAAAAATTTCATTTGCATCACTACCTTCACCACTGCATTTTTGGATTGTTTGAGTCATGTCGGGATTGAGGACGTATGGAATTGATTGAATATTTGCGATACTCGCAAATGAATCATCTTTGCTTTGGATACTAGATAGAAGTGCATTGTTTTCTATTATAATTTTAATAGCATCATTTTTGTCTGAAGGTTTTGCCTCCAATCCTCTACTTTTAATTACATCTTTCAGGAAATCGAAAGTGAATGGATTTAAAACAGAGGATTCTGTTGTCGTTTGAAACAATTGTTCCAGAAGGGACATTATTATTATTTTTTTTTGATTGGTTTAACTTTAATGTTTTTGGTTAGTCTATTTGTTGTTTAGGAGCTTAGGAGCGGGTAAATTATTGATTAGTTCGAGTTACCGACTGCGCCATGTAAGCTTTATTAGCAACGAAAAAAGATTTAATGAAAAAAGATTTTATTTGAGGAAAAATCATGGAACACGTCTTTTCTTGTTTTATATTACGTTGCAATTCAAACCTCTTTATTCAGTCAGGTTTTCAACTTAACAAATACAAAATACAAATACATTATTGTTGCCAGAAGAGCTATAATTTATAGTTAAAGTTTTGACGCGAAGGTGTCGCTGTCACAAACGCATTATATACAAAATCGACTTTTATCTTTAAACGCGATTTGCGGCTAAACTAGACGTGCTAGAGGCATCAAAGTTGAGACCTTTAAACTTGACTTCAAAAATGCATATTCGTAATCTAGGAAGTGTCGCCTTTCAATTTATGCATTTCATTATAGAAAATCGACTTTTATTTTTAAACGCGATTTGCGACTAAACTAGCCCGAAATAAAATTAATGTGCCATTATTTTCTGAAAAAAACGTGCCAATTTTCTTGCCATATGAAAAAACCACAAATTTTTCTATTTTGTTGAAAAAACTGTAATAAATTTTATTACGGAGTATAATAAAACAGAGAAAATCAAAGGAAATCATTTGCTTTATTCGTGCGTTGTCAAAAATATGTGTTCCTGCTCACTTTTTACAAAATTTGGACCAATTTTTATTATATTTTGTTGAAATTTGCTTAATTTTAAGTATAGTAATGGAAATAAAAAAAACGTTCCATATTACAATTTTTCGTGGAAATTATCGTGTCAAAAAAGCACGATCGTGTCACTTCGGCAACGCTATTCTGAAATTTTTCATTTCGTAGTCGTTTTGTTGTAAAGTCAACTTAGCAGGATACCCATTCTCTCTCAAACAGCAATTCATTTTTTTTGCGTAGCTAATTAGCGATTAAGTAGTTTTCAAAATATATCCAAAACCGGATCGATTTACATATCTTATTGTGAGAATTTGATCTGCTAAGTTGACGTCAACTTCGAAGGACACCCATTTTTTCACAAACCAACAGAGCAATTCATTCTTTTTTACGTTACTAAAACAACCAACTAACAACAACGGAAAAAGTGACTTGCTTAGTTTCTATACAAATAATTTTAACAAAACTAATTGATTTTTATGCAAAAATCACAACAAAACGAATTACAAAATGAAACATTTTAAATTTCACAATGACGTTTCGCTAAATGTCAATTTAAATATGGTATGTGTGCGAGTGCGTGTGAAACTTGGAAAAGTGATACCAAAATCATTTTTTGATTTAGTAATGCCATCGCCAACTTAGCAACTTTTACTATGCTTAGTCCTCTTTCACACAGGGCAACTGAGTTGCCGGAAACAATTAGTTCATAGGCGAGAAGGGCAGGAAGAAAGAGGGGAAAATGAAATCTCCCCGGTCAACAAATTCAGGAGATTTTTTTAACGTTTCTCTTCATACTACGTTTGTGTGCGTTCCACCAAGGTAGTTTAAAGGAAAAATAAGAAAATCTCCGGGTTTTTGTTGCTTGTGTGTGAAAGGTACAAGAGATTGTTAAGGAGATTTAAAGAAAACGTCAAAAAAATCACCAGAAACTAGTATCTACGTGTGAAAGGGGACTTACATGTGGTAATTAAACGAGCTTGAGCAGTATTTAAGTTGCTCACACTATCAACTTTTTTACTACGTTTATATTGAGGATCGAGAGCTCGTTTTGAATTAGGGTCGGATTTTCAGGTTTTTCGTTCATAGATCTGAGAGCTTGATATTGAGGATATCTAGGACTTGACACCTTTCAATTGATGCAACGCATTATATAAAAAATCGACTTTTATCTTTAAACGCGATTTGCAGCTAAACTAGACGTGCTAGAGGCATCAAAGTTCACGCCTTTAAACATGACAAGTGACCTATCGACCTCAAAAATGCATATTCGTAATTTAGGAACTGACACCTTTCAATTGATGCATCGCCATATATGGAAAATCGACTTTTATCTTTAAACGCGATTTGCGGCTAAACTAGACATTAGACATGCTAGAGGTGCAGCGCGGGCGGCGCGGTCACGTCACGACACGCCCGCGCCATACGCGCTGCCGCCCGCGCTGCACCCGCACACGCACGCGCCGACCGCGCTGCTCAAATTATTTCATCATATTTTTGATCCTTCCACAGCAATCATTTCGATTTTAAATTCTTTCAAATCTAATACTGCTTTTTCCTTAGAGCTCAAATGAAGTAATTTGGCAAATTACAAAAAAAATGTTCACATTCTAAATTTCGTAATTTTGTTTGACGGTCCAGATTGTCAATCGCTTGTTTTTATTGTTTTTGAAGTTATACTTCTTTTAGGACGTTGGGGATGACACTTCGGGTAATGGCATAACTGAAGTGCTGCCAATAATATTTAGAAGGTATGCTCGTTAGAAACTTAGGCTATCACTCACAAGGAAACTTTTAGTTGCCCGATGTTGCCGGCAACACAGAGCAACTAAAGTTGCTCTAGGCAATTTCAGAGAAATTTTTGGGTTGAGTATTTTCAATTGACAATTGACATGTTAAATTAACTTCGGTGAATTTTCATGTTTATAATGCCTGTTAACATTGGATTTTTAATGAATGGCGCATCCAGTGAGACAGGGAGATTTTATGTGTGTGAAAAAGAGATGGGTAGATTCCACCCAAATTATGACAATGCGCCAGCTTCAATAAAAATTCTCGGATTCAGCATGAAGATTTCTTTTGTGTAAGTGAGAGATACATGGATTTCAAGGGTGTAAGGGATGGGTAGATTAAAATGAAATGATTTTTTCTTTGGAATGTAAACACTAGGAACATTGTAATGAACGAAAACGTGCTTCATTAAAAATCCAATGTAAACAAGCACACAGTGAATATTGCCTGAACAAAAAAGATGCGGTGTTGTGTCAGGACATGAATTATTACTAAGCCGCGTCCAGATCAATAAAAACTTAATTTATTGCGCAAAATTTTTACATGGTTTCTATATCAACATAAAACGCTGCGAAATTGTACGTGGGCATCGAAAATCCATCGGAGTTTGAGAGCGTGTATTGAATGTGACACAAACGACTGATGAAGTGGGAATGAGATGGTTCAGGAATTTCAAAAAAAAAAAAAAAAACGTGTAAACCGTCCATCGTCATCGTAGACAACCTTATATGGAATTAAGGCCGTGTGTGAATTGGATTAAATTCGATCCCAAAATTTAATTTTGACACTATTGAGGTGAATATAAGACGTCAAAATTTAACATGGTTCGGGGGCACGTTAAATTTATGCTGCTAGATTAAATTTTGACGTTTACCAGCACCCACGAAAGGTTTTGTTTGTTTTCAAGAACATATTCAATGAAGATGCATTAAAATATAATTAAATGATTTCACTCTAAAAATTAAGAAAAAGATCAATGCCAATTTGTGTAATCTTGTTTTTAGAGCCACAATGAAGACTACTGGATCCTGCTTGCAGAGAAATAGAAGCTAGAAGTAGAAGTAGAACATTGTTTGTTCTCTTGGATACAATTTCTTTTGCGCTACGAGTTTGAATTGACGCAAAATAGAACTGCTGGTTAAAATAAAATTCTTAGAAAAACACATCGTTCTGAATGAAAAGTCTCCATACAAATGGTCATTACAACTCAAAGATGAATGGATTGGTCCCATTCATTCATCTGAAGAACAACATTTGCTAATTGCAGCAATGATAACAAGCATTAAAAAAAAGTTGCCAGCTCATCGTGACCACCACAAGCGACCCGAGTTTTTTGCGTCTTGTGCTTTTGATCTGCAGCTGCTTGCAAAAGAATACGAACTATAAGCGTTCTTTATAACAGGCCCAGTGTAAGAGTATTCTCTTTGAACTCATTAGAATGGGCGTTCAATTTTTTCCAAAACTCGCGGACAGAAGAAAAATATTAGAATTAAAAAAATCCCATATAATTGAATTCACACAGCAAAAGATGAAATTGTGTTCACCACTGATGAAACGTCAAAATTTAATGTTGGATTAAATTTAATCGAAATTTTAAACGAATTCGCACACGGCCTTAATAGTAAATGGCTTGACAGATAGGATATAAATTATAGCTTTGTTCGTGTACTGTCCAAAACTACGAATTTCTACAAAAACGAACCGATTGACCTTATAATGCATTTCTCCGGAGCAGAAACTAAAAAGCAAATATTTTTCGATTTTGTAAGACGTTTTTTATTTATTTATTTTTTTTTTTTGAAAGTTTTGGAAAAATTTTTTTTTTTTACCAGTTTTGATTTTTTAGAACTGGCACTTCTTAGATCACGAATATGAATTTTTTAAGTCCATAGGTCACTTAGTTAAGCCGCAAGTCAAGTTTAAAGGCTTCAACTTTGATGCCTATAGCACGTCTAGTGTAGCCGCAAATCGCGTTTAAAGACAAAAGTCGATTTTTCATATAATGCGATGCATCAATTGAAAGGTGGCACTTCCCTGATCACGAATATGAATTTTTGAAGTCGCTATGTCGCTTTATTCAGCCGCAAGTAAAGTTTAAAGGCCTCAACTTTGATGCCTCTAGCATTTCATTATTTTTTGGGTGTTTTTGAAAATATTTGTTTGGGCTTTCTTGCATTTTTTAAGTTCGCCCAAATGTTTTGGGTGATTCTATTTACATTTTTTTGCCAAAAATATTTTGGGTGAATTTTCGTAAAAAAAATAACTGTTTTGGACGATTTTGCAATTAAAATTTTTGGGCGATCTTTCATTATGAAAAATCACCCAAATAGTGTAAAATGAAGAATCGCCCAAGAATAATTTTGGGCGATTTCTGATTTTTAGGTTTTGGGCGTTTTGTTTTTGGGCGATTTTTCGCATAGCCATATATACATATATGTAAAAAAAATATTAATTATTATGTAGGTAGAATATAAGCACTTAGCTTTTGTAATTATTAGAACTCGATGTATTATAATTTGTTGTTGTATATGTTGTCGATCGATGTTGTTGATCAAAGTTTCGGTTATGGTTGTATGGTTCTGCTGATAACCCAATATGAAGAATACATACATCTACATTCCACATTATCTGTAATACTACGTTTTCACCGCAAGTTAATCTCGTTTAGATTTCATAAATCCCAAACAGTGTTTTCACCAGAAAAAAAGATTTAAAAATAGATTAATTTTGACAGAACCTTTCAAAATGCAATTGGTGGGTCATTTTTCTTATGAAGTGGAAGTGAGATGGCAAGTTTGCTTTGTGTCAAACGATAACAAAAAAGATGGTTTCCCGCAGCTTGTATTGCGCTGAAAAGGGGAATAGGTCTGTTCGAATTTTACCTATGAAGATTTAAATGAGATTTATTTTAAATCTTGATTTGAGGAGATTTAAATTTGTATGGTAAATCACGGGATTTGTGAGGAGATTTGTGTTAAATCTACCTAAATCTCGGTTTAGTGCTCGGTGAAAACGTAGTATAAGGGATGTATGATTCTGCTTTAGTGTGATGAATATGTGTGAATATATGGGTCTTAAGGATGCTGTTAAGGTTGTGAATTTATGTTGTCGATGTGGATTTACCATGTTAAAACTGCATTTGGTACTCCTCGTAATCACTTCACTTTTTCTACACTAGTTTTTGTTTTATATAATTACCTATATTTTGAATCATATTATTTGTATATTTTCACTTGCGATATAGGTACTATAGGGCAAGTTATGGATGCAAACTTGACATTACGATGACAGAGAACACAAAAAAAATGGGTCAAGCAATTCCGTCTGATTTTTTTTTGAAAAATGATTTTTTTGAAAACGGGTTAATGAATATTTTTGAAATTATGGTTTAAGCTGTGTATTATTATATTCTTAAAAATGGCATACCAAATTTTTTTTTTAAATATCAAGAAATTTTATATATGTAAAAATTATTTTTTAAGAAAACTGCTCCAACGATTTAAAAACTTTTTTCTGCAAAGATTCACATTTTTTCAAGAATTTATATGGCGTTCTTCATTCTGAGACGAAAACATTTTAAGTATTTATTTTATCAATTTAAAGAACGTATTTCATGCTTTTTTTTCATATTCGAATTTCCCTTCTTCAATTTATTAAATGGATAAATACATATACATATAATTATTAATTATGTGTTTTATATTAAAATTCGAAGAAACTCTTACTACAAGAGCAAGTTCGTGCGACCCAGTCGTGCATTTTATTTTTTTATGTTTTATTATTTTATAAGTTACTTTTTTTAAAATAAATTCTTTGCCTTTTTTTATATGTATGTACTTATAATTTTTTATAATTTTATTATATTTACAATACATATGTATGTTTCTACTTATAATTTTTTATAATTTTATTTTATTTGTTTCTTTGTAAAAAAATAATCTTTTCATATAGACTGTACTTTAATTAAATTAAAATTAGACCACACACGACTTACATTACACGAATTAGAAACCAAACTCATTTTTACGTTAGTTCCGACCTGCTTTTTGCTTCTCGAGTTGACGAAAGCCGAGATTCTCACCATGGAAGGGAATCCGGTCTCACTTTTGCCCAGTTTTATAATGGGATTTTAATTATAAAAATCCAAATTGTATGTAAAAATTATCTGTCGAATTTTTCACATAAAAATGTGTCGAAGTTTTATAGTTTTGGTCGAAATTCGTGAATTTTGAAAGCGGAAATAACATTTTTTCTAGCCCATACGAATCCTGTCTGCTTCCTTTTTTTCTTTTTGTTTTTTGTTATTTTCTTTTTTCACATTCCGTATCAATTATACTTTGTTTGTCACTTGAACTCCCTTTATTCGATTGTCCCCATACCTCCCCATAGTCCAGTGGTCATGTAGGCGGTCCATCCAGCCACTCGTCACTTCTGGTTCGAATCTCATTTTCGCCTCATTTTTTTTGATGATTTAAATGTGCATTATATTGATTTATTTTTTTATTTTATTTATCAACAACAAAATATCTTACAATTTTTTTTTTTTTTTAGCTACTAAAAGAATCTCATTCGTCTCTTAAATGCTTTATAAATTCCATTGTGAATCTTCTAGTTTATCGTTATAATATATCCAATAGCTTGAATTATCAAAGCAATAATGGGGTGTCCCACTATTCCTAACTAAACCGATTGGAGAACAAAAACCTAAACACCTAAAAGTTTTCTATTCTATTTTCATTATTTTTAAACTACCTTTAAATTCAAATTTCCTAAACTGTTATTATTTTATACCTGCCATCGATTTCTCACAATTATACAAAACATAATAATATTAATTAATAACTATATTCTGAATTCGTCAAATTTGGAAAAATTATCCAACTTTTCAGACCTTGGATCTTGAAATCATTTTTGATCGAAAATTATCCTTCAATGATCATTATAATTATATTCTAAAAAAAAGCCAATAAAACCCTTGGTTTCATAAAGCGATTTGGCCGTGATTTCCGAGATCCTTCTGTTATTTAAACTCTGTATGTATCGTTCGTCAGATCAGTCCTTGAATACGGTTGTATAGTTTGAGCCCCATACTACTCGGTTCACAGAAATAGAATTGAAAGTGTTCAAAGAAGGTTTATGAAATTTACACTACGTTTTCTTCCATAGTCGAACAGGGTTATCTTGCCTCCGTACACCCATAGACTTCAGCTTATAAATCTCACATCACTTTCAGTTCACAGAGAGTATTTGCAACTTTGCTTTATTATTGGGATAAAAAGTGGATCCGTATCATCTTCTTCAGTTTTAGGACGATTAAATTTTAATCTAGACCGGGTTATATCAAGAAGTAGACTACCAATTCGAACTATTTTTAGCAGATCTAACTATGGTATTTATAGCCCTCTTAGTGCCAGTTGTACAATCGTGGTTTAAATTTTGATCCGTGGTTCAGGAATTTTAACTCACCGATTTCGGCGGGTTAACTGAAATTCAACGATGGTTCAAGGTTCTAATATGCACTAAAAGCCAATTGCATGCCTGAACCATCTTTGAACCACAGTTAATCCGCTGAAATTGGTGAGTTAAAATTCCTGAACCACGGATCAAATATTTGTACAACTGGCCCTTAATCAGTTAATAGATGTGTTAAATAAAAATAATTCCCTCTTTAATGACAATATCAAATCTGGTAATGACAATATCAAATCTGATAAATTCAAACAATCTTTTTTTCGCAATATTAATATTCAATCTTGTAAATTATTTGATTTTAAGCATAAATGTAACGTTAGTATTTAACGCATTCAAAAAAAAATAAAAAAAAAACACGAACATTTTTGTGGACTGGATATGCTGCAGAGCGTGAATTTCTGCGTTGATACCTATCTTAAGATTTTATGAATAGTACTAGTACGTCCAGCCCTCGAAATCCGAGTGCCAATTACATTATTTTCTAATCAACAGAAACTTTGACTGAAGATAAAAACCTACAAAGTAGGTACCTACCTTGTATGAATTTACATAATTTTCGTGAATTTATGCCTATTAAAACCACTGATCTCTATAAAACACTGGATAGTGGATTCATATAATTTGAAGCAAATTGAAGGAATATTATAACTGTGAGGACGTACAACGTCAGATTTTTTTGACCGTTAATAACACTTATTACAGTTTAGTTTTTCTTGTTTGGTTTGCATATTTTTTTCGTTTGCATCTTTTTTCGCGAGTAAATTATATTAATATACGTATTATATATTAAATAGGCCAGTCCCACGGAGAAAAAATCTCAGTGAGCGCTCAATGTCAATTTGACGGAGGCGAAATCATTTGGTGGGACAACATTCTCCGCTCAATTGTAAAAAACTAAGGTGTTATAATTCTCGTACTGAAATTCTGAAAAATCACTTTCAACTTTTGCTTAAAATATTTAATTTTTGAAGCAGAAAACTTATTGAAATGAATGAGAAATAATAAAAAGTTCAATTTATTTTAGTTTTTATTAACATTCCGTCTTTATTTTGCATTTATTTACCACTTTTGCACTTGCGCACCACAAAAAAATTTAAATTTGATTGTCAAAAGAACAGCTGTTTTGGCTGAGAAAGAAAACTGAGAAATGAATCCAAAAAATTTTCATCTCACATATCTCAGCAAAATATCTCAGTGCTCAGGTGAGATTTTTTGTCCCACGAAAAAAATCTCTGAGCGCTCTGAGCGCTCAGAGATTTTTTCTTCGTGGGACTGGCCTAATTTCTACTTTGGTACTTTGAATTTCCTGTTATTGTACCTAATGAATTCTTGTTTCCAATATTTTTGTTTTTTCTTTATGTCTGTTCCTTTACTTTGAAACTCTGTGATTTTCTGTGCATTTTACTGCCATTTTATTTTTTTTATATGAACTTTGACAGAACGTTGGACTGAAATTCACACAAATGCACAGAAAATCACAGAGTTTCAAAGTAAAGAAACAGGGCTTTTATCTACCTCAAAACCTCACATCAACAATGGCCGCGTTCAATGCATTACGTATTACATATAATATTTCAGATTTCTGAATTTTTGGAGCTTCTGATTGGCCAGCTGTCATAAAAGGTTAGGTGACTTTAAGTGACTTTTAGTAACGTTTAGTTACATTTCATCTGAAACTTCAGACAAGAAAATCTCATCTGAAAATTCAGAGAACAATTGTTTGTGTTGGGAGAAGTGCCAAAAGAGCTGAAGTATATACATACGAGTGGAACCTTTTTGATTTTCGCTCTACTTAGTGGTGGATTTGTGCTCATGAGTTTTTATAATAAAATTGTAATACTTAATTATTTAAATAAAAAACTTTTTGTAATCTCAAAACATTTGAAAACCAGGAACAAAATTTAATGCAGAATAACAAGCAGTTTTAATGAAATTTAATAAAACTTGCAGCCAGTGAAAGTGAACGTTTTGTTTGTTTATTTTTTTTCTGATGACTAACATCTATCTCAATCTTTCCTTTAGACAGTCCCTGTGAGGAAGTACAAGCCGTCAAATTCAATTTGCTTCAAAAAGAACTGTTATACATATAGAGAATCCACTATCCAGTGTTTTATAGAGATCAGTGATTAAAAACTATAAAAAGACCTTGACCGAACCTACAATATCCAACCAAATGTATTTTTGTTTTTGTTATACACGACAATTTTTATACCAATGCGACGCTGAAAAGCTTCCAACTCCACTACGACATTATATTCTATCTCGCTCCCACTATTACCTATCTACCCAAACCAAACACATGCACAATAATTGTGTTGCATTGTTTCGTGGTTGTTTTTTTTTTTCTTTCTCTTTTTTGTAGGTGTTGGTGATGATTCTCCGCTGAAGCTCATCCGTAGACGATGAACAACCACCTCATTGTGTTTTTTTTTTTACAAATATTCTCTCTAGATCGCTTATTCGCTTCTCACTTCCTTCTTTTACGAAATTTTCCTTTGTTAATTAAACTTATTTGCGGTTATAACAGTTAAGAAGAGTAAGCTAATTATTAAGTCATATTTAAACGTAAATCAATATTATTATTTAAGATTACTTTTACACATTCCTTTCGTTCCGAATCAATTTTTTTTTGTAATCTTATAGCTTGCATGTAGTTGGCCCCCGACTTTCAAGTTGGGCAAAACTGTTAATGGCAATCGTTTGTACATCGTTTGTACAACTTTTAGAATAATTCGTACACACACCGTTTTTTTTTACAGGCAATTTAAATAAAGGGACGGTAGTTGGCCCCAAAAAATTTTTTTTTAATGTTTTGAAACATTTTGAAATGCAATTCGATAGATAATCGTTTGTACACGTTTGTACAAAAAATATTTTCGTTTGTACACGTCCCTTGACCGAACCTACAATATCCCACCAAATGTATTTTTGTTTTTGTTATACACGACAATTTTTAACCAATGCGACGCTGAAAAGCTTCCAACTCCACTACGACATTATATTCTATCTCGCTCCCACTATTACCTATCTACCCAAACCAAACACATGCACAATAATTGTGTTTCATTGTTTCGTGGTTGTTTTTTTTTTTTCTTTTTTTTTGTAGGGGTTGGTGATGATTCTCCGCTGAAGCTCATCCGTGGACGATGAACAACCACCTCATTGTGTTTTTTTTATACAAATATTCTCTCTCGATCGCTTCGCTTCTCACTTCCTTCTTTTACGAAATTTTTCTTTGTTAATTAAACTTATTTGCGGTTATAACAGTTAAGAAGAGTAAGCTAATTATTAAGTCATATTTAACGTAAATCAATATTATTATATAAGATTACTTTTACACATTCCTTTCGTTCCGAACCAAGTTTTTTGTTTGTAATCTTGTAGCTTGCATGTAGTTGGCCCCCGACTTTCAAGTTGGGCAAAACTGTTAATGGCAATCGTTTGTACATCGCTTGTACACGTTTGTACAACTGTTAGAATAATTTGTGAATGTTGGCTGAAATTTCAGATTTTCTATTGAACGCAGCCACTGAAAGTGAACGTTTTGTTTGTTTGTTTTTTTTCTGATGACTAACATCTATCTCCTTCTTTCCTTTAGTTTAAAAAAGAGACAGTCCCTGTGAGGAAGTACAAGCCGTCAAATTCAATTTGCTTCAAAAAGAACTGTTATACATATAGAGAATCCACTATCCAGTGTTTTATAGAGATCAGTGATTAAAAAGTATAAAAAGACCTGGACAGTACCTACAATATCCAACCAAATGTATTTTTTTTTTTTGTTATACACGACAATTTTTATACCAATGCGACGCTGAAAAGTTTCCAACTCCACTACGACATTATATTCTATCTCGCTCCCACTATTACCTATCTACCCAAACCAAACACATGCACAATAATTGTGTTGCATTGTTTCGTGGTTGTTTTTTTTTTTTGGACATGGATTACATGTCTTTCTCGGACGGTTGGGGGTGATGTAGCGAAATGAGGACCGTCACGAAAACATGTACCGCTCGCGCCCTACTGCTAAGTGACTGTTTGCACTACAGACATCCTAAATATACCAATCGATAGATAAAGATTGCGCAAAGATTATAGAGGAATTGTTTTATAGCTATCGCCTCATAGTTTCATGTGATGAGTCATCGCGTTTGGGGTAAATTGCAGCAAAATTAGGAGTACTCAAATTAATTTGAGCTCAATTTCTTCGGATACATAAGTGCCACTGTGGTCATTGATATCTCTTACGAAAGGGTTTGAAAAAGGGCATCCCTACGCGTATATCCCATATCGTTAATTCACGTTATAGCACATAAGACATGTAATCCATGTTCGGTAGGTGCCACAAGGGCAATCTACCAAGGGTATTTTTTTTTCTCTTTTTTGTAGGTGTTGGTGATGATTCTCCGCTGAAGCTCATCCGTGGACGATGAACAACCACCTCATTGTGTTTTTTTTTTACAAATATTCTCTCTCGATCGCTTCGCTTCGCACTTAAGAAATTTTCCTTTGTTAATTAAACTTATTTGCGGTTATAACAGTTAAGAAGAGTAAGCTAATTATTAAGTCATATTTAAACGTAAATCAATATTATTATATAAGATTACTTTTACACATTCCTTTCGTTCCGAATCAATTTTTTTTTTGTAATCTTGTAGCTTGCATGTAGTTGGCCCCCGACTTTCAAGTTGGGCAAAACTGTTAATGGCAATCGTTTGTACATCGTTTTTACACGTTTGTACAACTTTTAAAATAATTTGTACACGCTCCGTTTTTTTTTTACAGGCAATTTAAATAAAGGGACGGTATTTGGCCCCAAAAAATTTTTTTTTAATGTTTTTGAAAAATTTTGAAATGCAATTCGATAGATAATCGTTTGTACACGTTTTTACAAAAAATTTTTTCGTTTGTACACGTCCCTTGACCGAACCTACATCAAATCAAATGTATTTTTGTTTTTGTTATACACGACAATTTGTATACCAATGCGACGCTGAAAAGTTTCAGCTCCACTACGACATTATATTCTATCTCGGCACCACTATTACCTATCTACCCAAACCAAACACATGCACAATAATTGTGTTGCATTGTTTCGTGGTTGTTTTTTTTTTTTCTTTCTCTTTTTTGTAGGTGTTGGTGATGATTCTCCGCTGAAGCTCATCCGTGGACGATGAACAACCACCTCATTGTGTTTTTTTATACAAATATTCTCTCTCGATCGCTTCGCTTCTCACTTCCTTCTTTTACGAAATTTTCCTTTGTTAATTAAACTTATTTGCGGTTATAACAGTTAAGAAGAGTAAGCTAATTATTAAGTCACATTTAACGTAAATCAATATTATTATATAAGATTACTTTTATGATGGATTTACATGTATCTTCATCTGCAAACATCAAGAAAAGTAGAGCGGGACAGAGTGATACCAAAAAACCGAATGTGTGAAAGAGCACCACCATGAAGATGAACATGTTCGTCTTCGTTATAATCTTCGTCTGCGTTCCTATAATCAAGATCTCTGCATTTTGTTCTTCTCTCTCTATCCAACAAACACGCATTTTATATTTTGTATCCCTTATTTTTTGCAGAACTTGCATGAAGATACATGTAAATCCAGCATTACACATTCCTTTCGTTCCGAATTAATTTTTTTGTTTGTAATCTTGTAGCTTGCATGTAGTTGGCCCCCGACTTTCAAGTTGGGCAAAACTGTTAATGGCAATCGTTTGTACATCGTTTGTACACGTTTGTACAACTTTTAGAATAATTTGTACACGCACGGTTTTTTTTTACAGGCAATTTAAATAAAAGGACGGTAGTTGGCCCAAACATTTTTTTTTTTAATGTTTTGAAAAATTTTGAAATGCAATTCGATAGATAATCGTTTGTACACGTTTGTACAAAAAATATTTTCGTTTGTACACGTCCCAATTTTTTTTTACAAAAAATTTTTTTTTTTAAATGTGTCTCGAAATTTTGAAAAGTATGCAATCGTTTGTACATTTTTGATGATGATTTTTCATGGTATTAATTTTTTGAATTTATTTTTTTTTCTATTTTTAATTAATTATTCAAAATTTTGGGACATGTAGTTGGCCCCATTTCAATTTTTTTTTTACAATTCGAAAAATCTGAAAATGCAATTCGATGGATAATCGTTTGTACACGTTTGTACAAAATAAATTTTCGTTTGTACACGTCTCAATTTTGTTTTACAAAATTTTTTTTTTTCAAAAAATGTGTCTCGAAATTTTGAAAAGTATGCAATCGTTTGTACATTTTTTATGATGATTTTTCATGGTATTAGTTTTCTAAATTTAATTTTCTTTCTATTTTTAATTAATTATTCAAAAATTTAGGACATGTAGTTGGCCCCATTTCGATTTTTTTTTACAATTTGAAAAATCTGAAAATGCAGTTCGATGGATAATCGTTTGTACACTTTCGTACAAAAAATATTTTCGTTTGTACACTTCCCAATTAGATTTTACACACACAATTTTTTTTAAAAAGTTCTGCACAAATTTCGAAAAAATATGCAATGGTTTGTAAATTTTTTATGATAATTTTGCATGGTATTAATATTTAAAAATTGATTAAGTTTCTATTTTTAATTAATTATTCAAAATTTTGGTGCATGTAGTTACTCTAAATCCAATAAAATGCTTAGGTAGGTAGGTATGTAGGTACGTAAACTAATATCTATGTGTACCTATAATTTTTTGTTCAAACTTTTTTTGAAATAGGTATATACATACCTACCAAATTATTATATATTTATACCTATTGGTACCTACTTTCGATACCTACAAAAATGACGAATAATATATCCATTTCACTGAGCTTACATACCTAGCTCTTCTTTTGGTACCTACTCACAAATATTTTGTAGGTACATAGGTACCTAAATAAACTATTAAGTTAAGTGAAACAACGGAAAATGGCATTAAATCCATAACTATACTAATTTGAATTTTGCCGTCGGCAAAACGCTTTTTATGTGTTTATGTTTCCACTTATGTACCTACATACTTTCCTTCCTACCTACCTACTGAAAAGTTGGTAATTAATATTCCCTCGCATTAGTTTCTGCAGCAAAATAAAAGAAAACTCAACAAAAGCAATGCAGTTTAAATTTTCAATAACTTTTGTCCTTAATTAAAAAAGCCCAACATTTTTGAGTAACAAACCTATTTATTTTCTTAAAAAGTGCAAGATTGTTGCAATACCGGCTTAAATATACTGTGACTTCTTTACCTATTCCTATAGGATAGCTACATACCTGCCTACATTATAAACATAAAACATTAGTTTATACCTACTGCCCATAATTTCGTAATGGCCCTTACTACAAAATTTTCGATTTTGAGTTTATTGGCATCTTGCACTTTTACTATAGGTTAGGTACATACCTACCTCAATGCAACAGAAAAATACCTATACGATTATGAAATTGGGACCCCTGTAAGTAGTTTTTGATAGTGTAAGTTCACGATTTGGGTACCCACCTACCTACTAAAAAAATTTAAAATTTAGAGTTTTACTAGGCAACAAGCCAAAATTTTTTTCTTTCCTTTTTCTGTAAATTGTTTAATGTTACTCAAAAATGTTGGGCGTTTTTAATTAAGGACAAAAGTTATTGAAATGTAAACTGCATTATTTTTGTTTTTGTTGAGTTTTCTTTTATTTTGCTGCGGAAACTAATGCGAGGGAATATTAACTACCTACTTTTCAGTAGGTAGGTAGGTAGGAAAGTATGTAGGTACATAAGTGGAAATATAAACACATAAAAAGCGTTTTGCCGACGGCAAAATTCAAATTAGTATAGTTATGGATTTAGTGCCATTTTCCGTTGTTTCACTTAACCACTGATCTCTATAATACACTGGATAGTGGATTCCCTACAAAGTATAACAGTTTTTCAATTTCTAATAGAAGATGACAAGTACGTAGGCAACTCAACACTTTAGGTATGTTCAGTGAGGCAACTCAACACTTTAGGTATGTTCAGTGAGGCTGAGAAGGCCCAGTTCAAGTTGCTGAGATCTCAAAAATTCTACTACAACCGAAGAGGGGCAAAAACATATGTGGAATTTCTAAGAAAAAAAAGCAAAAGAACCATCACTTGTTTGTAAATTTGATTTTTTGTAATTTAAAATAATTGTAAAAGTGAATTTAAAATATTTTAGTTGCAATTTTGTAAAAATTTTGCATTTCATTATGTTATACAGTTATACAAAAAAATAGGCAACTCAACATTATAACAATTCTCAAATGGCATTAACTTTCTTGTATGGATGTGCTATCCAGTATATTATAGAGATCAGTGCACTTAACTAAATAGTTTATTTAGGTATCTATGTACTTATACAAAATATGTGAGTAGGTACCAAAAGAAGAGCTAGGTATGTAAGCTCCAGTGAAATGGATATATTTATTCGTCATTTTTGTAGGTATTTAAAGTAGGTACCAATAGGTATAAATATATAATAATTTGGTAGGTATGTATATACCTATTTCAAAGAAAGTTTGAAAAAAAAAATTATAGGTACACATAGATATTAGTTTACGTACCTACATACCTACCTAACTAAGCATTTTATTGAATTTAGAGTAACTACATGCACCAAAATTTTAAATAATTAATTAAAAATAGAAACTTAATCAATTTTAAAATATTAATACCATGCAAAATTATCATAAAAAATGTACAAACCATTGCATATTTTTCGAAATTTGTACAGAAGTTTTTAAAAAAAAAATGTGTGTGTAAAATCTAATTGGGAAGTGTACAAACGAAAATATTTTTTGTACAAACAATTATCCATCGAATTGCATTTTCAGATTTTTCGAATTTAAAAAAAAAAATTGAAAAGGGGCCAAATACATGTCCCAAAATTTTGAATAATTAATTAAAAATAGAAAAAAAATTAAGTTAAAAAAATTATTACCATGAAAAATCATCATAAAAAATGTACAAACGATTGCATACTTTTCAAAATTTCAGGACACATTAAAAAAAAATTGTAAAAACAATTTGGGACGTGTACAAACGAAAATATTTTTTGTACAAACGATTATCTATCGAATTGCATTTCAAAATTTTTCAAAACATTAAAAAAAAATTTTTTTGGGGCCAACTACCGTCCCTTTATTTTAATT